>QAXD01000007.1:514335-534601 GCA_004335575.1 Haematococcus sp. NG2
GGCCAAGCGCGTGCCAAGCCACGCCAAACATTGTTGTTGACTGCATGCATGCTGGCATGTAGTCGCTTTTGTAGCTGGTGGCCGACCAGTAGAATGCCGGGTGTCTGCCCGTCTTGTGCTGGCCACACGCAGGAGCATGTGCTGCTGTTCCTTGCGGAAATTGCAGCAGACAGCCAGGTGTTCTGCACCAATGAGCAGGGCGACCCATGCGGAGACGCACACACACGGATGGTGCCATTCATCACCTACATTCCCGCCACACCTGCGCCAGCAGCCGGCATGGAGGCTGCGCATGGGAGCACCACCATGGTCCAGCAGAGGGTGCGAGGCAGCCGCCAGGGTCAAGGGCGGGGGGCAGCACAGAGCAGGGGCAGTGGTGACGTGCGTAGCACACGGTTGCCCACGATGCAAGAACAGCATGTGATGATCTCGGCTGCAGCCGCCACCACACACCTGCTGCACAGCCTGCTGCAGCTGCTGCTCCAGCTGCATGTCTGGTTGGAATGGCAGCTGGCAGCCAGCACTGCTTTGGCCTCCAGCTCTGCAGCATCCAGCGCAGCAAGCACAAACATGGAACGCGCCAAACGTTCTGTGCCTGAGGCCCCAGGGCCAGACAAACCCCATGCAAGCTCGCCATACCAGCCTACGGACGGAAAGATCCCCACCCAGTCAGCTTCAATTATTCAGGATACAACAGGTCAGGTGCCATGCAGCAGTGGCCCAGAACATTTTCTCAGCCTGCTTCTAAGCCTTGGGGAGGAATGGACCCAGCTCACCGTACCCGCATGGCAGACCAACGGCATGCCGTCCATTGCAACTGCTCTCGCCTGCCTGTGCGCTGCATGCGCATACTGGCCCTGTGTTGATGACATGCTTGTTGAAGGTTGTTCGCCGGCCGAGATCTACTTGGCTCCCAGAGCAAAATGCTTTGTGCCACAGGTGTGTGTGTGTGTCGTGATCACCTTGCGTCCCTCTTTTCGCAACAGTTGCAAGCCTCTGTTCTGCATGGCTGTGTGCCAACTGGCTGCCATACATGCATGACTGCCATGCATGTGCAGGTGCTGCTGCCCCCAGGGATGGCTGACCGGTCTCGTCAAGAGGCGCATTGGTTCCTGTCTTCCCTTGCCCTGTCCATGCTCCACATGGCTAACGCCACAGCCATCCGGCTGTGCACCAAGCTGTCCAGCACAAAATGGGCGTCAGATGCATGGCAGGCGTTGGGGAGGCATATGGTTGCATTCCTGGCCGCCACACACAACTGCTTGCCTGGTGAGCACTGGCCTTAAAAGATATGTGATTAACGATGATAGACCTAAGAAGATATGTGATTCTCCAGCGCAAAATCCCTGGTTGCCCAAAGATGCCCCAGCCTGGCTTCCTGTGCATGTTACCTGTTTCATGCTACCGTAGGTGATGCTGTGCTCCGTCAAGCCACCAGACTTGCTGTGCATGTCTTTATGTGCATGCCTGTGCAGGCTGGCGTGGGAGCAGGGTGATCATGCCGCCACGCAACGCGCAGCACCCTGACTGTGGGTGGCGGCAGGGCACAGCTTTCCTCAGCATTTCTGCTTACTGGCTGGGTGTTGTTCCCGACACAGACCCACGTTCAACGGGGGCACTTCCCAACCTGAAGCACCACACTGTGATGGCAATGGGAAGGGTCTTAACCGCAGCGAGGTTGCTTGTGGCAGGCGACCATAAGCAGCAGACAGATGTGACCGCGGCATGGCTACAAGTACAAGAGGGGAAGCGGACCGCTGCCACACGGGAGAGACTGCGCAACAGGCACAACACCAAGCAGGGTCAAGCGGGCACTGCGGACCTGCATGCCAGCAGCATGGCCAGCAGGCATGCACCTCCTGCTCCGTGCCAGCTGCCGCTAGAGCCCTTGGCTGCTGCTGTCCATGCCTGGGCCATGCTCTTCCTGATGGAACCTGGTGAGTAGTGTGGTCGGAGGTAGACGCAGCTTAGGCGCAGTTTGCAGGGAACGTACCCCAAAAGCTGTGCTGCAGGGATCGTCGCCCTCATCCCCCTGATAGTGTAGGTGTACATGATGTGCTTTTGTTTGCATACGGCACCATTCCACGTTTGACAGAGACCGGGGGTGGATGGGAACTCGAACTGCATCTTGCGGCTCATTCCAATCATTCCCTTCTTAGCAGCTGCGATGACCATTGTTCTACATGCCGGGCATGCAGGCACACGGCATCTCCCCACGGAGAAATTTGCCACCACCGCACTGCTGCCAGTACTAGACGAGATCTTCACACGCCCCGAGTGGGCCCCTCAGCCCTGGAGCCCACCTAAGCCAGGCTCTCTGGTCCCACTCAGTTCCACTGCCACACAGGCCCCAGCTTCTTCCGCAACCTCCAGCTCCGCTTACAGTGGCCCTGCAGGGGTAGGGGCAGCAGCAACAGCCCCAGGGCCCCTGCAGCCATCAGTGGGGCTGCATGGCCTGTGGCTTCTTCGGCCCTGCCCGCGCACAACTGCGTTGTACATCATTGCGTGCTGTGTAGCATCACCGGCCTTCGCCACCGCAGAAGAAGTCAAGCGGAGGGACAAAATGCTTCGGCTGCAGAAGCTCTGCGAGCTGCTAGCCGCTCATACCTGCGATCTGCTGCACCGCCTGAACAGCTCACCTGCTGACCTGCATATGTCCTACGCTCTCGCTGGCAGCACCGCGAGCAGCAGCTCGCAGCCACATGCAGCAGCTGCACCATCGCTGCAACTGGTCAGCCCAGCAGATGTGGCAGCAACAGTGGCGGCCATCCTGAATATGGTGCCAGGCATGGAATCTGCAGGGGCCCTGAACTTTCTAGCCACAGAGAAGACGGCCCGCGTGTTTTCGGATTGCAGCAGCCTGCTGCCCCAGCTGCTGGGCTACATGCACCAGCAGCTGGAGGTCGCAAGCCCACAGCAGGACGCATGGCGTGCTGCAGTACAGCGGTACGACGTGCTGGGCTTGCAATCTAGAGTGAGTCACAGGGTGCCCGTCAAAGCGTGTGCGTGCTGCGGCCGGAACGCTTGCACCTGTGCATCGCCTGTGTGTGGGATGAAGTCCTGTGTTAGCAGCACGTTCATGAACGGTATGGGGTGCCTGCAGCATGTGCATTGCCATCCAGTGAGCTCAGCTGCAATTTACACCGCACCAGATAGAAGTACTGTCATCATGCACCCAAACCGTCTGCTCAGCCCTTGGTGGAGGCACATGCTTTTCTTCCCAACACACAGGCACTCTGGGCAGTTAGCCGTGCCATGCTTTCTGGCAAGAACGCTGATCTGTCGTGCTGCAACCCGAATGCGGAGCGCCTGCCGATGGTTGCATGGCAGCTGATCAGGAGCTTGCTTGCCCAGCTGTGCAGCTGCACACCTAGCAGCTGGTGGAAGCAGTGGGCGATTGAGGGAGGGGGCAGCTGGATGCTGGAGCACAGCCTCAGGTCAATGCTGGAGAACCCGCCACCTCTGTTGCTCGGCGGCCCTGTCGCTGGTGTGGACCAGGGGGCTGATGCAGGAGAGCACTGCAGTGGCAGGCCTGTCATGAGCTCTGGACAACTGTTGGTGGGCAGCCTGGCAGAGTATGGCAGCATCGTGGATGCATGGACGGACAGCGTATGCAATGGCCTGCATTTGGTCAACGAGCTGGGGCTAGCTGAGGATGCCCAGCCCCTGCCTGGGAGCTACCTGCACGTTCTTGTGCGTATGCAGCTGTTGTGTGCACTGGCCGCGCACGAGCTGCACACACAGCTCATGACCGGGATCATCCCCTCACAGCGCGAGCAGCTGGCATGGCTGCGTGGCGAGCTGCAGCGCGTGCTGGTGTTTGGAGGCGCGGGATCCGCAGGCACAGGAGATGGTGGCCAGACGGCCGGCCAACACCTCCCCTCAGACACAGCGGGTGCCTCTGCTGCGCAAGTTTCTGCTCCGGACAAGGAGGGCGCGGCAAGCGCCCCCGACTGCGCCCCCCAGCTGCTCACTGCGATGCACATCATCCGCCACCTGCGCTCACTCAAATGGGAGGATGACCAGCACCTCACCGTCCTGTCGGCTGTGCTGGCTGCCTCCCCAGGGGGTGCGGCCGCCGCTGCGGCAGCGGCTCAGGCCCCGCTGCTGCAGCACATGGAGCACCCGGCACGCCTGGTCGCATCCAGCCAGCTGGTGGAACAGCTGACCTGCTGGCGCAAGGCTCGCATGGCTGCTCTGCTCCCAGAGATCCAGGCCCTAGCGTCAGAGGCGGGCGCAGCGAGCTAGCATTAAAGTAAACTCTGATACAGCATTTCACAGGTGTTTCTGCATGCCGGAAGCAGGCAGCTGTGCGCATGGAAACCCCACGCAAGGTCGCTGACTGGCGGCTGCAGCAGTGCAGCTCCATACATGAGGGTCATGAGAGGAGGTTTGCTTGCGCAGATGTGCTGTTGCAAAGAGTTAGGAATGGCTGTGTGACTGCCGTGGCTGCAGCCGCCTGGCACTGCATTATGGAAGCATAGTGTGTGCATGTGAGTTGTACCAAGAGTTCTGACACAGGGTTATGTGAGATGTGTGAGGTGTACCAAGAGTTCCAAGGCAGGGTTTTGTGAGCCATGCCAGGGCCAGGGCCAGATACAGTTGTCACTAGTGTTAGATGTATGTCAAGAGGTTTCGCAGCGTTTAATCAAGCAGTGCACTGCGATGTACCAGCACCACAACCTGGCACCTACCATCCTCACACACCACAACACACTCTTGAAAACTCACATGGGCAGGTAGCAAGCAAATGTTTTCCAACTACGACCCTCGGCTCATAGCCGCAATGTGTCATATGCACACAGCTGCAGGATCATTTGCCTTTGCTTATGCAGCAACGCAGGAGCCCAGTTGTTCCCAAGCATTCTGGGAGGCCATGGGGCGACCACACTCATCTGCGTACACACATAGAATGCACACTGCGCACTATGTGGTGACCAAACCTCAAAATATGTACACTGTGCACAAAATGTGACTGGAACCCTCCAAACCCCCTCCACAGTGCATCAACCATCCTGCGACGTCAACTCTGCACGCTGTCATTGGTCCGTCCATCTGAAGAAGAAAAGCCTTCGGTCTTTGTCCGCTGGGCTCAACATGTCAACAACCATGTGCACCTGCTGTGTACTTCAACTTCACTCACGCCCAGCTGGCCAACATCACATGTGGAGGGCAACCTTGCATGCCATGACTGGGGCTCAGCTTGCGTGCCGTAGCTGCGCGTCGTGGCTAACATGCCGCACCTCGCATGCCGTAGCTTGCGCGCAGTAGCTTGCATGCCGCAGCTTGCATGTCACAGCTTGGACTGCGGCATGGTGCTGCCCACCTGACGCCCCTCCTCCGCCCCCCACCCACACTCAGCAAGCTCTACAGCGGCGTTGCTGATGACCTTGACGCCGCGCTCCACGGCAAACGCCTCGAAGATCACCTTGGACCAGCCGCGTGCATCATGGCCACCTCCCTCTCGCCACATGGCCACGTGCAGCGTCTCCCCTGGGAACACGTGCTTGGAGAAGCGGACCTGGGTGGTGCAAGCGCGGGTGGTAGCCGGGTTGGTTGCCATGCGCATTGAACCCTGAACCCTAAAAGCCTTAGTAACTATGTGATAGGTACTGTGGTGGTGGGAGTAGGGAGGGGTTAGATGACCACTTGAAGTAGGAGCTCCCCTCCTTCCCTAAAGGTGACGTGGCATGTGGCTGTTATCCTTGCAACGCACATCTCTGCTGGAGCATGCACAGGCAGCGACGGCCCCAGCACAGGACACACGCTGTGTTGAGCCCACCCACACTGTATGGCCAATGTGAGGACAAATGGACGCTGAAGGAGAAAGGGACAAGTCCCAGGAGCTGGCCTGTGCTGTGTGTCTGCGCACCTTCACGCTCCGTAAGCGGCTGTGGTCCCCTCCTGCCATGCTGTTGACAACCAGCTTCACCGCGATCCCCATGCTGCAGAGGCCATGCAGAATGGGGGCCTCGTACCCCACCTGCAAAAATTTAACACATTGAACACCAGCATTATTACATGGTTCCGCGGTGAAAGCGCGGTATGATCATCACCATCATTACATGGGTTCGCGCGGTTAAACTTGCAGTTTGAACACCAGCATGCCAGACAGTGGTGCGAGGGGACAGCGAGCACAAAGTATACGGCGATGTGTGCTGTGTGCATGGCGCCCTGTCAATGTCAACATTTTGTGACGGAGGTGCAACCCAGGCGGCAGCGACACCGAGCGGCAGCAATGTAAACGTACAGCAATGTGCACCAGTGGGAGGACTGATCACAGATCACACAGCCCCCACGCACCTTCTTGGCAACGGCAGGGTCGATGTGGAGAGGGTTGTAGTCGCCAGACAGGCGGTACAGTACTGCCTGTAGTGTGGCAGTACAAGGGCAGTACATTAGCAGTACAGCATCGGGTTGTGCATCAGCCCTGCATCAGGTCCTGTAGGGGTGTGCTCGAAGCCAGGTCAGCACGCGCATGCAAGGTCGGTCAGCATGCACATGCAGTGCACAGGCCCCTGATCCCCAGCTCAAACTTTCCTGTGCCCACTGCATCCACAGCACTTGGAAAACTACTCAGACCAGCGCACGTGCATGTATGCTTCGTGCAGCCATTGTTCATTTGATCATCTGTATGCTCGTGCACGTGCTTTAAGTGGTATCAGCAGAGGCTGGGCCATTAAAGCACTAGGCTGCCACAGGCTCTGCCAGCAGCTGAAAGCTGTGGTACGCCGCTGTCCTGTTGCATTACGTCATGGGCCAGCTTCAGAGTCCAGGGTGTAGGGGTTTAGGGTTTAAAGGTTTAAGGGTTCAGGGTTTAGGGTTTAGGCTGCTCACCTGGTCAGGTGACGTGATCTCAGAGGCTTCTGCGTCCGGGGGCCTGGCTGGCGGTGTGTTGTCTGCAACAGCTGCTGGCAGCCGAGGGGCAGGGGCCCAAGGGGTGCCAAAGCCTCCACAGCCCAGCCCGAACGCCACGAATTCCTGCACTGCGATGTCCTTGCCTGTGAGTGTGTCTGTGGTCACCGTGCGCACCACCACCACCACTCCCTTCCCTTTGCCCTTGTCTTGTACATCCAGCAGCTGCGGTCGAGTGACAAGAGTGGCTTTGGGAGGTAGGGGCCCCAGCAACTGAAGGAACTGCTCCCCGTGGAGTGCCTTCACCTGTGGTGATGCACCACAATTCTCATTTTTAGGTGGTTTGATACATGTTGGATGGCATGTGTTGCTGTTGTATGTTGATGGTACCCAGAGCGTCACTGTGTGACTCTTGAGGAATTGGCTGTGCACAAGTGGGCATGGGCGGGCCCGTGAATGTCCATGATCCATGACTTCTTAACACACGCGCAAGCCACGCACGTCGTGTCAACCCACGCGCCATGCCACCGACGTGCACCATGCATGAAGCATGATGAAGCTGTCACGCAAGCGACATGGCTGTCACCCTGCACACCCTGAACTCGCACCCGAGAGAACCCAGGGATGTGCCTCTCCAGCGGGATGAGCCCGAGGCTTGGATGGGCTGCGATGATGGCATACATCGGCAGTGCTGTGAAGCTCGGGTGCTGCTCAAACACCAGGCTCAGGTCCTGCGCATGCATGCAGCAAGGGGCGCGTTGCCCTGTGTGGTGCTGGAGGAGCCATGCTGTGGCGCAGGTGGGTACAGCCCATGATGCACACGCTGACCAGGTCAGCACCACTCCACCATCAACCCAATCACCTTCTTCGTGCAACCCAGCCCCAATGCATACAAAATCAGGTCCCTCTGCTTGTACTTGTGGGAATATGTACCGAATTTGGCATTGCGCAAGACCTCAATGTCAAGCGGGTGGGAACCCGATGTGGAGGTATCCGACATACTGTGCAGTGGATTTGTGCGCTGATGGCACGAAACTTGAGGACACCAAAGCTTTTGTCACGTCATATGTGACCACTTTTGGTGTTTCGCGCTCGGTGCGTGCATCAGCGCCGTGGCTTGGGCATAACGTATTGATCGCCATGGTCTGAGTTATTTGCAGCGGCATTTGATCTGCCCCAGTCACCTGCCACCTGATGAGGCCGTAGGCCACAGCGGAAGTGGCATTGAGGCCAGATGGCGAACGCATTTTGGGACGAGGACGATGATAAGGATCAAACAGCCTATTACGCCACCCTGAACGTGGCCAGAGATGCCACTCCGGAGGAAATTACCAGGTCATACCGCAAGCTAGCCCAGGTTTTTCATCCAGATAAGCACATCAACGAGGCGAATCGGAAGCAGGCCCAGGAGTCTTTCAGCAAGGTGCAGGAGGCATACGAGGTGCTGAGCGACACGTACAAGCGTCAAATCTACGATGTCTATGGCAAGCAGGGCCTCGCAGCCGGTGGGTGCTGTAAAACCCCATGTTGACCCAAGAACCCTTGTCCATGGGCGCGTCCAGCATGGCGTGGCACGCAGCTGCAGCAGCATGGGGAGGGAAGCGCCACACTGCTGAGCTGGCCCCGGTCCGTGATGCCGCTGCGGCAGTGCGCACGCATGGTGCCCGCTGCATGCAGCATGCAGCAATCGGCAAGAGATGCCCCAGGCACGCCTGGGGAGCTTGCACCATGTTCATGCGCCGGAGCCATGCACCCATGTGCCCTCTCACAGCCTACCTCCATCAGGCCAATGCGCAATGCCTGCTCGGCATGTGGCTGCAGGGCTGGAGGTCGGCGACCACCTGCGCTCAAAGGAGGAGATCAGGAAGGAATGGGAGGAGTTCAAGGCCAAGATGGATCGGCAGAAACAGGTGCACTGCGCCCTATACTATGCATGTAACAGCTGCGCCCTTTTTCTATGCATGTAACAGCAGGGCGGTGGTGGCTGGCAAACGGTGGTGCACGTTGGGGGGGTGTGATGATGCGGTCTGTGCTGTACACACAACGATCGGGCGCGGGCACGCAGCTGCGCATTCTGGGGCGCTGCTGTCTGTGCATGCGCATCGCATGGGCGCACATGATTGCGCGGTGCCCACATGCTGCCTCACGTGCTGATCTAGGCCATCGCTTGCTGTGCCACCTGCTGATCTGGGCCATGCTGCCTCACCTGCTGATCCGGGCCCATTTCTTGTGTGGCCATGTGTGTGTGGCGTTACCGCAGGAGCAAGCGGTGGTGCAGCGCGGGTCATATGTGTGCCGCATTGACGCCCGCAAACTGGTGAAGGGCGAGGGCCTGGGGCGTGGGCCCCTGTTCAAATCAGTGGTGGCACAGGTGCGTTTTTGGGAGGCGGTGTGTGGGGAGGAAGGCAAGGGTGCCAGTCCCTGACAGCAGCAGGCTGTGGATGCGCAGCAGCAGCAGCAGCAACAGCAGCAGGCATAGGGGACCAGCAGGCAGGCGTGGAGGCAGGCTGTCAGGCTCGGAGCAAATGCAGGAAAGGGCATCGCAGCCAGTGTCTGGCAGCTCGCCCCTGGTGCGGCTGCCAGGGCGGCCACCTGGGTGCTGCCATACCAGCCTCACGCACGCACCCCCTCCCAGTGTGCCCAGCCACGCAAGGATCTGTGCATTGCGTTCAGCATGTATGAAGTAACAATAATCTTATGAAGTATCAGGCACCTTGGCCAGCAAGTATTTCACTTTACCGCCAGCCAGGGTTCTGCGACTGCAAGCATTTGGCGGTGCAGCCACCAAGGTTCTGGCAGTGTCGCCTGACATTGCGGCCTGGCAGTGCAGATGCTGCAGCACTCGGTTCCCACCCCGCCTGCACACCGCGCCCCTTGCAGAGCGCCCTGGAGGCGGTGGTGGGTGAGCGGAACGTGATGTCGCTGTCTGGGCAAGCAGCTGTGAGGCCGGCACTGCGCCGCACCCCACAGGTGTGTGTGCGCGCGCGTGTGGGGTGGGGGTGACTTAAGGGTTTAGGGTTCAGGGTTTAGGGTATGGGAGGGGTGGGGCTTGGAGGCATGAGGGCCATGTGCAGTCTTGCGCACAGCATGGCATGCAGCTGCACGCGCTGCACGCATGGCAGCAGTACCCGAACACGCTCTTTGGGTCTACACGTACCTTGTGGAGAGGGTGACCTGAGTGAGAGATGCTCACACTGATGAATGGTCCTGACAGCTCTGCCCAGCATAGGGATAAGGTGGGGCAGGTGGGGCATTGCAAGCATATGGATGCAACGCACACCACACATCACACATCATAAGCGGCCATACGTCTGACTATAGAATGGTACCAGAGACCTGCCAATGGTATCGTGCTGTGCGGTCATGTACCCGGTCAGCGGTAGCAGATGGTACTAAGACATGGCATCCATAACCATGAACACTGTTGTCATGACTTGACTTGCAGGGCTTGGAGGAGGTGACCTTAGGAGGCGGCAACGTTGTGTTTGGCTACAAGCGCATCATCTCGGATGTGAGTGGCCGTGGTTGTTCAGGACGCATGGTGTCATGCACGCATGGGGTGTCGTGCATGCATGCATGGTGTCGTACATGGTTTTTTGCATGCATGGTGCACCGTGTATGGTGTCGCACAGCATGGTGCACCGTGCCCTAGGATTATTGTTCATGGGGTTGACGTCGGTTGGCGTCATGTGTGCATGCTACTTTGCGCCATGTGTGCATGCTTCCCCAAATCATGTTTGTGTGTGCGCCTAGTTCGAGTAGGAGGGTTAGTGTGCTGCGCTGTGATGTGCTGTGCTGCGCTGTGCTGCGATGTGCTGTGCTGCGCTGTGCGTGCAGGACGACACGCTGGATGTAAGTGCCCAGGTGGGCCTGGCCAGCCTCATTTCTCTCACTTCCACCCGCCGGCTGGACAAGCAGACGCAGCTGGATGGCTGGGTGCACACCAGCTGGAGCCCCCAGCAAGGGCTGGGGCTGCAGGTTGGGTGCAGCCAGGCCCTGTTCCACAACATGCAGGTGCGCTGGGGGTGCAGCTGGCTGTCTGTGCCCATGGCAGCCCTGAGGCCCATCACGGGGCAGACATGTCACCCGTGTTGACCGCGCGACTGATGTGGCCAACGAAACAAACAGAGCAAATGAACCGAAACCAAACTGAGCTGGACAGACTGACAAGTAACAAACCGTGCGGTGGTGTGTGTTGGTGCGCAGGGCACCGTTGCCGCGGTACTGGGACCTGAAGGGGCCACAGGTGTAACCACCAGTCTGACCAAGCGCGGTACGCGGTACAACCTACAGGGCAAGCTGGAGGTTGGCGCGGTACACTCAATCTCGGTACGGGCTGAACTGCAGTACAGATGTACTGCACTGCACAGTGCTGCACTGTACTGTACTGTTCTGCACTGCGCTGTACTGTACTGTAGTGCGTAGCTGCTTCTGGCTTACATGTGCCAAAGCAGAGGATGTGCATTCCGAAGCATGCGTGTGCTAGATGTGGCTGTGTCACCTGCCATCTTTTCGTGCTGCGGCCGTCCCGCTCCTACCGGCACATAAGCTCAGGATACCTACGCAAGCTTCCCGTTGCAAACACCAAACCCTAAATCCTACCTCTCTTGACCGCATGCTGGGCCTCGCTTCTGTTGCACTGCAGCTGCGCGCCAGCCTGTCTGTGGGCGGGTCAATCACACTGCGCGCAATTGGGCGACTGGGCACGACAGGCATCGACATTGAGCTTGGCGCGCAGAAGAGGTGTGTGTGAGAGAATGACCTGGGTTCCCCTTCATCCCATCAGCCAGCGTTTGGGGCAGTCGGACATGGGAGGGGCAGGAGTTTAATAATGAAGCAGGCTGGTTGCAGATATCTATGGGAGCAGCATGGGCTGTGAAGGAAGCTCTGTGGGCCGAGAGTGTATGTGTGACCCTCGCCCATGCACACCCATTCACCAGGTGCATGCAGTTGTCTTGTGGGGGTGGGGGTGATGGTGGCGTAAGGGTTTGGAGAACGAGGGTTGAGTCCTGAACATGGGCACAGATCACATGGGGGGCCTTGAACCCTCAACCCTCAACCCTAACCCCAACTCTAACCCTGATGGCCTAAGCCTAAATGGCCTAAGCCCTAGATGGCCTCAATGGTCAAAACCCCCAACCCTCAACACCCTAAACCCCAGAGGTGTTCCACACAACACATGTTCCATGCAGCGCCAACACATGCGATCTGCCTTGCGCCTTCCTTCCCCACCCTGTAGGTGGTCCCCCCAAGTCACCAGCTACATCGGGACAGCAGTGGGGTACCCCACGGGGGTGGTGCTGAAACTGAGGCTCACGCGGCTGGGGCAATCCCTGGAGTGCCCCATCCATCTGTCCCAGGACTACATGGATTGGAAGGTGCGGGGGGGAAGTGGTGGAAGTGGCAGAACTGGTAGAACTGGTAGAAGTGGTAGAAGTGCTAGAAAAACGTCATCCTGTGAGGTTTGACAGTTCTGTGATATCCTGTGTCATCCTGTACCACAAATTGTGCACTTTATACTGCTACCTCTATATCACTATGAACTATGTACTGTAAACATGTACGAAGTACTGCACTCTGATGGCCTATGTCGGCTATGTGGCTGCAGGTCATCGTGGGCGCGTACGTCCTCCCCCCTTTATTGTACGTGGCCACCATGCGGCTCATCGTGCGGCCCGCGCTCGCGTGGAGCAAGGCGCGCAAGGAGGCCGCGCAGCACGCGCAGGTGCGGCAGTACACAGCACGCAGTACAGCACGTGCACAGTACAGCATGTGCAGTACATGAGCAGTATGTGTGTGGTACTTGAGCAGTATGCGGCGTGCAATATGCATGTGTGCAGTACAGCACGTGCAGCACATGAGCAGTACATGGCATGCAGTGCGCATGTGTGCAGCACATGGGCAGTACATGAGTGGTGCGCGTTCATGGAGCACGCATGTGCAGTACTTGAGCAGCATGCGGCGCACATTACACATGTGCAGTACTCGTGTGCAGTACTCGAGTGGTACACCTTCGTGCAGTACGCATGTGTGCAGTACTCATGTGCAATACGTAAGCTGGGGAATACGTGTGCTGGTGTGCATGTGGCACGGCCCAACATCCTAGACACGTTGTGCGCTTGCATTGTGTGACCTACGCGTTCTGATTGTGACCCATGTTGTCTTCCTGTTGTCCTCCTGCCCCCTGCCCCAATGCATGCTAGCTAGCTGCCATACGATTCATTGGATGCGGTGCTGCTGGTGTTGTTGTTGCTGTTAACACTGTGAGCCAGTCAAGGGCTTCCAGGTGTGCTGCTGGTATGTCTTTGTGCTGGGCCCTGAACCGATTCCTGCTCAACTGCGTCTGCACCCCCTTTGTGTTCCTAAACCCTAAACCCTAAAACCCCGCTTATGTTCCTGCAGCTGGCCGACGCCATCCACACCGCGCTGGCCAAGGCGGCCGCGGAGCGCGATCTGATCGCCGCGCCCGCGCGCCGCAAGGCCGCAGCCGAGGGCAAGGCCGGGCTGGTGGTTCTGGAGGCGGCGTACGGGGTACTGGAGGAGTACAAGGCGTGGCAGAGCGCGCAGGTGCAGCAGGCGCAGACGGGGGGCGGGGCGAATGGAAGCGGGATTGCGAACGGGACCGGGGTCGCAAACGGCCCGACGGCGGCTGGGGTGAATGGGCGGTGGGAGGCGGCCGACGGGGTGGCATCCGTTAGTGGTAGGAGTATGGAGACGGATGGCCCGTTGCCCAATGGGCACGCGGATGTGGATGCGCACCACAGCAGCAGCAGCCCCAGCGGCAGCGGCACAGCCAACGGCCCTTGCAACGGCAGCGCAGGCGCACCCCCAGGGCCCAAGGAAGGGGCGGCCCCCTCGTCTGGGAAAGCGAACAGCGGGGGCAGCAGCAGTGCGGCCGTGCCCCCACCCTGGCTGAGGGTCACCGCAGCACTCCAGTATCTTGTGGCCGACTCCAAGCTGGTGTTGGCGGCTGGGGTGCCCAAGTCAGGCCTCATGGGCTTCACAGACCCCGCGCCCCACATCAGCGGGGAGAAGCAGCTGTACGTGGCCTTTTCATACAAGGGCCAGGTGTATGAGGCGGTGGTGGGCGACCGTGAGGAGCTTGTACTGCCCTCCCTGTCCAGTGGCGCTGTACTGCCTGCCGCGGCAGCAGGCGGTACAGACGGCGGTACAGCGCCACGGGTCGCGCGCGGTACGCCATGCACCCCGGTCTCGGATGCAGGGCTGGTCGCGCTGCTGCGGGCGCTGCACCAGCAGCATGTGGCGGCGGCCCCGGCCCAGCCCCAACCCGGAACTGAGGCAGCAGCATAGGCACGTGACACGCTCACCATGGTAGTTCCATGCATCTGCTCGAGCCCGCAGCTAGCAAGGCCAAGGGCACGTTCGTGGCGGCCAGCTTGCATGAGGCGCATGCCACCACATGGGCTCTGTGACTTGGGCGTTTGGGAGTGTCTGTGTGTGCAAAGAGGACAGCAGGAATGCACGCGTGTGACCTGTGGTGTAGTTGTGTGGATATGGGCTGCTCTTGTTGCATGGTACGGTGGCGCCTGTCGGTTCGACCAGCAGGCGCTGTAAGGTGTGGCAAACGCGCCGCGCACACACATCTCTGGTGCATGCGCATGGTGGCAGTGTTGGTGGGTTGGGGGCATTGCTGCTGGGCCCCTCCCACCAGAGGTTGTGGGTGTCCTTGCGTAGCCTAGTCATGCTGGTATGCTACCCCCCAGAGGGGTCTGCCCGGTCCATGCTGACTGCTGCATGCACCCTTGCATGCAAGTCGTGGGCCACAACCACCGCATGGCATGCTGCCCAAATGCATGCCTTGGTTAATGATGTTGTGTGTGGTAGCACTGGTCCTCTGGACGCTCCAGGCCGGTTACACTGGGCAGGATCATGCGGGAGCTGCAGGCAGTTTACGTTGGGTGATGCTTGATCGTGTTGCGACCACGCACAACCTTCCAGGTCCAATCACCTTTGCTCATGTTGCCATGAGCGGTGTCTGGAAGCCGTGTGTGGCAGTCAGTTGCTGCAGTTAGGGTGACGGCAGAGTGCCTGTGGTGGCATTCTGTGGTGATGGTGATGGCGATGGAGTGTACAGGCAGGGCACAAGAAAGTAAGGCGAGCAGTAGGCTTGCTGTGGCAGGATGCTTGTGCAGCTGGTTGGGCTTGGCGTGCGTGCCCACACTCACTCCCACACAACACAAACCTTGGAGTAGGAACCTGGCGGCTGCATACTGGTACTGCATGGCAGGATTGAACAGGAGTGACCAAGGGTACGTGTGGCAGGCAAGCTCAAGCCTTTTCTTCATTTCACGCAGACCCGTTTGCCGATTGTAGGTGTTGCAAGTGCTGCTGTAGGTAGGCCTCACATATGAAACATCATGTCCGCGAGGAATGATGTGTGAGCACATTGCCTGCATGTTACAATGTTAAAGCACCGGTGCCTTGTGTAGCTTCCATACCACGTTTCCATACGCTGTCTGGGCTTTGCATCAATCAACTCAGCTGCAGCTCGATTACAATCAGGTCAATCACGCATCATCACTTCATCAGCGTCCAGTGTTACAGCAGCCCTCGGAATGAAGCATTTCCCTTCTGCAGGTCAGCACAGGTGGGGTTCAGCCAGCTAGATCTCAAACATGTGTGGGAGCAAGAAGCCTTTCAACAGCCTGTAAGAACTTCAGAGCCAGCCAACCAGCTTGACACCATGCTCCTGTATAATTAGGACCAAAAGCAAAGATCATGGATCAAACTTGTTGTTTTTACATGGATCAAACGTCCCTGGCACCATCGCCTGATGAGTGTGCAGCACAAAGATCATAGGGAGCAGCAGAGGGCCACAAGCTGATCACACGCGATACAAAAGTCACTCCTACCTAGCATGCTGAAGGCGCACATGCGGCGTACCATGTTTTAGGCGCACGTGCAGCATACATCTGCTCAAACCAAGTGCCAGCAAATGCATCCCATCCAATCAAGTACCAGCAAATGGAATCTAACCGATTGAGCACCAGCTACATCAACCTCGGGGGCTACTCACTCTTGCGTGACACTGCCGTGACCACCAAGCAATCTGGACTAACAACCCAGCGAACTCATCCTTGATGTACAAAAAGGCATGTACGAACCAGACCCAAGCCCTCAGGAATGCAAGTGGAAGTTAGCAGCCTAGCACACCGAGTAAAGAGCAGCACACACCGGCCCATCTAATTGGACATGCCCGCATGCGCACCACAGGTTTAGGGTGTAGGGTTTGGGTGTTGTGCTCCGCTTGTAGTAGTGGGCATACATGGCATCCACCAGAGTGGCATACGTGCAACACACGCACGCGAACACTTCACAGCCCACTGATAGAAATATAAAAGTGTGATGCAGCCCATGCAGCACATACCGCTCAGCCGGTACAGATGCAACGCCACACCATGCATGGCTGCTGTTTTGAGCTGTCCTGCTTGCTACTTGCATTTCTCCTCTGTTCTCCAGGGTTCTGTTCTTCAGGGTCTCTTCAACGCGGCAAGCTGCACAACAAGCCCAGATGTCTGGAGCCCCACCAAGGAGGCCGTGACCACCTCACGCACCACCAACTGCGCAGCACAATCATGCCCTTGTGAATGGGTACTCGCGGTACTCTGGACTGTACCGGCATGCTTGACCTCTTTGCCCCTCTCTGCTGTCTGTTAGACAGCCGCAACCAGCGGCATGGCCGGCATGCAGCTGCTCATGCAGCTAGCAGGGCTCATGCAGCATGTAGGGCATGCAGCTGCTCATGTCGTCGCTGCATGCGCCTGCCAGGACCACTGGGCAAATGCATAGGGGACATCACGCCTCACAGATAGCTCATGTTTTTATCAGCCATGCCGGTCAGAAATAGAGGGTCCAGCCACATACCACAGGAGCTCGATGTGAAGCAGGGGCTCGTTCAGGGTTTAGGGTCTAGGATTTAGGGTTTAGGGTTTAGGTTTAGGGTTCAAGTTTATGTTAGCCTTGCTCACCGGCAGGTTGCGACACACCCACTTGGCACCAGCTGCTTCCTCCTCCTGTGTGCAGGTGCAGTTGATCACAGGCAGCAACGCTCAGTGCAACCAGTAGTCTGGTACCACGCATTTGGTTGTGCGGTTCTTAATGGGCAAGGTGGCGTTGTTGTATGTTATGTACTCATAAGATGCCTGCTTGTTTGTGAGTGCTTGATGCATACGGTGTGATGGATGTGCATGAGTGTAAGAGCAGGAACTGCACGAAAGCATCCGCTGGTATGTCATCCTTGTGTGCCATCAGTGTTGCGTCATGCATTCACTGCCATGTGACCAATCATCCATAATTCATTCCTCATTCATTCCTCATTCATTATCCAGTACGGTATTATAACATCCAGTACACCACTTGATTGCAAGTATAATACCGTACCCATAGATGTTTGGCTTATGACTGTCAGGCTCCGGCATGCAGAAACATCTGTGAAACGCCGTGTTACTATTATTATTACCGTACCCATACCGTAATCTTCTGCTTACCGAGGCCACCGCCGCCTGAAGCTCCTCACACAGCACCTGCAGGCAGGCCGCCACCTCCCCCACTGTGTGTGCGCGCAGTACTGCATCCACCGAGGTCGCCAGCTGGTGCGTGACCCATGTGTTGCGGCCCAGGAGCAGGCCTTCGTGCACGCACTGCACCCCCTCCACTATCCGCCCCTTGATCATCCACACCAGGCTGGCAGGGTCTGCGGCCGATGCTGCACCCTGCTGCAGCTGCTGCGTCGGCTGTGGCTGGGCAGGGCTGCTCATCAGCGCCATGTCCTGGCCGGGGGGTGCGCCTGCTGGTGGTGCGCCCGGTTCTGCCACTGCTGTGCACGCCACCAGGGCGCGAGGATCAGCACCTGCTGCAACAGTCTGCTCATCAACAGCCTGCTCATCAACAGCGTGCTCAATAACAGCGTGCTCATTAAGAGCTTGAGGGACATCCTTACGCTCCCCCCTCAACCCCTTTTGAGCCACTGCGACTCGCAGAGCTGCGCCACTGTGAGTACCAGCAGCTGCAGGGGACGTGGGGGCATGCTGCCTGTCACTCACTGGAGCCTCCGAGTCCAAGAACCCGTCCAGGGATCCCAGGGCATTCATGGGTGTGCCAGCCAGGCTTGGGAACGGGACGTAGCAGATGCTCGCGCAGGGCCCGTCCTTTGGGCCGTGGGCGTCCAGCGACGGGGTGTGCACAGCGGCTGCGGCAGGTGAGGCTGCATCTGCACTTGGGGACATCGCTGCGTCAGCTGCAGGGCCTGAAGCACGATCATCAGGCACCGACTTGTGCCCCTGGTCCCCATCATACCCTTCCTGCCCCTGAAGCACGCCTTGGCCTCGCCCGCTTCCCTCCTGTCTCTCCCCCTCTGCCACATTCCCACCTCCCTGCTTTACTCCTGCCTCAGTCTGGCCCTCATCCCCTGCTCCGGCCTCTACCACCTCACAGCCCTCCCCTTCCTCCCCTTCCTCCCCTTTCTCCCCTTCCTCCCCTTCGTCCCCGTCCCCCCCTCCTCCCCCTCCTCCACAACCTTGAACCAGCGGGACCCCACCCGCCGCCAACTGGCAGCCCTTCCCCCGTTCATCAACAGCTGCGCCTGCAGCATGCGTGCGTCTCCCGCACCCTCTGCTGCTCCTCCCTCGGGCCCAACCCTAGCATCAGGCTGTACTGCTGGTGGCGCAGCTGGTTGTACTGCAGCTGGTCGTACTGCTGGTTGCACCGCGGACGGTACTGCAGGTGCGTTGGCCTTCTGCAGGGCGAGGGCTGGGTCCTCTTTGGCTGTAAAGCTGATGCTACTGTTCCTGCTCATTCCACCCACACTGTTGCCAGGATCTCTCACAGGACTTGCACCACCACCACTCTCATTGGCAGCACCCCCTCCACTGCTGCTGCTACTGCCGCTACTGCCACCACCGCCACTGCTGCTGCTGGTGCTGCCGCTGCTTCTGGTTACGCCCAGGAGGCTGCAAAAGCTCTGGACCGTGGTCAGGAACTCTTGCCTGGTCCAGGAAGACTGCACGTGGGAGGGAGAATGAGGCACACGCCAGGTTCAGATCACTTTTTCGGCATTCAGAGTGCGATATAAACATCGAGGGGTGGAACAGGTTTGGTACAACACGGTACAGATGGGGTGCATTGGCACAATGCGGTGCAGATGCAGTGCAGGAGCCGCACAGATGCGGCACAGAAGCAGAACAATCAGAGCACCCAAGTAAGGTAGCTGCAGGCCAGAACTCCAAGTCCCATCATATGTGTGTGCCTTTTCATCTGGCCTTTTCAGCGTGCTGAAGAAACATCCCAGACAACCGTCCTCTCAGATGATCTATTTTAACAGTTCATGCAGTGGATGGAAACAATCCACATGCCAGAGGGCTTCCGCTGTCGCTTGAGGCTCAATGTAACAACCACTTGGTTCTTGAAGAACAACAACAAGAACAGTGCGCGCTGACACGCGCTGCACACGTGCACAGGCACTCACCTGGCCTTTACATTCATACGCGTTGATATGCTACATGAATGGAATTATCATTTCATGCCTCTTCACACCCTTCCACTCACCCCGGGCGCGACCTTCAGTGCCGCAATGCTCTGCACACGCAGCACTGGGTAGGGTTGGGGTGGCGGAGGGCCGCGGCCGCTCCCCATGGCCACAGGGTACGGCTCAACAGGCAGCAACGGCATTGAAGCTGTCTTTTGCAGGTAGGGATGCGGCAACGCCAGCTGCTGCTCTGCAGGGTGCAACACCCCTGACATGGCAGACATGGTGCGTGCTAGACCGGGGCCTCCCGCAGCTGCCCCTGTGGCTGATGGGGGCGGCACAGGCACCCACAGCTGGCCACCAGCGTATCCAGGGGGTGCGGTGATGGCGCGCTGCAGCTGCTGATGCTCCAGGGCGGGGGGAGGTGCAGGTCCTTGGACCCGAGCAGCATTGCCAACAGCAGTACCAACAGCAGCAGCGGCGCTGGTGCTGTGGGCTGGGAATGATTGAGGGGGCAAAGCATGGGGGTTGGTGTTGGGGAGGGGTGCGCCGTTGATCTCGTAGCTGCGTACAGCTTCAGCAGCAGCAGCAGCTGCTGCTGTTGCTGCAGCTACTGGTGGAGGTAGGTGGGATAGTTCTGGGTAGGTAGCTGGATGGATTGTTGGGTGAGTGTTGCGTGAGTTGAACCTGTTGGATGCGCACGTTGCGATGGTGCAGTTACCGGTAACTTGAGGGTATGGGGAGCTGGGTACATGGAGAAACATCCATTGTGCAGGCTCTGACCACTCTGGTCACGCAGCATCACCTTGCGCCACCACACAGCCATGGGTGTGCAGGCAATACAAACAGGCGGGCTGCAATGTGTACTGCTGTATGGCGGGCCCGAGTCGTGGGCCCTGGTGGAGCGGCAG
This sequence comes from Haematococcus sp. NG2, assembly GCA_004335575.1. NCBI lineage: Eukaryota > Viridiplantae > Chlorophyta > Chlorophyceae > Chlamydomonadales > Haematococcaceae > Haematococcus > Haematococcus sp. NG2. The sequence continues at coordinate 534,586 of QAXD01000007.1, forward strand.
CTGCAGTCGCTCGATT
>QAXD01000007.1:535250-574990 GCA_004335575.1 Haematococcus sp. NG2
TCAGGCTCCGGCATGCAGAAACATCTGTGAAACGCCGTGTTATTATTATTATTATTAGTGCAGATCGCGGTCTACGCATCCAGCTCCCATGCACGCAACACGCTGCTCCAAGCCATAGTGGCCTTAATCCTAATTATATCCCTGACCTACGCACCAGCACCGTGCGTGCGGCCCTAATGATGTCGCGCTTGGTCGTGAACCGCTTGCCGCACACCACCGCACTCTGCACTTTGCAGCAGCCACATGAGGAAGAGTTCGGGGTTCAGGGTTCAGGTTTCAGGGGGCAGCCAGGTTAGAGTGTAGGTTCAGGGTTGAGGCAGGTGGGTTGCAGGGCTCAGAGGGCAGGGTTTTGGTGTGATTTGCAGGTGTGACGCACATCAGGTTGGGTGTATCGCGCTGCAACACGTGAGAGCAGCAGAGCACAGGGCACGCAAAGAAAAGTACAGGTGAGTGCACACAGGGCCGCTGCCAGGGACTCAAAGTGCAGAGAGGCAGTGAGAGAGTGAGAGCGCCGCGCACCCAGCCGTGCTCGGAGCGTGGCACTGCAAATGCGATGCCTCGGTCCCGTAGCATTTTGTCTGCAGCCAAGAAAGGAACAGCAGGGCCGGCAGAGCCGAGCAGAGCAGCTAAGACAGAATGACATACCATCACAGACAGGGGCATCTCACAGCTTTCGGCTGCTTGCCAGAGTCTGGTAGGAAGGTTCCTAGAGAGCTATCTAGGAGTGTAATAACACACTGAGGCAGGGAGGGGTCACTGCACATCCGTGTTTTCCATCACAGCCTCTTCTTGCATGTCAATGTTATCTCGATCTTTTTCTATGGGTGGCCTACTGAACAGCAATCACGGGTGGGTGATTGGTCACGTGCACCATGCATACTGGTCAGACCACCATGCAGCCGACTGATGATGATCACTTTGCCCCGAGGCAAAGGGCGATGCGCATGCAGTGTGCATGTGTGGTGCACCATGCCTCGGACGCTCGCCCTTGATAGTTCAAACCAGAGGCACTTGTCACTATGGCCACTGCCTCAACTACACACCTCTGTTGGGATGTGCACCCACCACACGCCCATGAACTGCCTGCAGCTTGGTGCTCGCCAAAGCTCACAAGCTGCTCACCAAACTCAGACACTGCTCACCAAACTCGCAGCAGACTACTCACCATACTCACAACCCGCTCACCACACTCAAAACCTGCTCACCCAACTCAAAACTCAGAACGATCGTTGATCAAACCCAGAGCCTGACCACCGAACTCACAGACTGCTCACCGAAGGCATAGGGGGGCATGGAGGACAAGTGCGGGAAGTCAGAGGCCATGAGAGACTGAAGCTCTCGCCGCCTGCTCCTGCCTATGGGCCCTGCACACCGCATGGATGGATACAAAGGCAGCAGTGTGGCAAAGCTTTCAGCTGTTGCCGGAGCCTGGCAGACTCAACATGGTGTCATTGTGGGCATGGCTGTCCACATGCACACAACGGATGGTGCAAGGCCAGGCGCGTGGAGGCTGTGCCTTTGCCGAGATCCAGAAACTAATGACGGCGTGGTAAGCGATGTGTGCTTAAAGCAGGAGCATTTTGGCAGCACTGGAGCTGTTGGCTGTGCTGGAACTGCGTGTCTGTGTGTGCACACTGGTGCGCGTGCCGTGCACCGAGGCATGCATGGGCATGTATGGGAGTACCCAACACCCCCCACCACGTGCATGGAGCACACTGCTGGCTTACGACGTAACAACAACGGCAGCAGCACAACAACAACAGCACCAATATCCACACACTGCTGGCTGGGTATCCTCAAGAATGCCGAGCTGCAGCCCTGTGCAAAACTCACCAGCGGCCGTGCTGTTGCTCTCCAATGCATTGTTGGCCGCGGATAAGGTGTGTGGGGTATCCACACACGCGGCTAGGAATGCTGCCATCCTTCGTGCCTGCTAGCTAACCACGCACACTCCTATCTAGACCCACATGCCGGACTGTCAGTTATGATGAGGCAGGGGAGCGCGCACACTTCATGCGCACAAGCCTGCCAACTTGGATTGTTATGTTCCTTTTGGTGTGCGTGCTTAGCGGGCCCTCACCAAGAGACAGGCTGTCCTAGGTGGTCATGGATGAGGAACACATTCCCCCGGATGACAGGCGTGTGAGGAAGCTGCGCACCCCAGTTTCCTCACGGTATCTGACGGCAGTTGATCACATGGGTGCACGCCCTTCACCACTTTAATCTGGTGGTGGCCTCCCTAGGAGCCAAGGCCGGCTCCGCAGCTGCGCTTGCTGTGCATGAGCAGAACGAAAGTGTGATCGCAGTCTCAGCCATTCACAGGCACTAGACTGTTATCTGCTGTTGTTTTGACATGAAAAAGCCCTTGGCTGGCCTACGGCGCAACAACAACGAACACCAACAATAGCAACAGCTGCCTACAGGCTGCATCGGTGCGCGTGCGTGGCTGAATGTGCATGTGCGTGGAGCCGGTCCACCATCCCCCATCAGTGCCTCGGGGGAAACACCTCTGGGCCGGTGGGCCCATGCAGTGCAGTTTTCGAGTTCTGGCATGCAAGCTGTCAGCGACCAAGAGTGTGCGCATGGCGGAGTTCTGGCAGTTCTGGCATACATGCAAGCTGTCAGCATCCAAAGGTTTTGCTCATGTTGGAGCTATGGCAGTTCTGACATGCAAGCCGTCAGCAACCCCATGTGTTGCTCATGGTGGAGGCATCCAACATGCAAGCAGCAGCAGGGGTTGAGCTGGAAGGGGCAGAAAGGGCTGATGATTAGGGATGGAGCGTGTCCCGCCTGCCGCCCATTCATGCTCTGGATGGAGCACCATTGCGTGTGGCGCACGACGTCTTATGAGACGCTTACAATGCGGTACACTGCACGGCTTGAGGTTGTCTGCTCTTGTAGTGTCCCCTGTGCCAGACCCGCACACAGGAGGATGAGCAGTGGTAACATAAATGCACACGTCCACAGCGGCCTGCACTCCAGTATGCACATGTTCAATAAACAGACCACGAATCAAGAGATGCCCTGCCGCTGCTTCAATCCAGGGATCCTATCGTTCCTGGCAGGTCCCAGAAGCAACAGTATATGTGCCTAGGAAACCGCCGGAAGCAACCTGTCACAAGCCCAGAGGCAGAAACATCCAACACACAGTTCTCTGCATGGAGAGCGTGTGCATTCTCCATGAAAGCAGTTCGAGAGCGAGCCCAACCCCCCCAAATAATAATGGATGAACGCAAAGCAGCACCCTGTGAACTGAAGCGACATCCTGCAATCAGCACGGGGGCCATCCCACAACTGATGGCCCTGAAACAACTGCGACAGCCCATTGCATGCAAGCCTGTGCATGCCGCAACGGCCGCCCTACCCACACCACTGTGTGACCTGCAACAAAGCCTGTACAGACCGACACACGCATCCGGCATTTGCCGCAGCTGCTGCCCATCCAGGAGGGCACTGGGAGCAGCGTCAAGTGCTCAACCTTCATTCCGGCCTCACTCTGTCTGTTGCCTAGTGTCATCCACAGGTGCAGCAGGCAGGTCAGAGCCAGACAGTGTGCACGCTGCTGTTTGCCCCAACCCGCTGCTCACACTAGGCCGCTAGTGGGGCTGTCACCAGTATGAGGTTATGCTTCCTGCCTTGGCGCAGCTCAGGCCTTGGATTGATCTGGGCAGTGGGCCCCCACAAGTGATCTGGGCCTGGCTGCTGTGAGCTGGACACCATGCCAGGGGCCCACCAAAGACACCAGCACAGGCAGCACCACACAAGTTGCCGTCATGCTGCTTGTGTAGTGCTGCCTGTGCTGGTGTCTTTCCCAGGGCCCCCTGCGCTGCTGGAAGGTTGAGAGTGGGAGGATGGCAGCAACCAGGGGTCTGACTTATGGGCTTGAAGCTCTGGGATGTCGAGTGCTGCCCGGGCCTCATCGGCGTCTTGATGGATGCGTGCGATGAGGGCCTGCAAGCACAATCCAGAAATAACAACACGGCATTTCACAGATGTTCTGCATGCCGGAATCCAGTGCACACATACATGTAATCCTGGACTCTGAACCCCGGACCGCTGATCGTGCCGACACGCAGATCATCCCAGACACAACTCTAGACATTAAACCCTGAGGTTGTACTTCCTGAACCCTAAACCCTGAGCCCTCGGCCCTGAACCTTGGGTTTGGACACAGCGTGACATGTGTGGCTCACCTCCAAGCTGGTGAAGTTGGCCTCCGGCCGGATGTACGCGCACACCACTAGACGGATCTCCTGTGCACAGGAAAAAAGGCAATGGACAAGTCTCAGTTGCTTCATCATATGATGATATGATAGCTGAGGACAATCATCCCCAGCCATGAGGAGCAATCAGGCAGTCAGCAATCTGAGCAATCAACGAGGCTCGCAGTGTCTGGCATGGAAGAACACTGGGACGCCCCGTGCTTGGCTGCCCGTCATGCACCTCACGCTTCCCTGCATCCCTACAACGTTATTACTATTGTTCTTATGCATCCCTGCATTGGCTAATCTGCACATCCATAGCACATCCTGGGCATGCCATCTGCTGCATCTTACCATCCAAACAATATAATCATACCTGGCCATAGAAGGACTCCTTGAAGTCATGCAGGATCCACGGCTCAGCCGTTTTGTGGGCGTTCTTAAAGAATGGATTGTAGCCTGCAGCCATCCAAGACCAGCACATGGTTGATTACAAAGAGGTGTAGCTGGAGGTTGTACTCAAGCCACAATGTGAGTGAGGTGTAATACACATACCCTGTACAACTTCAAGCAATCATACACTGGAACCAGCAAACAGTGCCTACAGAACCCGCAGCACATGCAAGAAGCAGTACAGGAAAGAGGCAGTACAGTGGCACTACACTAGAGGTATAGTGGCAGTACAACCGCAGTACAGCTGCAGTGCAGCTACAGTGCAAGTACATGTGGAGTGCAGGGTTTACCCTACACCCTGAACCCTCAACCCTGAACCTCACCGATGGACATGACCATCTTGTACACTTCTGTACTGCCGCCCACGGACGCCCACCCAGCATAGATGCCAGTAACTGCCTCAGCCAACTGACACGCCAGGGAGGCACCATCCACGTTGGCAGTGGGGATGCCCAGGTCCTGAGTACAGCGGTTAGGGGTTGATGTTACTGCAAAGGGTCCTCGTTTAGCGTGAGGGTTGGGTTTCAGGTTGTTTAGGGTTTAGGGTTTTAGGGTTTGGTGCCAAGAGTCCTCATCGGGGGGTCATGGTTATGTTCCATGCATCCGATGTATAGGGTGGTCCAGTCACCCACGCAGCCGCACCCACCTTGGACCCGCGGCCAAAGCCCTTGACCACCGCCCCTGAGATGTGCAGCGGGGGGTCCAGAGGAATCATGCCCATGATGGTGTCGTTGAACGGCGGCAGCCCGTACTTGACTGGGTCAAAGGCCAGGAGAGACGGCAGCAGCTCGACCACGCCTTGTGATGCAGTGGGGTCGGGGGCGGGGTACTCGGAATGCTCCCCGCCCACCAAACTGGGCACCACCACGACGCGCATGGCTGCGCTGGTCGCGCCCTGCAGGGGCACGCACACCCCACGTGTAAGTATGTATGATGCAAGGCCACACACATCACACATGCCATCATACATTACACATGCCATCATAAATCACACATGGCATCATACATCACACATGTCAGGTCTGTGTGACGTGCAAGTACGTTCACACTGCCCAGATCATGCCAGCATGACACCATGCTGCATCACACGCTGCTCTTGTCTTTCTGTAAACCCCACTATGGTATGTAAGGCTGCCATGAACTATGCTGCATGCCCACCTCCATGCCGCTGCTGGGTGCTGATCTCTGCTCAGTAATGCCAAGTGATGCTCACAGCATACCTATGCTACATCACTACATCACAATCTGCTACCCCCCCTACTCCAACCTTAGAAGAGAACCAGAAAAATAGATACGGTAGAGATATCATTACACGCACCTCCACGCCGCTGGGCGCGTCCTCAATCACGAGGCAGTGCGCGGGCTCCGCACCCATCAGCCGCGCGGCCTGCAGGAACACGTCTGGCCCCGGCTTCCCATTCAGCACCTCGTCCCCACACACCTGTGTGGGTTGAAGATTTAGGGTTCAGGGTTTAGGGTTTAGAGTTCAGGGTTGAAGGTTGAGGGTTTAGGGTTCAGGGTCTCAGTGTTCAGGGGTTAGAGTTCTGGGTTGAGGGTTTAGGGTGCAGCATGCAGGGTTGAGGGTTTAGGGTGCAGCATGCCAGGGTTCAGGCTTTATAGGTTTAGGGTTTAAAGTGTAGGGTGTATGGTGCAGGGTCTAGGGTGTAGGGTTGTTGTGTGTGCGTGTACGTGTCATGTGCGTACGCCAGATGTCCAGCAGGGATGCCTGTTGCAAGATGGGAGAAGAAATTAAGTGGGTGCATGCGCGCGGACTGGCAGCACTTCACGCAGCGGTTCACAGCGCACCACACAGCCTCAGCACTTCACGCAGCGCTTCACAGCGAATCACAAAGCACTAGCACTTTTCACGCAGCGGTTCACAGCGCACCACGTAGCGCAGCAGGGCCAGCAGCTCCGGCTTCTTCGACATCTTGGCGTTGAACGTGGCTCGTGGCGTGGAGGTGGCAATGGCGAACGGCACGCCATGCACATGCAAGTGGCGCATAAGCCGCAGCGCGCCTGGCAGCAGCCGTGCATCGGGCCACCTGCACAGCCGCAGCAGACGCCATGCACGCAGCACAATATGTATCAGCATCTGCTTTATCATTACCAGGCTGAGCACGGTTCGAACACGGATGCTGCGGTCTCCTCCATGCCTGGTTATCCATGGCCTGGACCGTCCAGACCCGGCCAGTCCTGACGCAACATGTAGGCTAACATATGTGGGTGTTCGTGGGCGACATGCAATGCGCCAAGAGGTGGCCATGGACGCCTGCTGCAAGATGTGGTGCAGTAATAGCCCTGGCTGATGCTGCAGCTGAGCTGTGCGCAGGCGTAGCACAAGCACGGCCGTTGCGCACACAGGCACCATTCTGGAACCTTCAACACAGCGACAGGGCGCTGCTCTGTTGCCCGCCTCATTGCAAGTCCCCACCAACACCACCCACTTTTCCCGCAGCAGGGGCTCCGTTTCATCCAGCAGTTGCTGGGGGTCAATGTCTAGGTCTAGCACGCGTGCGACTTCGGTCCAGCAGTCGATCGGCCGCTTGCCCAACGCAGCCTGTGGGTGATTCATTTGCATGTTCCAGAGCACCCCCGTTGGTTGACCGCTGTTACTCATCATCATCATCATCATTACACGGCTTTGCGCGGTTAAACCCGAGACCGTTGTTACTGTTGCAGGAGCATGTGAGGTGCTGCCCCACAACGATAACTCATGGGCACGTGCTGAGCTGCGCGCTGTAGCTGCTGCATGTGCTTCACATGCAGGGATGTGACACGACCAACAGATGGGGTTGGCCTGCCAAAGCAACGGCATCTTCCGGGTTGACATGCAATCCATGGGATGACTGCAGCGTGTGCCCACCATGGGGTGTGGGTGTGGCTGCAATGGGTGGATGAAGCTTTGGGGTGGGGCTGTGCATGTGGGGTTGTATGTGGCAGGGTTTCGGAGCCTGAGCTCCACTCAGTTGGTGGGAGGCTGAGCTGAGTGTGTGGTCCATACAACCACCACCACAAACCGCACCTTGCAGGCCGCTGGAGTCAACTCCTTCCCATACTGTGCTAGCACGGTCTTCGCCACGGATACACACAGGGTCTCTGCGCAGGGGCAGATGGTGTGGGGCATGTGCGCGGTGCGCGTGGCCGATGCGTGCATGTGAATGGCCCATGCGTGTACAACCACCCATGCATGCCATGTTGTGGTTGTATGGCAGATGAGCATACAAAGCAGTTGCAGATGCAGCGAACCTTACCTGTATCGAGAATCGTTCCATCCAGGTCGAAAATGACATATGTTTTCGCACCGTCGGTCGGCATTTGGCCCCGCGCGGGACTCAGAGCTTCCTCGACTAGTAAGAAAACAGTTCAACCATAAAAACCACATTAATTTCCAGTGCCACCCGGTGAAGAACCTCAACTATCACACCACGTACAATTTGACCACCTAACATGGTTGTTTGGTAGAGGATGATTTGTTCGGTTAGACAGTGTCGCCGAACCCGCTCAGGGTTGACACGGAATCGCGCAGTACAATCACCTCAAACATCGGCAGGCAGGTTGAGCATGTCAGCTTACACGCTGGTATCGTTCGATGTGGATGGCACTCTGACCCAGAGCATCGGTGCCAATGCCAACAAGCTGCACAAGGACAGCTTCTCTCATGGGTTCAAGACTGTGTTTGGACTGGACACACACATTGACATCATCAAGCACCATGGATCAACAGGTGCAGTACCCTGTTGGTGTGGCCATGGTCATAATGGTCAGCGCTTGTGGTCATGGTGCCTCAAGGTTGTATGCATGGGATGGTGATGCAACATGACAAAAGGACCATCGCAGCTGTCGTGTCCATCTACAGATCCCCTCATTGTCATCAAGGTCCTTGAGCACCACGGCATCAGCAAGGAAGAGGTGCGCACCGCCTTTCAAGTGGCACTTGCGAATCCGATCATCCTAACCAGGTTCTTGCTTGTGTTATGGTGCATCAACCATCAACAACCATGTGCAACAACATGCTTCAACTGATGTTCCTGCTGCTATGGCATGGAGCAGGCCATGGCCAAGCTGCCTGAGGTGGAGAAGGCGATGAATGACTACTTCCTGCATCATGCCAGAGAGGCAGCAGAAGGCATTGAAATCCTACCAGGAGTGGAGCAGCTGCTGGCACGGTGGGGTGACTCGCATGCCTGCCTTTTATCACACCTGTCATTGGCTGATCAGCTGAAAGCTGCTACACGGCGCTATTAGGTTGATGTCGTGTTACTGGATGACCATCGCGTGGTTGAGAGAAAACACATCAAACCCACCCGGCACTCTGCCCTCCGCCCCTCCCCCATGCATGTGAATGTGTCACTGCAACAGAATGTGTGCTAGTGGGCTGTGCTACAGGTTGAAAGAGCACGGCAAAGCAGCCAGTTGCCTGGTCACTGGCAACCTGGAGCCTATTGGATGGGCCAAGATGCAGGCTCTGAAGATAGAGCACCTGTTCACACAGCCACAGTGAGTCAGCACCCTGCTGCTGAGGGTCTGCTGCGTCAAGAGGCAGTTTGTGAGGCAAGCGTGTATCTCTGCGTTGCCTGCTGCCACACTTGCCTGTGATGCACTGCATGTTCTACCTGTTGTGCCTTTTCCCACAATCTACGAGGCACCATCACCTGTTGTGCCGTGATGGCTGTGCAGCTTTGGCGGCTTTGGCAGTGATTTCTGCAGCGGCAACACAGATGAGACATGGCGCGACCGTGCGGAGTTTGTCAAGATAGCTGCAGCTAAAGGCAGCAAGAGCATTCCAGGTGAGCAGGGTGCAAGAGGGAAGGCATTTCCATGAAGCTGCGCCCCCTTACTGTAGTATGCAGCGCATGCAGCAATGTTGATGCTTTACAAGATGCTGCTTCAATCTACAGGTGCTGCCGATGGGTTCAAGAGGCGAATCCACATCGGTGAGTGTCCTCCACATCAACCTGCATGTGTTGGAGGATGGTTTGTGGTGGCTCTGCGATTGTGTGCGCCGTTGCTCCTGACTTTGCTCGGACCAGGTCATGATCTACTTCGCACCCAGGTGATACTCCCATGGACATCCAGGCGGCCATCGAGGCAGGTGCAACAGCTGTGGCTGTAGCGACAGGCATCTTCACCAAGGAGCAGCTGGCAGCTGTAGCACCCGGGAAAGACGTGATCCTGCTGGACTCCCTAGAAGACACTGATGCTGTGATGAAGGTGCTGGAGCTGGCGTGATGAGCAGTGCTGGCGTGATCCTATCGTGTCTTTCAGATTATATCGACCGTATTCAGTGCATAGCGTTGTATCGCAGCAAGGTCACAGAGAAGTCGGACTCTTGTTACACTCCACATAGTGTGCAGTCAGCCCTTGATGCACAAGCGTGTGTGTAATGCCACCATTTTCCAAGCTTGGTCCTGAACGCTGCAGCTGGACTGTGAACCCTGGGCCCCTACGTGAGGCTGTTCCCCCCTTACTTGCTACTGCCTATGACTGGGCAGATGACCAGATGCTCTGTCACACTCTTGCCATCCTGCTGGTGCTTCACTCGGGCATGCAGCTTACATGAAATCTGCAGGCAGGGGGCAAGTGCAGCACAGGGCCACAGACAAATGAGGTTCAGATGCATGCAGCCATTCAGGTGCATGCAGCCAACGCGGGTGCTATGTCGAGGAGAAGGCTGCGCAATGGCTGCATGTTTTCCATGCAGCTGCAGGGAGGGAGAGTGCTCCAGATCCTCACCGTACTCGTCGCCAGCCCCCGCATCATCATAGATGTAGTCATCCAGGCCGGCGCTGGCGCCTGTCTTGCCCACATTCAGCTGCTTCTTCGTGCCCTTCTTTGCCTGTGGTGCAAAGCATTCCAAAGGCACAGTCAGAAGCGCAAGGCAGCGCCAGGGTGCTAGGCTGCCATTTGCAGAGCGGCCCGTCCCACCTTCCCCGCTGCCCCCGAGCTGCCTGACCTTCTTGCACAACCCCTTCGCACCCAGCTGCACAGATATGCGTGCATAGCCAACTTCACGTACCGCTGCATCTGCCTGCTCCGCCTTGAACTTGTCAGCGCGCAGGCCAGCAATGGACGTCTCCACATCCTTGGTCTCTTGGGATGACAGTGGTGCACATGCTGCCTGCAGCCCGCAACCCAAACCAGCTTTGCGTTCTCAGCGATGGCTGCAGCAAGCAGTGCTGTAGCGTGTGAGACTGTACGGTATGTACCAGCATGCACCTGAAGATTGTATCTGCAGCTGCGCAGCTTGCATGACAACTGCAACACAGTGCACAACACCCCACTGCCTTGGCTGCTACGATAGGTCTCAGCACAGCCACACCTTCATGAGTGCTTTCAGGAACCCCTTGTAGTTCTTGTTGTCTCTGTGCCCAATGATGTACTTGTCTGCACGGATAGGGATTCCGCAAGTGCTGCACTCAATACCGTGAAGAGATGACTGACCCAGGATTTGCAGTCAGCAGAGATCGCCCATCATGCACAAGCCCCAGGCCCCACGGGCCACTCCCACTGAGCTGCATCTGCCACCACAGCACGCACTTGCAAGCGCGTGGGCGTAATCCTCAAAGTCCTTCAGCGTCTTGGGCAAGAACATGTCCAGGTTCAGGCCTGTCCCATCATCACCAAACAGCTCCTTGGCTGCGGCATAGTCCGCCTGCTCCTCAAGCCTGCAGCCGTCCAAAGACAACCATGCTTCAGACCCGGTATTGCTGCCGGCAGCATCATACTTGCTGCCATACTGCTGTGGATGGTGTGTGGCCATGTGCTGCCTGCTGACTGGACGAGCTTATCCAGTCCCTGTTGACTGCACCATTCTCGCCAGCTGTCGCTGGCATAAGAGCAGGTACCTGCACCAACACTGTTTGACACACGCACACACCTTTGCCGCCTCAGCTTCTCGGCCACAGGGTCATCAAGGGGCACGTCCACAGGCAATGTCGCGCGGTCATACCTGCGCACATCACACAGAGTTGGCCCAGCATGAGGAACAAGGACGAGGGGCTGTGCATAAGTCAACATGTTGGACAATCAGTTTTACGAACTGTCAGTCGGCGTGCCAGCGGAGCCAATCACCACGTATCGATGATAATGCGTGCACCCGCTGGCCATGCAACCCGTCCTACTCACTTCTTCTCCTCCTTCTTCTTAGGCTGCACCATGCACACAACACATGTATATGTCAGTGATCCACCATGGTCTGTATCATGCCATGCGCAAGGCCTGACCAAGCAGCACATGAGGACATGCGCCCTGTGTCTGCATCAACTGGGGACGAAGGATGTGAAACCCACAGAACCAAGCTGCAGCCTGACCATGTCCCCCATAAGAGATCTGTTGCAGCTGAGGCCCCTACCTGGGAAGCTGGGACGATGTGCTTGGTCTCCTCCACCACAAGTGCTGCCTCCTCCTCAGCAAACTGGCTCATGTCGATGCCCTCCGCCAGCTTGCTGGTGGGTTGCGCCACGACAGGGGCAGGTGGTGGCGCAGTAGCGACCGGCGCCGTCTCCCAATCCTCCCAATCATCAGCCATTTTTCACAATTGCCACACAAACTCTTCGACTGAGCTGGGCAGCAAGTGGTATTCAAGCTGTGGTCCGGTGCAAGAAACGTAGCAGCCCTACTGATCACGATTAAAATTCCGGACGCAAAAGGTCGGCATGGGTGCGATCCCAGCAGAAACTGGCTTGATACCACTCCTTCGTCACACGCCATGTTTTGCAAGCAGCTCAGGCATCAGATCTGCAGACCAATTTTCGCAGGCCATGCAGTAACAATTAATCTTCTTCTGTGCGAGCTTGAGCCCACCCGGCCAATACATCATGGCTGAAGAGCACGATGCGCCCGACTCATCACCTCAGAATACACCATCTGCACCTGAAGCTGCTCCTGTAGAACCCACATCAGCACCATCACAACCACCTGCAACCCCACAACCTGATTCTGATGAGGCCAGTAGCAGCACAAACCTTCCGGACTACCAACAGCTGTTCGATCAGATAAAGGGCAAGCCCTGCAGGGTTGTGCAGCTTGACAAATTATACGAGGGGAAAGACGGGCGCCCTCTGCGCACCAAGCCTCACATCATTGATCGTGAGCTTCAGCGAGTGCATGACGCCAGTACGCTTGAGGAGATACACATTGCCCTGGAGCAGGCCGGCCGCAACCTGCAGCAACTGGGCATCTTCAGCTCAGTAGATATGCTTGTGAATGAGGAGCCAGAGGTGAGCAGCTGTGATCACATGGACGTGCATGCGGGCAGTGGACGGTGCCACATGCATTGTGATGATATGCACTGTGCTCCCCGGGTCATTGACCACCTCGCTGCAGGACGACCCAGAGGGGTGCACAGTGATGCTAGACCTGCAGGAAAAGAACTGGTACAAGGTGCATGCAGCCACATACATCCAGGTACAAGCTGTCTGAGGGTCAGTGTGACAATGCATGCGCGCGCTTTGACGTCCCGCTCAAAACACCAGCTGTTGCACCTCAATTCTAGTGGTGCGGTGGTCTGCATGTCGATGAGGCGAAGGCGCTGGGCTCCTGCAGCATGCTGCAGCACCGCTCTCATCCGCCAACACCTGCTCAACACAAGCTGGGCGGACTGTCAGGCGTGGTGTGCTGACTGTACTGCATACCGCATGCACCCCTGTTGTACCGCCCATGTGACAGGGGGGAGAGAGCTCCTTCGAGACTGGGTTTGGGCTGCACAACGCGACAGGCCATGCAGAGCACATCGTGGCGACAGCGGAGTACGGCTCTGAGAAGTCCAACCAGTTCAGCCTCAGCTATGAGCACCCACGCATCGCGGGCCTACCTCTCACGGTGAGCATGAGTGAGGAGGCTCTTGAACATGTACATATGTTGATAGGCGCCTTCCTCTTCCGACATGCTGCATCAGCTGACTGATGCTCAGCCCTGGGCAATGGCTCAGCTGAAGCCTCAGTGCGTGTGGTCCTTTGGCAGCTGTACACGACCGAGCATGCGATCAAGAGGTGTCCATTGTGCAGTTGTTTTGCCATTGGCCCGACTGCCCCTGTTTGTGGGCAACAGCCCAAACCGACACCCCGCAACCCTACCCCTCAGCCCTTCCCCATGCCCCCCGTGCCCTAAACTCTCAATCCCCCACCCTACCAATCCCGCCCGCCTTGTGCTACAGTTTGACGCGCGGCTGCATCAGTACCTGCGCAACTACCAGAAGACCTCCAGCTTCACCGAGATGATGCGTGGGGGGCTGGTGGCGATCAAAAGGTGGGCCACAGCTTGGCTACACTGAGCAACGACCTGTAAATAAACTGTAACCCTGTAGAAACCATAGAGACTTACCCCTAAAGACAAAAACCCTGAACACCCTAAACCAGAAAAACCTGAGCTGCGGCTGGATGGGCTGCGGCAGCTGGCATGCTGTGCTGCATGAGGTTTAGGTCGTGCGGTGTAGAGTCGGCATCCAAGCTTCCCACCCATCACAGCCCCTGCAGGGTGCAGCGGCCTTCAACACTGCCTCATCACGCTCATCTCTGCGTGGTCGCAGCTGCCTCAGCCTTGCCATCATCCTTCTTGTGCTCATATGCCTCCTCCTTCTCCGTCTTTTTCTGCAGCCATGTCTGTGCCTCGCTGTGTGTTGTGTATGCCCCGCAGCATGGATGGCATGCACTCACTGCAGTACGAGCTGGGCTGGCGCAAGCTGGCGGACCCCTCAAGATGCGCCTCACGTGCGGTGCTCGCGCAGACAGGCGACTACCTGAAGTCGGCGCTGCGGTATGCCACCTTGAAACACTTTAATCTTAAACCTAAACCGCTCGAACCTAAACCCTGTACCGTAAACCCGAAACCCTCGTCCCTAAAGTTAGCAAACCCTAAACCCTTATCACCTGTGTGCGACGGGTCTGTCTCCTATGCGTTGCATCGCACACTATTGGTGACGTGTGCTGTGCCCGGCAGATCATATGAATGATTTTTCATGTGAGGGTGTTTCAGCTCCCACCGTACAAGAAGCTGCACAACATGGGCAGCATGCAATGCAGCATCCAGCATGGGCACTGCCAGCAGTAAAGCTGCCGGCATCATGGACATTTTTCATATGGCTTTTAGGGTTTTATGTGTCACGACTTACCCCAACGCTAGAACTACCCCACCTCCCCACACTGCACTGTCGGCTTGGAGTGGGAGCTCGTTCATGATGTCTGATCATAACAAACACGGAAACAAAACATGCACATAACAGACACGGAAACAAACCATGCACATTATGCATGCATGCACCTGTAGGTACGTGTGCTTCGAACCTTAAACCACGCCCGCCCCTAACCCTGAACCCTACACCGTAAATTCTATGCCCTACAGTTAGCAAACCCTAAACCCTGCGGCGGGTCTGTCTCCTATGCGCTGCACTATTGGCTTGCGCTGGGAGCTCGTTCATGATGTCTGATCATAACATACATGAGAACAAATCATGCACAAAACAAACACGGGAACAAATCAATGCACAAAACAAACATGGGAACAAAACATGCACATAACAAACACGGGAACAAAACATGCACATAACAAACACGGACACAAAACATGCACATCACAAACACGGACACAAAACATGCACATCACAAACACGGACACAAAACATGCACATTATGCATGCATGCACCTGTAGGTACGCGCTCTTCATCGACCGCCGCAACTCCCCAGCCAGCCCCACCTCGGGCTGGGCCCTCAAAAGCAGCAGCGAGCTGGCTGGGCTGGGTGAGTGGGGCCGGGGGGAAAGTACATACATTGTAGGGTTTGAAAGACGCAGCAACTGCGCGCGTAGGGTTGAGGGTGTAGGGATCAGGGGTTAGGTGGCCAGGTTTGAGGGTTCAGGGTTTAGGGTTTAGGTGGCCAGGGTTGAAGGTAAGCGGGCTGCCTCAATCCGGCTGTGGGTTACATGATTCGTGCTCAAGAGCTGTTACTGCTCGAGAGCTGGTACTGTTCAAGAGCTGGCATTATTGTTACAGAAGGCTCATCTTACAGCATGCGAGTCAAGAGCGTGAGGTGCCCGTCAAGAGCTTGTCTTGGTAAGCTTCTGGTGCTAGTGTCTTAACCCATGTGTGGCTGGTGTGCTGGCTGCACAGGTCCTGATGAAGGAGTGATGCGGTACGTGAGGCAGCAGCTGGATGCCCAGGTGCTACTGCCCATCACGCGCGGCCTCACTCTGTCTGTCACGGCCAGTGCAGGTGCGGCTCCGGAAAGTAGCGCTAGTTTGTCACCGTCCGTCAGTCACCATCAGTTGGTCACCGTCAGTCAGTCAGTCAGTCAGTCAGCCAGTCAAGTAGCGCGGTAGCTCTGTTGTACTGATGGGGCATCTGTCTCTTGGCTGTAGCATGTGGGGCATTGACGCCACTCCACAGAGCAGAGCAGCGGTGCAAAATATTGTTGGGGTTATGGTCTCCCCACAGCCCCAACATTATTTTGCACCGCTGCTCTGCTCTGTATGCTTCCTCCATATTAATGCTGCATGCTTGCTGCGTGGTCAATGCTGTACAGTGTGTACACCCATAACATACTATATACCAGCGGCACACGAACACTGTATAATTGCCAGCGGTTCATCCATTGAAGTATGAGTCTATTACTATATCACCACATGGTGAGCGCAAAGCATCCACAAGAATGCTTTGTTACTGTACTTTGATGAACTGTACTTTGATGCACTGTACGGCTGTGTGGTGGTGTGACACAGGTGTGATGGTGCCCTGGGGTGGTGCTGCGCCGTTGTCCCGCCCCACGTGCATCGCGGACCGCTTCTACCTAGGGGGACCCTCTACACTGCGTGGCTTCAAGTTCAAGGTGTGCGCGCGTGTGTGCCCTTCGCATGTGCGAGGCCTGTGTGTAGAACTGCGGCACCAGACCTGGCGTTTGTTGCTGCCAGGGCAGTGTGTACAACTGCAGCACCAGACCGTGTGTTGTAATGTGTCATGGCCCTGCGTCATGTGGGTTGCTGCGAGGTGTGTGTGCAGAACTGCAGCACCAGACCTTGTGTGTATTGTTGGTGTTGCACACAGGGGGCGGGGCCCACGGATGTGAGGCGGCCCCAGCGTGCGGACGGCAGTGCAGCGACATCGGCCGACCCTGCTGTGCCGCCACGCCGCGACGCGCTCGGCGGTGACCTGTACACCTCCATCTTTGCTGCGGTGCGTGGGTGTTAGGGTTTAGGTTATTAGCATGGTTTAAGGGTTTTAGCGTGGTTTAAGGGTTTTAGCGTGGTTTAACCTGACCCGGCCTGTTCACCTCCATCTTTGCTGCGGTGCGTGGGCAGCTGGGGTCCTGCTTTCAGAGATTGTCAAAGATCATCTCAGTCTGTGTGCAAAGGTTAATAATATCTCGGCCTATGTTCTCAGCCGATGAACCCTCACCGGGCCAACCAAGCCTGGCACTTCCAGCACGTTGTTAGGGTTTAGGGTTTAGGGTTTAGCGTTCAGGGTTAGGGTTCAGGGTTTTGGGTGGAGGGTTGTTCCTCATAGTGTGGCTCTGTGCTTCATGGCCGGACACCACCCGTTTGGTGTGTTGAAAGCACTCTTTGGGGCCGCAACTCTCTGCGACCACACTCTTTGTGCCCACAATGTGCTGCCCCCGCAGCTCTCGTGGCAGTTGCTTCATGCGATGCTGTGTTGTAAACGCTTTTTGCAACCACACTCATTCACAAGTTGTGCCCACGACGTGCTGCGCCCGCAGCTCTCGTGGCAGTTGCCGCACAAGGCGGCTCAGGCGCTGCGCATCCACGGCCACGCATTCGTCAATGGCGGCAACTGCATGCAGCTGTCAGGTGTGTGTGCTGCTGGTGTTGCTGGATGTATGTGTCACGTTGCAAGGGAACAAAGCCAGCGGGTGCAGCTGCACTGCACGCTCTGCAGTGCATAAGTGACATTTGTGTGATCTGTATGGTCTGTGCTGTGTGATCTGTGCTGTGTGTGGCGTGTCGTGGGGTAGCGGGCTGGATGCTTGGGATCAGGTGCTTGCAAAGGGCGATCAGTGGTGTATGGGCAGGACGCCAGCAGCTGTCAGTGCAGCAGGTTGCTGGA
The DNA here is from genome assembly GCA_004335575.1 of Haematococcus sp. NG2. Lineage (NCBI taxonomy): Eukaryota > Viridiplantae > Chlorophyta > Chlorophyceae > Chlamydomonadales > Haematococcaceae > Haematococcus > Haematococcus sp. NG2. The sequence goes on from QAXD01000007.1 coordinate 552,958, forward strand.
TTTGGGACAAGTCAGCGCACAGATGGTGCCTGCAGCAGGGTTTAGGGTTCAGGGTTCAAGGTTCAAGGTTCAGCGTATAAATTTAGGGTTCAGGGTTTAGGGTGTAGGTTTTGGATCTGGGTGGTTCACCGCAAAACGCACATGCCCTGCCCGTCATGCCATTCCTGTGTGGTCCCTGTGGCACAGGCACCGGGCGCCCCATCAACGACACCCTGCGCGAGTTTGGTGCCACGTTCCGCTGGTCAGCTGGAGTGGGCCTGGTGCTGCCCACTTGGTTTGGGCGGTTTGAGGCCAACTACGTCCATGTGCTCACATCACAGGTGTGTGACGGGCATGGGGAGCGGAGTTCGTGATTGCTTGCTTCCCAGTGTTTGCTCGCTTGCTAGTGTTTGACTGCTTGCTAGCGGTTGCTTGCGTGGTTGCTTGCTTGGTTGGTTGCTGGCGTTTGCTTGATTGCTTGCCAGCGTTTGCTTGATTGCTTGCCAGCGTTTGATTGCTCGCTTGCCAGCGTTTGATTGCTCGCTTGCTAGCGTTTGATTGCTCGCTTGCTAGCATTTGCTTGCTTGCTAGACTTGATTGTTTGCCTGGTGGCGTTTGATTGCTCGCTTGCATCCCCTCCACCCATGCTGGTCATGCCATGCTGCCCTGATTGGCCTCCAGCTCAAAGATGCCACCGTGGGCAATGACCCGTGCTTTGCCAGCACCCCGCTTGCTGCAGCACCCCACCTGTACTGCCTGCCCCAGCAGCTTGCATGCGTGGCTGGTCCATGCTGCACAGCATGCCAGGCAACGGCATTCACCTGCTCCATTGTCATGAACATACTGTTGTGTGCCTGAATCGCAGGAGCATGACCGCCTGAAGCGTGGCGTGCAGCTGGGCTTTGCTTCCTCTGCGTTCTTGTAGAGCTAGCCACGAGGACAAATGCAGCTCAGTGGAACTCTTGAGGCTACTACCACGTGCGCGAGCTGTGCAGGGTTCAGTTTATCTGGAAGGAGCTTCATAGCGGCTTGAAATGCATGCACGGGGTGGTGGTGGTGGTGGTGGGGAACTGCCGGAGAACTTTTGCTTCTGTTACAGCAGTCAGCTGTAGAGTTGCACAGGAACAGCCTGACAGGCACCGGGTGTGCTGCACAGACACACCGCGGCTGTGAAATGGTACTGTACAATGTGTGGTTGAGAAAGGCGTTCCGCGCAGGAGGCAGTCAAACTGTCCTGCTCACAACTATCACCAGCACCATCGTGATTGCAGCACCGCTGCCGCTCCATGATACCCACCCCGCCTTGTTGTTAAACCCCGCCAGACAGCTATACAGGTGACACATTTGGATATGATGCACGTTTGTTCCTCGTGTGGAAGCAGCCATGCGTGCACGCACGAGTCCAGCCAGAGAAGCTGCACCACCCACGCAGTTGCTGCGCAGCGGCCGCTGATCATGATGAGTTGGATGGTGGGTGGTACGGCCAACGCTGCCTCCCCCCTCTCACACCACAGGCTTGCCAGGAATGTCCATAGGATCAAGGTGTGACACTCGCCGAGCAGGGATGGGTGTGGGCTCGAGCTTGGGTTTCAACTTCTCCTCTGGTACTTGCTGTGGGGCTGGCGCGCCCTGCTTGGCTGCCGCCTCCTTGTTCAACGCCCAGTCAGCAGAATCAAAAAACTTGTGCTCCTGCGCACAGCAAACGGCGTGCACGCTCACATCTCGAGTCGCCCTGCAATGCTGAGACACCATCCCTGCCCAGCATGTGCATCCATGCACACATGTGCGGACGCATGTACATGCACAGCGGCAAAGGCACAATGCAGCAATCTGGATGTGCTGCCGGCCAACTCGTGCTGGAACATGCCCTTGCATGCAAGCACCAAATTGTGACCATGCTGCATCATAGGCATCCTGAGAACAGTTGCTATCGCATGGGTGCTCCTCGCCCATCCCATCGCAACCAGGCCAGACGCTGAATGGGCTTTCCTTAACTTCTCATCGGCCCCACATGGAACACCCAAATCCAACACACAGCGCAGGTTCCCAGCAGGGGAACGCCGTGCCCTGGCGCATGTCAGCGATGCATCCACGCGTTTCGACGACATACAGTGCAGGGATTTTCCTTCACAGGGGCTCCGTCCCCACACACCTTGGCCTGCATCAGGCCCTTCTTCTTGGGCTTCATCCCCCCGTACTTGGCCATCATGAGTGCCTCCTGTTCCCGCATGATTTCCTCCGGTGTCTTCTCCTTCGGGTGCCAGAGTGCCACAGATCACATGCACTTGTGAGCAGGGGTTGCCACGCATCGCACACCTCCAATAATCAGAGGTAAGGCTCATTGCTGACGGTGCAGCGGATTGTCACGAGGCGGGTTTTGGCATGGTCCTGCGCTTACAGGCACGGCATCCTCCTGCTCCTCCACCCCAGGTTGCTGCTCGTCAGCCATGCTGGGCTGCCTCTGCGTAAGCTTGCCTCTGGTGTTTTGGTTTGCTTCTGCGCAATTGATCAACAAATGAAAGTTTTCACCTGAACCAGGTCAAATGCTGAAGGTTTGCTCGGAAATCGGAAAGAACCCTCTCAACCGCATGTCACTCGCACTCATCCCCTTTGGAACACCTACCAAACACACATGGACTTTGGTGGTTGTAGGCAAATGGCCAGCATGCATGCCCCCGGTCGCCCAAGTGTGTTCTGGTACATGTGACTGGCACGCGCGCCATGCAAGCATAAGATGAGCCAATATTGTCCACAACGGTTGCGCACAGTGGTGTTCGTTCTTTGCAGTATGTTCAGTGGGATCCACTGCCGTGTGTGCATGCCAAGAAGGGATCAACACGCAGTTTGCTTCGCTGCAAGGTGTTATTTGATGCTTCATGCCGCTCCGCGTGCTTCTTGCACAGTGGGGCAGCCGCTGCAGGTGGCAGCTTGCTGATGAGCAACAGTTCACCGATCATGCATACTGTGCGTCTAGACTGTGCTTGCATGTCCAGAACATCAGCAGCTGATTGATGCAGGCTCAGACCATGCAGCTCTATGTATCCTATGCAAGTCTCGCTAGCATCAGCTTGCCAGTGTCCACCGCAAGAGTCCACTATGGAAAAACAATGATGTTGAAGTCCAATCGGGTCTCGCAGCCCCAGTTGCAGGCGCCACATCCGCGATTGTTTAGAGAGAAAACTCGATTAGTGGTGGCCAATCGCGACAATGGTGAGCGCCTTGACGTTGGGTCTGCCCAGTTGGATTTGCATGCAGTGCAGCTCATCTCATGGCTCCTTTCCCGCCTTCAGGCGCACCACCGCGCAAGGTTGCAAGTAACAGGGCATGAGGACGATGCCCCGCACAAGGTCTTTTCTAAGGTAAGGGCCCACGCCAGCACTGTGCTGCATGGCCCTGCTTAGTGATGGCATGAGTACTGTTAGTCTGTTCAGTGCCCTGCAGCATGCGGTTTGCAAAGCGCTGCAGCAACCCCGATGAACCCCGAGGGCCTAAGCTCAGCACCATTGTAATGTTTGCGCCCTGCAGGAGGTAGCGATGAAGAAGGTGACAGACCTGCTGTTCAGCAAGGTGCGATAGCGGCCCCCGAGGCCTATTTGCATGGATTTGTGCATGGAGGGTTGTCCATGCCAACCCATGGGGCACTGCGTGACATGCTCCCTGCTGGTTCTGGCATATCCACCCGCAGATTTTCGCAGACCCGCAGCTGCGGCCATTTTTCGAGGGCATCACGGAACAAGTTCTGAGGCACAAACAAGAAACCATGATGGAGATACTGTTTGGAGGGCCGGTAAGTGTGCTTCTTAGCACTGACATTCTCAATCATCAAGCAGCGACAAGCTCGTGAGGGAGGACTTGCTGAGGGCCAACTGGCTTGGTGTTACGGGCCTATGCGCTCCATCTATGGAGCAGACGCAGTGGGGAACACGATCAATGCGAGGCTCCTAACCCATCACATCAACAACCGCTGCAGATACCCACGCATGATGTCCCTGTGCTTGCACGCAGGAGACGGAAAACAAGGGGCCACCCCTGCGCGAGTATCACTACGACCTGATCAAGTTCCGGGGCCTGTCTGAGCACCACCATGAGCTCATGTGCAAGCACTTCCAAGAGGTCATGGACGAGCTGGGCAATGTGTTGCCAGCTGAGACTAAGGCATCAGCCATCGCAGCCATGAAGGCCACAAGGTCCCACTACAGGCCCATGAAGCCTGGCGAGTAGACAACATGCAAGGCTCGGCCATGCTTGCCCTGCACCTCCTCCAGACCAAGTACATAAACATGGACGGTTCCATGAACATGGCCCTGCAGTAGTGGGCTGAGGAGCTTGCATGGGTGCTGCAGGCACGGGTATCAGTCAGTTATGTTATGGGGTGGAAGTGGGATGCACAGATGCGCTGGCGAAGCGCCTGACACCAGCGGGCGCGCCAGGTCTAGCCTGCACTGCATTTGGGCACTCAGAAGTGCAGCGGGTGAGGCAAATGAACTGTGCGGAGCGTCGCGCATGTGCTGGGTCTGCACCCATGTCAGATGTGGCAGTGTGTGCAGGCCAATGCGCTGTGTGCCTGGTACACGGCAACAAGGTTTTCTTGTGTTGGAACATGCCGTGTTGGGCAAAGCCCACCTTCGTGATTCAGATGCGGCGCGGCAAACTTGCGTTTATCTTGTACGATTGTTACTGGGATCTGTTCAGCACCACTGATGGTGCCATGCCGGTAGTGCCGGCTGATTCATGTGTAAGTCTGACTTCTGTACTCAACTAACCGTGTCCGTGCGTATCACATCCCACGTCTGTGACATGACGTTGGCCAGGACAGCCCTCTTCAGTTGGTTGCTCTTGGCCCATTCTGGTTATCACCGCAGCTTGCAGAGCTGTTGCAGCCTCACCGTCACAACCTGTCAAGCAGACCTATATTTCATCTGCAAGGCCCAAGATGGCACCAGGTGGCAGGAAGTCACGGAGGCTGCTTAAAGTCATCATCTTGGGCGACAGCGGTGTCGGCAAGGTGTGCGTGGGGGAAGCTGGACCCACCTCCTAGCTGGTCGATCTGCATCGTTTGGGCGGCCATTTGAGCCATCGCTGTGTTTGCGTTTCGCAGACAAGCTTGATGAACCAGTATGTGCAGAAGAAATTTACGAAGGAGTACAAAGCCACCATTGGGGCCGACTTCCTGACGAAGGAGATTGAGATTGACGACAAGACGGTCACCATGCAGGTGGGGAAGGAGAGCCCAAGCAAAAAGCCCTGTCATGCACGAGAACCCTTGTCATGTGCTGTTGCTCGGCGTGCAGATCTGGGACACGGCTGGTCAAGAGCGCTTCCAGTCTTTGGGTGTCGCATTCTACCGTGGAGCAGACTGCTGTGTGCTGGTGTATGATGTGAACAATGCCAAGACATTTGACGACCTTGACAACTGGAGGGACGAGTTCTTGATACAGGTGGGTTCGCTGCTGGACTCCTCGAGTTGCTCAGCATGGCATCTTTTGCATGCATACATGGTGTTTCATGGTGGTCGGAGCAGCTTCAGCAGCAGAAAGCATTTCAGCCTTGTCCGATGGGGCGCATTGTCTTGGTAGGTCTGCTGGAACGCAGCAAGCAGTCTTTTTGAGTGCAGCTCCTAATGCTGCACACGCGCAGGCTGCACCCAAAGACCCAGACAACTTCCCGTTCATGGTTCTGGGCAACAAGATTGATGTGGATGGCGGTAACTCCCGAGTGGTGAGGCCCACATGTGTGCCTGAGTGCGCAGTGGACAGGGTGGTGGGAGCAAAAGGGTTGGGGATAAGGAGGGGAGCTGTTTGCTGGCATGCACGCTGTTGTACACTGCGCTTTCCTGCATGGGTGTGGGCCAAGCCTAAGCTGATCCTTGCTCAGCAGGAGTTTGTACGGCAGGTGTCTAAGAACGCCATATCTGATTGCCATGTGTGCTGGGAACAGGTGTCAAAGAAGAAGGCTGAGGCATGGGCCAGCAGCAAGGGCGGCATCCCCTACTTTGAGACATCTGCCAAGGTAAAAACAATACCGTAATAACAAGGTGAGGGTGGCAAAATGGCCAGCAGCAGCTGGTGCTGGGGCCACAAGGCCAGGAGGCACCCAACATGCTACTCGCCCTGATGTGGAATATGCGGTAGCATACCCTGTAATAGACTTCGACTTGAACGGCTCTCACATCCCAGCATTGGGCCGGGCGTTCATCCAGCTACTTGCTGCCATCCTGTGCTACGGTCCTGATGCAGCCCCCTTTAGCTTTAGCTATCCTGTGCTACGATCCTGACACTGTCCCCTTTAGCTCAAGCCATTCTGTGCTACGGTCCCTTTGAGCTTTAGCAGCCACATTTGTTGCCTGAGCCGTCCCCTTGAGCTTAAGCAACCACATTTCCTGCTCCTGGCCCGGACCGCAGGAAGACATCAACGTGGAAGCGGCGTTCACCCAGATTGCACGCAACGCACTGCGCCATGAAAAGGAGGAGGAGCTGTGAGTGCATGTGTGGTTGGGAGGATGAGTGTTCGTGTTCATGTTGCACGAGCCTTCAGCCAGTTATGGGCTGATCAGCAAGGGAGGATGAGTGGGGCCCAAGTAGGAGTTCAGCCCGATGGCTGCCTGGGTATGATTTAGGAACATGCCCCTGTACCTTCTGTACCTCATGTACTTTATGGTTGCACATTCCTCTCGCACAACATATCACAGCAGATGATGCTGGTCATGCAATCCTGCCTCATCCAACCCCTGCTCACATTCCTACATTTCCAACCCTGCTCACATGCTAAGGCGCAGTGAACGTGTTGCAAACAACGGCACACTCAGTGCTGATCAGCCCGTGACTGGCTGAAGGCCTGCGTGACATGAACATGAAACCTGCTCACATTCTCACCTCACGCCGCCACCCAAATCACACAACACAGGTTTGTGCCGGACGCAGTGGACATGAACACTGCGGCAGCGCCCAAGCGGCGCACAGGCTGCTGCTAAGTGCTACATGTCATCAACAAACTGAGCATTTGGGATGGGGCTCTTGGTGTCAGCGTCAGTTTGAAGGGGGCCAGACAGCCTTGTATTGCATAATGCATCGTTGGCGACGCATGGTGCAGGTGTTTTGTATGCAAAATTGTGGAAGGGTTGGTGGGGGCCATTGTTGCTGCGCCATGCCAGGTGACGCCGACGTCATGGGTTAGGATTCACATGTTCCAGTGTTGTGTTACATGTTACAGCTCGCTCCTTGCACCTGACGATGTGGACACTGCGCTCGGGCACGTGACACACTCACACATCACTCCTACGTTGATCAGATCCCTGTCAGCCTGGCATCCCCAAAAGGCCATGTACCATGGCATCAGCCTGTTCTCACACCAGCTAGCGCCCCGCCCTCCCACCCCGACCCCACATTCGTTACGCCCCTGCAGCACCCACGACCAGCAGCAAAACCCACCATCACCCACAAGCAAACCCGATCATACCGCTGCCATGCCAGGAACACCACATGCTGCACAGGCCCTTGTCTGCATGCACCGCACGCAGCAGGCACAGCAGGCACGTCATGCCCAAGCCAGGTGCCCTAAACCCTAAATCCTGAACCCCCCTCCACCCGTGCAGCTTGCGTGCCCCTCTCCGCCGGTGCCCCTCTACGCCGACTGGATGATCGAGTGCACGGCCTCCGCCGCCTCTGCCGTGTCGGCCCGCACCACCAGCTTCATGGCCACCGAGTTGCTGGCGTCCATGCCGAAGCTCATGCGCACCAGCACCTGCTGTAGCCCCACAAACAGGCCCGCCAGCAGCACGGTGTGGGAGCGTGCGTTGGGGGGGACGGCCTCTGTGCCCTCGCACGGCTGCATGCCCAGCGTCGTCAGCACCGCCTCCACCGTCTCCTGTAGCCCCTCGCGCGTCCCCAGCCCGTACTCGTCCGCGCGCTCCGTCTCTGCCGGCAGCTCCTCCCTGCACGCAGCCAGGGAATGAAGGCCGCTACACTGGAGGGATGCTGTGGCATTGAGCCAGTGGTGTTGTGCCAATGGAGGGTGCCATGCTGACCAGCCCGTGGCTGGTTGAAGGCTCATGTAACATGAACATGTGAACTGCGCAAGTGCCACAGCCAGCAAGTGCCACAGCCAGCAAGTGCCACAGGTACAGCAGCTCCAGCCTGCCTGCCTCCTCTGTGACAGTTCATGTGGCCTTCCACAAACAGGGCCAGCCCCGTCGCATCCTACACCACCACCGTGTGCTGCGTAAGGAGTCTCACTCACTGCACCACGCCCCGTGCCCCCATCCCCTTGCATCATAAACTTCTCTTGGATTCCAGGGAGGTTGGGATCATACAGCCCACGTACCAGGACTTGCGGAAGTTGGACACCACGATGGGCTTCACGTAGTCGGCTGGTGTGACCTCCAGATCCTCCAGCTGGTACTCATCATCATAGCCATCCTCCTCAGCCTCGCCTGCAGTGGGCGTGCACGCACTTAGGGTTTAGGAGGGTTTAGGGTTTAGGAGGCTAGGAGGGTTTAGGGTTTAGCAGGGTTTAGGGTTTAGGAGGGTTAAGGGTTTAGGAGGCCAGAGCAGAGGCGGAACATGAGCTGAGGGGGAATACATGCGCCGCGTACGTTGGGGAGGAGCGATGCGGTGTGTGCGTCTGCTGTTCGTACGCCTGCCTGCCTGTCTCATCATGCAATCGCTCACTGGGTCGGCTGTGCTGCGTTGAAGAACAGCCACGGGTGGCTGTTCTTCAACGCAGCACAGCCGACCCAGTGAGCCAGCGCATCGCTCCTCCCCAGCACCTGCACACACCCACACCCACATCCACACACACCTGTGGAGGGGTCGATCTCCTTGACCCGGAACTTGAGGATGTTGACGAACTTGCCGAGCGCGAAGGAGCCCGAGGGCCGGCGCAGCACCGTGAACGTGTGCCCCACGCCGTTGAGCGGCATCACATCCAAAGGCACCGTCGTCTCCTCCTCAAACTCCTCCTGCGCGCCACATACGAGAGGCGTCACAAAAAGGGTTGGAAAAGAAAGAAAAGAAGGAAAGAAAAAGAAAATAAAGCAAAGAAAAGAAAAAGAAAACAAGAAAAAGAAAACAAAGAAAAGAAAAGAAAAGATAAGGGTGTCAGGAGCCACAAGTGACACAGCCACAAGCAACACCGGGGGTCCCAGCCACAAGCGCGGGCACGGACCAGCAGCCTGTGACCCGAAGAGCGTGGCACCATTGTCCCAGCGGCCCCACACTAGTGTCTCAGTTCCCAGCAAAATTTAAGCACCAAAAAACTGAAACCATTCCATGTTTCCATCGCACTGCAGGGAAGGGCTGCCCCAGCGCCACTGCTCCACACCCACACCCGTGTGTGCCAACTGCCGCACAACCACCAGTAGCGCTGCTGCCGTGGTTCATGCAACACCAGGCTCAACGCTTATATGTTACGATGCCAACAGACGCTCTGGAGACGTTACGACTTGGGCTCCACATGCCATATGAACCGTAACCTTATATAGTTCACACAGCACAGAACGCGGTCCATCTTTCTGTCCACCCACCGCGTCCGCCAGGTCCACCGCGACCGACACGTTCTCCAGCACCTGCTCGCTGATCGTGTTGGTGCAGTTGAACTGCAGCACCACGTGGCTCTGGAACACGTGCTTGACGCAGAAGACCGTATACTCGGTGTCCTCCTCAGTGAGTCGCACGGGCTCCGTCGACTTGAACACCTCGCCCAGCGCGGCCAGCTGCCTGCGCGTTCCAGGGGTCAGGGTTTTGGGGTTTAGGGGTTTAGGGGTTTTGGGGTTTAGGGTTAAAAAGAGGGCCATCAAACAGGCAGCCAGCAGACTTGGCTGCCTGTTTGATGCTGTCCTCGTTCGTATCGCTGAGCAAATAATACGTGATGTTGAACTCGCTGAAGGTGCAGCAGCCCTCCACCAGGGCCTTCTTGTGAATGGGAAGGTTGGATAGCACTGATGCTTTGTTCCGAGACTTCCAGGCACCAGTGCTGTCCAACCTTCCCATTCACAAGCATGTCCAGGGTTTTGGGGTTCAGAATTAGGGCTTAGGGTTTCAGGGTTTAGGGTTTAGGGTTAGGGTTTAGAGAGGGTTTAGGCAGAGGCGGCGGGATAGTGTGGTTAGGAACTGATAGTGTGGTTAGGCAATACCAACAACACCATCAACAAAGCCCAGGCACCACCTGCACACCCTGTGTTGGGCGCGGCACAGCAGGTTGGGAGGCAGGTGCAGGCGGCACAACAGTACTCGGTCTATGCTGTGCCCACGGTATGCTGTTGATACTTGATACTCACGGTATGGTCTACCCATACTCAGTCTATGCTTTACTCACGGTATGCTCTTGAGCAGCTCGATGTACTCCTCAGTGGTTGCCTTCTTGACGGCACTCGTGGGTGCCACACCACCTGCACAGGATGCACCACACACATCACCACTCTTGAGACGCATGACCACACATGGACGTAACCCAACTCCAGAGGTCTCATGGATGGTAGTGGATTCAACCGCACGGAACCATGTAATGATGACATGGACCTTGCCGTGCAAAGAATGTGTGCATGCATCCTGCCGACAAGATGCTGCAAGCGAAAGGACACTGCAAGCCGCCAGGGCAGCCACTGCACCACCAGGCACGTGCACTCCCCACTCTGAGGTGCCTCGAACAGAGGTTCACGCCATCTGCAGCCCTCACCCGGACCCACTGGACGCCTCGCTACTGAGCTGCCAGTTCCACATCCTCAAACGCAGAGGACCAAGCACCCCACATACAAGCACCAAGCACCCACCACAACCACCGAGCACCCACCACAAGCACCAAACACCCCACACAAACACCAGGCACCCCATACAAACACCCAGCACCCCACAAAAGCATCAAGCACCCCCCACCCACCCCAAATCACACACACCTGTCGACGTGGTGGCGGCGCTCGTGCTGGTGGGCAGCCCCCCCCGCTGCTGCGGCCGCACATCCGCCGCGCGCTTGGGCACCGCCGACAGGTCGAACGGCCGGTCCGTGCTGCCCGCCACGTACTCCTGCAGCTGCTTCTCCAGCGCTGGCAGGGACACGTCGAGCGGGCTGCTCGTGGTTACTGGCCCGCCCGCCTGCCCGCCCAGCTGTGCCAGGTGCAGCGTGGCGCGGTCGCGCACCTGTGGGGCGGTGACACAGCAGCCGCATGGACCGTGTGATCACCGTGAACTTCATAAATGGTGTGAAAGCGTGATCTGTATGACCAGCGTGCACTGCATGACCAGCGTGAAGTGTGTGAACAAAATGCCCGCAGCAGATGATGTTCTCGGACGCAACTTTTGAACATGTGAATTGATAACATATGCCAACCTGCCAACCACCTGCTCCCATATTAAGCTACCAATCAAACAAACACGTGTTGCCCCAAAGGAGCCTGAATGCCCTTGAATGTTGCTCACACGGCCGCCGCCAGTGCACCACTGCCCAACAGGCCACCGCCGCCACTCACACGCACCATCCGGGACCTCTAGCAGCATGTTGTGGATGACGCCCCCGTCTGTGAATGGCCTGACCACACAGCCAAACAATAACCCCCCTACTCGAACTTCACAAAACCCACGCACAAACACCAAACACAACCCAAGCACACACGCACGCGCACAAACCCTCACCTCGTCGTCGTTGTCCAGCAGCGCGCGCTGCAGCAGGGTAATGACGCGCTGACGCAGCGCCGGCACCTGCAACCCAAAGTTGGCCAGGGAGCTGACAGCAGCTGCACGCACGGTGGCGTTCTCCAGGATGATGCGGTTGTAGATGTAGCGGATGTACTTGGAGGGCTCGCGCGTCTTGGGCGCCTCCTTGCCTGCACGGGCGGTACGCAGGCGGTACGGTGACGCAGGCGATATAGCTGGTGACACAGGCAGTACAGATGGCCAGGCGGTACAAATGGAGCCAGGAGCAGGGGCCACATGATTGGTAGTGGGCCACGCAAGGCAGGGCGCTGGAGCTGAGCAAGGACAACGAAGGGAGAGAGCACCGCAAAGGACCACTTGCTAGGAGGGCCAGTGCATGCCCGACATGTGCCAGCAGGTGCATATCCGCAAATGCCATCATGGAGGCCATGCGTGGCGTGCTGTGGGTGCTACTCCCAACAGGGTGCTTAACCCGAACAGGGCCCTTATGCCCTAAACAACATGTGCATCCATGCCGCAAGCCGCGCAAGGCAACCGCCCTGCCACACCCGAGGCACCCACCGAGCACGTGCAGGATCTGGGTGGACAGATACGTGAACTCGCAGTCCTCAATGAACTCGCACAAGTGCGACAGGCCGCTCTCCTTGGCATCCGGAATGTCCTGCACCACCAAACAAAGCGTGTGTACAGCGTCAGAGAAGAAGGCAACACATAATGAAATAATCGACTAAAAAAATACTGCAAATACTCAAATAGTACTATGACAAAGTTAGGCACATCCTGTACTGCCGCCCAAGTGCCCATAGCTCTGTGCAGAGCGTGCGCAAGGGATTCAGGGTGCTGTGTGCCCAGGGTTTGCAGGGGGATACAGCACATGCAAATGGCACAGGAGCCTGCTGCACCAGCCAAGGTGTACATCCAATGGGGGGTCCTGGTGGCGGATGGTGGCTGCAGATCTATAAACTACAGCTGCAGATAGCATGAAACTACACCCGCCCCACACATAGCATGAACTACGGCTGCAGATCATGAAACTACACCCGCCCCACACCCAACACCCATTCACGAGGCAGGCCACACACAGCACAGCGCCCCCCCCCCCCCTCGCACCCTCCCACCTCCCACCGCCCCACACGCTGTGCTGCAACCAGCATATGCTGCAACCAGCATGTGCTGCACCCGGCATGTGCTGCACCCGGCATGTGCTGCGAGCGGTACACGCCCCACACTGCGCCGTGAGGGTGCCCTCACCCAAACCCTACACCCCTAAACCCTAAAGCCCTGAACCCCAAAGCCCTAAGCCCTAAACAAACCGCACACACCTGGATGAGCACCAGGATGGAGTTGACGATCGCCTTCTTGTACTCGAAGCCGCCCTCCTCACGCAGCACATTGGATAGGAAGTTCATGAGTGCGCGGTGCTTTTGGGGGAACTTGAGGCACAAGGAGCGGATGGCCTCCACCACCACGATCTTGAAGTCGTCGGCGATGTCAGACATGAAGGAGCCGATCTGCTTCAGCAGCTTCTCCACAGACGCCTCGTTGCCCGTCTTGAGCAGCGTGGTGATGGCGAGCGTGGCGATGGAGCGGTTCTGGTCCGAGATCAAGCTCTCCATGTCGATGTTGCAGGTGGTGACGGCAAGCGGGTGCGTCATCGCCACCTTGTTCAGCGTGCGCACCGCGGCGAAGCGCAGCACGGGCTTCGAGGAGGACAGGAACAGCTGCAGCACCGTAATGGCGGGCGTGAGCTCGCGCGCGGTCACATCCTTCAGGTTGCAGATCGCGCGGGCCGCCTCAAAGATCACCATCTCTGCCTTGTGCCGCAGGCACGACTCCAGGAAGTCGTAGAACGGGCGCTGCTCACCGTTCGCCCCAGGCTGGGAATCCTGGATGACCTGTGCCACGTAGCGCACCAGGAGGCACTGCGCCAGCGGCGACTTGACGCTCGCCTTGGTCAGGCTGCTGACCAGCTTGCTGATGGCCAGGCGGTCGCTGGCGCGCAGCGCGTGCAGCAGCGCCACTGCATGAAACTGCGTGTGGCACGGCATATGAAAAATGGTCAGCAATTGTTGATTGACAACATATGGGCCACGGAATAAGCGCGTCCTGTCTGGAGCTGTCCTCAATCCCCAGCACAGGCATCCACACGCACCCAGCATTCAGCGGACGGTACATGGCGACAGCGCTACTGCAAGCCTGCTTGTGCCGTGCCGCCCACCTACCACGCGACCACAATGTCCCCCCTCAACCGCAGCTGCGCTGAACATCAGGCAGGCTGCATGGTGCTGCCATGCCGTCCCTGACCCTGCAGCTGGGTTGCTACATGCACATCCGCCGCGCACCTGCACCATGTTGTTCTTGTTCTGCGCTGCCTCCTGGATTTCGTTGATCCAGCGCTTGACAATCTCGGTGTTGTTGGCAAGCAGGTGCAGCGCGCTAACCAGTGCAGCGCTGGCCACCACTGGCGACTTGTCCACGATAGCCTGCTTCAGGTAGCGCTCAATCTGCAGGCGGTGTGGCATGGCGCTCGAGTGAGGCAGGCTAGCTGGTGGTGCCCTTGCATGCCCAACATCACCCCCATGCACGTGTGCTGATGCTGCTCTCATGACACAAGGAAATGGCGGGCCTGGCGCCACGTCGAGCTTCTCATTGCAGTGCCAGGTGCACCTGCCCGGCACCTGTCGGAAGCCTACCCCATGTGCATGATGGGCAAGCATGCAAGCAGATCCCCATGCACATTGTGCACGCCACTGTTCCCCCTGCCTCACCTGCATCAGCAGCTGGCTGTCAATGATGTTGCACAGCACGCGCACTGAATTGGAGCGGTACAGGTCTGTCTTGCTGTTCATGTCTTTCATGAGCGAGCTGGTGACGATGATCACCTCGTCCGCGGAGGGGCAGATATCCTTGATGCAAAGGTAAACCATCCTGCGCAGATTCGTGTCCTTGTTCTGAAACAGCTTGGTCACCGAGAAGAACACCTCAGAGGCCTCCTTCTGCGGACGCAAGCAGTGGATTTCAAGTCCGTGTCAAGATGCTCCAAAATGTTAGCGCGCCCACGACACAGACACAACCAGGGTCAACTTGCAATCTAACACGCCTTATGGACAGCCCTGCCTGAGACCAGCTGCAACTCGCCTTGGTGAATGTCTCGCCCTGGCTCAGCAGATACAGCAGCTTGGTGATGACCTGTTGAAACATGGCACCATGCCACAGACACATGGGGCTTGCGAAGCAGGTGGAGCTGCGAGATAGGTTTCACCCGCCCCGTAATACTGCGCTCGCTGTGCAAACATCATCCTGCTTAAGGCTCGCAGATCTGAAGTTCAGCTCCCTGACCAGCAAGCCATGCCGTTAGCCTCTGATCGTTGCTGCAGCCGCACCTGCTGGCACTTCCTGGGGTCGATTTGGGGATCATTGAAGCAACGGGCCTCCTGCAGCACTGCACCCTTGTCGATCCCATAGAAGGGCGAGTACTCCGCTGCGTAGAGTTCAAACAAATCCACCTTTTATAAGCGAGTGCTCCGACCTAGCTGCACAGCTTTGCCACTTACTCTCTTCAGAGTCCTCGTCCTTGGATTTGCCCTCTCCACGGAGAGGCGCTTCTGAGTTTTGAGCAGTTGCAGCCATGGTTTCCTGCAGCAGCTGCTACACTCCACCTAGATCATGCCCGAGACGGTTGCCAACACAAGTTATGGCGCGGAACGACGGCCGCACTACAAGCGACCCACAATTATAAACGGGAGCATGCGCAACATGCGTGTGGTATGAGACTGTGATGGTGGCAGGACGGCCGGCAGGACAGTTGCATGCACAATGGCACACTGCTCATCATGTCTGTGCGACAACACTGCACATGTTTCAAGCCATACCTCTACGAGGTGGGGCGGGGTTGGCGTTGCCGCTTCTGTAGCCTTGCGCTTGCACAGCACCTGGCGCCCGCTGCGCACCAGCATACAGCCCCTCCACAAATTTGTCTTCACGCTGTTTCTGCACTACTCGTAATTGTGGCTGTGAGACGGCACATCCTGTAGCTGCCTTGTCATCATGCATCGAGCCCACCACCCTGACTGTGCGCTGGTACTACATGACCACGGAGGAGCGCCTGCATATTATGAGCTTGGAACTTGCATGGTCTAGGATATAATCCAACCTTACAGATGAGATACCCGACATCCCACAAATGCAATAGCCGCCGTGCCACATTGCTGCAGCGCCTGGGCTTGACGCCGTACAGCGGTCACAAGCGCACATGCAACATGCAACATGCCCTGCATCGTAAAAAACATGCTGCATCCACGATGGTCATGCATGCCATGCAAGCCACAGTCCCCATGTCAACACGTGGAAAGTCAACTAGATTCAGGTCATCAAGCCCTCTGAGCCGGCAACTGCCTCTGCCTGCTGTGTAGATCTGCCACACAGGAACTGCGCAGCTATGACCCTTAGGTGGTCTTCTTCTTCGGGATCTCTGCACAAGCAGAACATTCCGGCACCAAGCGGGGCAAATTACTCAGCTGCATCCGTTTGCACACAGCTAATAGGGCTGACGTGTGGCTGCCCATAGCACAGGAACAGCAGGCACACCAAGCAGTGCTCCAAGCCCAGCTGAGCAATACATTTCATACATATGCAAAAACATATTCAGTAGCCCCACCACTTACTCTTCAGCACTGCGTCATCAAGCTTTTGCTGCAGCTCCTTGACCTTGGTGAGCACCATATCAATGACCTTGTCCGCGTCGTCCTTTTTCAACTCGTATGCCTGCAGGCAGGGAGCATGAGGAATGGCGCAGGCGCATCGTCGTCATTTGCAAGTTGCAGGCACAGGAGCAGATGCCGACGGGCCCCAGCCGACATGTGATGCTCATGTCTGTGCTGCTTGCTGTGGTGAGGCCAGGCGTGGTGCACGGTTTGATTGGTTTCACATGAAGTGCACACATACTGTGTCAATGCTGATGGCGCCCTCGAATAATTCCGTGCTCCATGAACTCTGATGAATACCACTGCCACAACCCACCTTGGGGAGTGTGAATGCAAGGACAACGAAGATGAAGGCGAGGGTCAGCAGGGGGACGTTGCCAAAGATCCAACCCAGGGCAAACAGAGCGCCCACTGCCTTGAACGTCAACTGGGGGTTGGTGCCGGACAGTAGCGTGCCAGCCACGCCTGCAGTGTAACAGGCGTGATGTGAGACCCATGGGTGGCGTGGCATGCATTACTTTTATCTGTGCATGCATCAGAGCAATGTCACAACCACATGTGACGCACAAAGCGCACCAGGCCACGGGCCAAGCACTACATGCTGGGCGGGAGCAGCAAGAAACCCTAAACAACTGTGCTTCCCCACACGTGAAGTGAATGGCAGCACCAGCCCCACTGCAACAAAGTACAGCAGCCTCTGGATCATGCACCCCTCTAGTTCATTCACCCCTTTTGTTCATTTTGGCAGGTTCCGGCAGCTTTGTTACGTCGCTGTTGTGTATGCTATGTTCCCATCCACCCCCTTACGGCCCTCCCAACCAGCCAGGCAAGCAGCAACGAGTGCTGGTGCAGTTACCCCAAGGGCGTGTTTTTCTTGGGGTTTCTTGGGTTTGTTTTGCACGCACTTAGTGCCTGGTTGATCGCAGGGCGTGCGGAGGCCACCACCTTGTTCAGCTCATCCTCAGTCAGGCCCTGCTTCAGGAAAGGGGGCACCAGCGTCTCTGGCCCAGTTCTGCAGGCATGATGCATGGGTGCAAAACCTGTGCTCAACAGGGATGCCCCTGTTGTGAAAAGTGCCACACATGCCAGAGCCATGCAGAACACTGTGTCAAAGGCAGAGCAGACGGAAAACTGGTGTGTCGGGGAATGGGTGGGGCGCACGGCTGGCAGCAGGCGCGGCAGACGAGGGGCCAACCACATGCAACACTGTGATCAGAGCCACGGTTGGGTGCAAGGCTTCAAAGCCTGCACGCATGCTGCTCCTCACCCATTAAAAATCAGCCGCCTTGCAGCTGCACTGCAGGTGTGCAAGCATGTGACTGCATGCGCTCATGCAACTCAAGGGCCTGAGTTGCATGCTGATTTCCACCCACCTCCCCAGGACTTTGGCCGCAGCGTGCCAAAACCATGTCGCAAAGAACACGACGGTCAGCAACCGCGCGATCAACACCAGCGGGGAGAGGCCGCTGAACGTGAGGATCGCCCATGTCACTGTGGAGCCCGCGACACAAACACCGCTCTTCTTCACATCCCTCCACAGCAGAATATCGTTTGCTGCACATTTGCAAGACGAGCGCGTTCGTGCGCAACAAGAAGTTAATGCGGGCGGCCACGTGATTAGTCATATTTATGAGACGCTTCAACGCCCTGTTCATCGCTGGACCTGCTCTGCGTTTTCACTTCCTGCCCCTCAAAGAGGCCCTACCTTTGGGGCTGAGCCCCGGGATCGTGATGATGTACTTAGGAGCCATCTTAGACGCACTCTTGTCCGCAGTTTCCTCCGCTAGGTTTTTCCCTGTACACTCTAACCTCACTCATTTCACCCCGTGACGCTCTGTCTTTGCGGAGGCAAATCCGTCAAAAGGACTGGCTCTTGACATGATCTCCAGCTTTTCCTGGTGTAGGGCGCCCAAGGGGTCACACCGCCTGGCTGCTGCACATTTGCAGTGCAATCCTAAGCACAGAGTGCGTGTAGGTTGCACAAGGATGGCACACCAGGCTGAGAAGGTGGCATGTGAGGGGCCCCCTTCGAGCATGGCACCGACATCGGCCACATGCTTGCATGCCACCATGCCCCTCGAGGAACTGCCGGTTGTGATCCCCATGCCACGGGGCGTCTTCAGGCTGCGATATTTTGATGTGGCGCAGGTACCGTGTGGCTCCGTCCTGTGGACGTGTGCTGTGTATTATGCATGCAGTGCAAGCCTCATGAGCACACATTTAACATGCCTGGTGCATGCTCATGCAGGACCAGTGCGCCATGAAGGTGGGCACAGATGGGCTTCTCCTAGGCTCTTGGGCACACCCCCCACCAGACGCCAGATTCGTCCTAGACATAGGCACCGGATCAGGCCTGCTGGCACTCATGGCAGCACAGCGCGCGCCCATGACAGCACAGATCCATGCAGTGGACGTGGATATGGCCGCGTGCACTCAGGCGGCCGGCAACGCAGCTGCGTCGCCCTTTGCCGGCCGCGTGCATGTGTACCATGCACCGCTTCAGGACCTGGTGCAGGCGTCACGCGCCGCACGAACGGAGGCAGCCCCTGCGTCAGCTGGGGGAGAGGGTGGCACACAAACCTCAGAAAGCACTCCCACAAGCCCCAACACCAGCAACACCACCACTACCACCAGCAACACCAGCAGCAACAGTAGCAACAGTAACAGCAACCACCGCCCTCCTTCCAGTTCCATGGATGCCTCACAGCACTGCTCAGCACCCAGCTCATCCTCTCATACGCATCCAGACCCATTACCGCAAACGCACACAACGCCTCTGTGTGCGGGAGGGGTACTGCCTCTGTCTGCCTGGGTGCCACCCTTGCACGGCTACGACATGATCATCTCCAACCCTCCCTTCTTTGAGAAGTCAAGCAAGCCCCCTGTAGGCGCCGGCCAGTCCAACCCAGCAGGAAGAGAAGCAGGCACTGCATCAGGGGCGGCGCAAGCCACGCCATCAGCCGACACGTCTGCTAATATCAGTGAGTCCGCATCTGTGGCCTCCGTGCACTCTGCCCAGGGGGCAGGGCTACAGGACACCTGCACGGTCAGCAGCACATGGAGTGAGTCAGACTCGGAGATGAGGGTTCCAGAGGCTGGGGGCACAGCAGGGGGGCCCAGCCGCAGCAAGAAGGAGCTGCACGTCAAAGGCGTGCGCCGCGCGCTGGCGCGCCATGCAGACGCATCCATGCATGGCGTGAGCGGCCTGACCTTTGAGGACCTGGCGTCAGGGGCAGCGTGGCTGCTGGCACCCGGAGGTCGACTCTTTGTGGTGCTCCCCACACTCAACCGGGAGGCGGAGCGGTTCCGGGGGCTTGCAGAGGCTCAGGGGCTGCGGCTGGTGAGTGGACTGGTTTCAGGGTTTAGGGCTCAGGGTTTAGGGTGTAGGGTGTTACAGTGCAGACACATCTGTGAAGCGCCGTGTTATTGTTATTAGTGCTTCCCGCCGACCCAGGTACTGTGAATCCTCCAACCTCCTCAAGTTGCCTTTGTTTTCTTTTGGCTCCTGAGCAGCTGAGGGGCAGCCACACATCCCTGCATGCTGCTCGCTGGTTTTCCAGCATGCACTGTGGCGCACACCATGCAGGTCAACTACAGGGGAAAAACAAAAAAACAACTACCGGGATGCTGGTCACAGGATTCCTGATGCGCATGACGTGTGTGTACTGCTCTGTATGTCCTCAAACCAAATGTTTGAATGTGTTGTAGCGAATATGTCGCTCCCAAACCTGCGCGCCTGCTGCACTTGTGTATGCAGGTCCGAGTGCTGCACGTCTTCACCAAGGCATCAGACCAACAAGAAAAGCGGAGGCTGTTGGAGTTTGTCAAGCCCCTGCAGCAGATGCACAGCTGTAGTACAAAAACAGGCACAAGCAGTACACAGCCAGAGCCGGGCAGTGAAGGCATCAGTCAAGCAGCGCAGCCAGAAGTATTGGAAGAGACAATGGCAGTGCGTGAGGCTCGATGGGTGGAGGCGAAGCAGACGATGGAAAATGTGTACACTGAAGCTTACTTCCAGCTGACCAAGTCATTCCACCACCCTGGTTACGTGGAACGCTTGATTCAGGGCACTGTGCGAGAAGGCACTGCAGTTACTGCACAGTAGCTATGTGTAAGGCCATTACATGGAACATGCACTTGGTGCACATCTTGCCAGACAAACAGTCGCCTGAGACCAGTGGTGGTCACCATCCAGCGAAAAGAAGATATGTGAAGATAAGCACGGTGCAAGCAGTTCACAGTGCACCATATCCCTTTCAAACCATGTGTACACTGTGGTAGACTGTACAGCAATGAAACTGCCAGCGCAAGCGCTGGGCAGATCCAATCGTGGCAGCAAGCAACACAATGATGTGCCAAATTAAGCACACAAGGCACAAAAGCCTACAGCGCACCCAAATGAAGGTGCCTAAATACTGAATCCCCTTATCGGTGCTATTCATTCCTTTTGAGTTTTGACCCATCAAGTGCTTGGTCTCAAAACCAACACCTTCATGCAATGACCAGTAGCCAGCAGCTGGTAACTATGTACTGTTCATTAGACTCTAATGACATTCCAACAGGTTGTGGTTCTGTCTCTCCTACGTTACAGCCTCTACTAGTGATGTACTAGCTACCTCCAAAACTATATGCTGCAGGGACCACCATTCATTGATGCAGGGACCACCTCAATCATGGCAGCCGCTAAAGCACCTGACAACCACTGTGCCCAACTGCCCAGAGGAGTCAGCTCATTGGGGCGGGTTTCCAGGAGGCTGCAGCGCGTGCTGCAAGGAAGCAAAGCCTCCTGGAAGGGACGCACCAGCGCCAGGCAGCGATGGGGTTGATGCCATGAAGGCTGCAATGGCGTCCAATGACGCGCCGTCAGTCAGACGCTCAGCCGGCAGTAGGGGCAGGCTGCCTGACTGGGCGCCTGCTACTGCCAGCGCGTCCGTGGGGTGCTGCTGCGACATGAGCGCTACTGCCGCCGCCGCGGCCGCTGTACTGCCTGGCACAGGCACCGCCGGCGGTACGCTTGCACCGGGCACGTTACCCAGCTGCGTGCCATGCGCCCCCATGTCCTGCTGGACTGTACTGCCGTCCCCGGCTGTCGGCCCTGTACCGCCTGTACTGCCAGCCATGCCAGCATGGCTGCCCAGCATGTGAGGCTGGCCGTGCTGTGGGGCGGCACCCGCGGATTGGCTGTGACTCCACCCCTGCTGCTGCCCGTGTGGTGCCTGTGGCGGTGCCCCGCCATGGCTGTGCGTGTGCATGTGCAGGCTGCCATGTGCATGCGACGGGAGAGCAGCTGCTGCTGCAGGAGGGTGCGACTGTGGGTCTGCAGGAGAAAGGATGGGGCTGCCGTATGGAAGGCCCAGGCCTGGGGCGTTGGCCGGTTGGGCTGGCGAAGGGGCTTGAGGGGGCGGTGTGTGAGGTGGCAAGTGGGGCGAGAGGTCCTGGGCGGGCCCTGCAGGTTGGAGGGGGGTGGGGCGGCGGAGGTGGGGCGGGTCCGGCGGTTTGAAACCGCCGGGCCCCGAAACCGACGCGATGATGCGTGCGGCCTCCGCCTGGTTGAGCGCAAACGCGCCGCCCGCGATGCTGGGGTGCTCGGCCAGGCTGGGGAAGATAGAATCAGCGGGCAGCAGCAGCGCGTGGTGCGCGGCGGCTGTGAACCCGGGTGGCGGGGCGGGCATGGGGCTGGGGTTGGGCGCGGGTGGCACGGGGCCGGGG
>QAXD01000007.1:579699-591964 GCA_004335575.1 Haematococcus sp. NG2
AGGGCTGGGGCTGGGAGGGGGTGGAGCCATGCTGTGGGGGGTGGGGTTGTGAGTGTGAGGAGGGGTCAGGGTGCCACCATGAGCCCGGCTGCTGTGTGTGTGGGCCGTGGCCCAGGTGTGGATGGGCAGGTCCAGGCCCCTGGGAAGGGAAGGGCGCGTGGGCAGGGAGGTGCTGGTGGGGAGCTTGCTGTGGGGCTGGGAAGGGAAGCTGGGTGTTGTTTTGGCCTGGCTGCGTGTTGGGGTGCGGTGGGGCAGCATAGTCGTGCTGAGGGGGGGCGCCTTGCACCTGCTGCTGCTGGTGCAGCTGCTGCTCGTGCGAGTGCTGCTGCTGGTGCATCTGCTGCTGGTGCATCTGCTGCTCATGCGTCTGCTGCTGCTGGTGCTCGTGCATCTGCTGCTCATGCGTGTGGTGCATGTGGTGCTGCTGCTGGTGTTGCATGCCACCCGGTGCCCCATAGCCAGGCCCAGGCCCAGGCTGCGCGCCCGGCCGCGCAGCCGAAGCATACGGGGCAAACGGGCTGGCGGGCCTGAGAGGAGCGGCCTCCTGCATATTGGGCGCGCCCCCCGCGCCCGCATGCAGGTTGGCAGCAGACGCGCTTCCTGGCAGAGTGGGGCCCCCAGGCCCTGGGGGGTGGTGGGTGCCTGGCGGCTGGGACGCGCTGCGCGTTTGCTCCCGAGACGCAGCCACGCTGCGCCCGTCCCGGCCCGNNNNCGCGCTGTCGCTGCCGCTGCCGCTCGTGTTGCTTGCGTGGCTGGTGGGCGGAGGCGGCGGCGGCGGCTGCATGGGTGCATGCTGCATGGGCGCCGGCTGCATGGATCCCGGCTGGTGCGGGTGCTGCGGCGGCACAAAGCTGGGGACCCCAGGAGGGCCCGCAGGCACAGCTTCAGGTCTGGGGGGCTGGGCTGCCCAGGTGGCTGGGCCGGGGGGAGGGGCCAGCCCTTGGCCTGCCCCATGCAGCCCTGGCTGTGGAGGCTGGGGAGTGGCATCCATCGCCCCATCCTCCTCTTCACTGCTGCTGGAGCTGTGGGATGTGGGGGCATCTGTGATATCTTCGTCCTCGGCTCGGGGTACTGCACCTGCGGGGTGCTGCTGCTGCTGCATGGGGTGGGCTTGCTGCCGCTGTGCATGCTCGGCCGCATGCGTCGTGCCCATGTGCATGGCCGGCGAGCCGTGCCCATGCCCATGCGGCTGGCCATGGTTGAGCAGGGTGTGTGGGGGCGAGTGCGGCAGGGATGCACGCCCTGCATGTGGCTGGAGTAGGTGGCTGCCAGCAAACTGGTGGCTCCCATGGTGGGGTAGCAGGTGCTGCCCTGAGTGCTGCTGTGGCAACGCCTGCTGGCCGGATGGGTGCTGCGGCAACGTGTGCTGCCCTGACTGCTGCTGCGGCAGCATGTGCTGGCCAGAGTGCTGCTGGGGCAACGCATACTGGGTTGCGTTGCTGGTGCCTGCCGGTTGGTAGGCCTGCGGTTGCGCTGCTGGACCCCCATACTGCGCAGGGCTGCTGGTGGGTAGATGCAGGGGTGCTGCCCCTGAGGGCCATGCACTCGTCAGGCCCCCTGACGGCTGCTGATGGATGGGAGGGTAATGGGGTGCCTGGCTCCCCGGCTGGCTTGCAAGCTGCGGTGGTGATGGCTCTAGTGGGTGGTGTGGCTGCGGCGGCTGTAGCCCCGGGTGCACTTGCTGTGCTTGCGGGGATGGGTGTGATGCATTCTGGCCCGCCCCATACCATTGCCCATGCTGTGCCTGCCGCCCCTGCTGCTGTGCATGGGGCATGGCAGCATGTTCCCGTGAAGGCTGCCCCACCAGCTGGCTGCCCATGGGCCCTGGGTGCCCCTGCCCCTGCCCATGGCTTGCATAGCTGGGCACAGACGCAATGCCCACCCCTTGGCCTGATGGCTGCTGGTTGGAGACGGACGGCTGCATCACACTCAGTGGCCCGTTCGCATGCCCCGTTGGCCCGTTCACATGCCCCAGCCCCACTTGGTGCTGCTGCTGCTGCTGCTGCAGGCTGCTGCCCGGCCCTTGGCTGCTGTTGTTGTTCAAGTGGCTATACTGCGGCTGGTGCTGCTGAGACTGGCTGCCCTGCGGGTTGTGGCTGTGGTTTGCCTGCAGATGTTGTGGAAGGGGGGGCGCAGCGTGTGCGTGCTGGGCGTGCTGTGCGTGCTGCAGGTGCGGCCCCGAGGGGCTGGCCTGGAGCACCCCTGGAGCCCCAGCCGCACTGGGCACTTGCACTCCTGCGCTGCCTGTGATTTGCAGCAAGGGCGGCTGTGGGGGCAGCTGCTGCGGGGTCTGCTGCTGGGGACTGGCATGGAACTGGCTTTGAGGGCTGGGGTGGGGTTGTGCCAGGGGCTGCTGCCGCTGTGGTGGCTGCTGTGGCGGGGTGTGCTGCGGTAACTGCTGCAGCCCCTGCTGGCTTGCTCGCGATGGTAAGGGCCCAGCCGCGGCCTGTGCATGGTTGGCGTACGCCTGATTAGGACCGGGCGCGGGAGCTGGGGTGAAGCCGCCGGACGGCACGGCAGCTGGGGTGAAGCTGCCGGACGGCACGGCAGCTGGGGTAAAGCTGCTGGACGGCGCGGCGGCGGGGCCGTTACCACCCGCCCCATCCAGACTCCGCTGTTGGTTCAGGGGGCCGGTGGGTGGGGTGAGCTGTGCGCCCCATCCCTGGCCCTGACCAGGGGTGTTGGCTGCTCCGTTATTAGCTGCTGGGCCTCCAGGGGTGGGAGTGGCAGGGAAGTAGTGCGAGCCCTGCCCTGCAGCCCCCTGCTGCTGCTGTTGTGGCTGCTGCTGCTGCTGCTGCTGCTGTGGTTGTTGTTGTGGCTGTTGTTGTGGCTGTTGTTGTGGTTGTTGTTGTTGCTGGTGGCTGCGTAGCGTGCCGGCCTGTATGGGATGCACAGGAGCAGCAAAGGCGGAGTTACAGTCAGCAGGCAGGCCACAACACAAATGTGTTCATCCCCTGCCTGTGTGCAGGTGTAAGATCTAAGCACGTCTGGCACGCCATGCTTGTGCATTCCATGCCACGTGCGTGCGTCTGGGCACCAACACATGCAGTACATACAGCAGCAGAGCAACGGCAACACAACTACCATTGATGGGCCCGGCGGCTGGCTTCCACTCAGCTCCTCAGCGATCTCGTCCACAGATCGCATGCGGCAGTAGCCCTTGACAGCCCGCAGGGATGCGTCATGGCGCTCAGCGCTGTACGTTGCGCAGCACTCTGCGGCACAAGCACATGCACAGGCGTGTGTCGTAGTTGAATTACATACATATGGGTTTGTATGTACCGTATCAATGTATGTAACTTGTGTAGGCCCTAATAAAGACCCTTATGAGACCCATTACACCCATAAATGTGTGTGTGTGTGTTGTGCAGGCGGCCATGTGTGACCAAAGTGCAGCTTGAACTCAGCCTGGCTCCGCCCCGCTACACTTTTTAAAGGCGAGGGCTGCAAACATTGCGCCTTGAGTGCGGATCTGTTGAACGCACGCACAGTGAAGCACAACGGGGCAAAACCCCCAGCCTCAAATGTCAGCCGCAGGAACCTGGGCTGCTGCAGGATCTGGATCGGTCGTGGATCTGGACCTGGATCTGGATTCATATCTGGGTGTAGAAAGTGTGAGAACCCACCTGGCACCAGTGTGACGTAGTACCCCAGGTCACACGCATCCATCACAGCATGGGCCACGCATTGGTCGGTCACACATCCGCACAGGATGAGGTGTCTCACTCCCATGGACCTGTGAGGGCCGGCAGGAGGAGGTGCTGATTGAACAAGATGGATGGCAGCGTTGCCGAGTATGGCTCCAGGTACAGGGACGGAGGTCAGCAAATACAACTCGAACAGGGCAGTCATGAACTAGGCGCAGGCCCCGACTAGCCAAGGTGTGTGCACAGTGGCACGCGCTCCTGCTGGTGACTGCAGGCAGGTAACCTTATCCTAACAGAAAGAAGGGCAACGTACTCACCGCAAGATGAAGTCGATGTTGGTGGAGTTGAACACAGAGGAGCTGGTTTTTGGCAGCACCATCTCATCAGGCCCCGGGCGCAGCACATCAATCACCTGTGCATGCACATCAATGTCCATTATGCACATGTGCATCTTGGTCATGCAACATACACGCACTGTACCAATGTCTGCATCGATGTGATGCACTGAGATGCAAACGGCAAAGGGTGCTTGCGGTAGATTTGAAGCTCACTCTTGCCCCATCCCGTCCCACGTCCCATCTTAGATGCAGGATCTGGGATCGTTATCTCATCCAGGGGCAGAGCACTGATTGAGCAATCTCGTCGTGCTGTCCGAACCCCGGCACACTCAACGATGTGCACCTCTCACCTTTGCGTCCCATGAATCAGGGGGCACATGGAAACCAGAGATCTTGTAATCCAGTGACCTGTCGCGCCCATCTGACGTGAGACTTTGGATGACTGTGTACATGACTTCCACACCACCTGCATGCAACAGCCAAGCCAGCATGGCATCTGGCAGTTCTATGCTGCACATGTGGCATTGCACACCACTATAAGATGCCATTGCAGCTTATGTGCTACAGCTGCATGCTGCAGGCCCAATCAGCAGATGCTGCTGCAGTGATAGCACTGCTTGAGATGCAGCAGTGCGCCAGGTGGGGCCTGCAGAACAAACTGCCACTCCTGGCATCATGTGCATGCGCCCCACCTGAGCGGCATACTGCCTGCAGTTTGGCCCAGTTTGGTGTGATGTCTGCAACACGCCGGAAAAAATACTGGAAGTCCGGGCCCTGAGAGCATGGCACAGCAAGCCCAGTGGTGCATGGTCGTGACAGCTGACCCTGCACTACAGCGGTCCAACCCGCACACGTGTTCTCAAAAGCAGCAAGCAGCCATACTAAACTACATTCCGTGGCATACGCTGCAAGGCAGGCACCGCACACATGAATAAAACTATCCCACAGATTCATGTGCTGCAAAAGCAACGGCAATGAAATTGTGCAAGCAGAGACGGCTCTATGTTGTCGTAATGCTGACGGCAGTGGCGACCTGCACACCGCCCACCTCGAGCTCCTCTGAGGAATAGTGACGGTAAATCGCTCCGGCTCGGTGACAGTTGTAGTTTTGAACATCAATGAACAGCACTGCAGTTGCTCCTGCTTGGACTCCCACCTCCCGCAAGTGCGGGGCTGGCGCATAGTAAGACTGAGACGCCATAGCGCTACATGGTTGCTGTTTGCAATTGTATGGGCATGTGGGATCGCTACAAAGGATGCCCACACCCTCATTCAAAGCGCATCCAGCGGTGATTGCTGTGTGGTGCGTCATCACAGCTGCAATTCTGCCCATCCTTGCATAGGGAATGTCCATAAGCATTTCATCATGGTTCTGGCTACGTTTCTGCGAGGGCTAGTGTCCACAAACAAGCGAAGGTTCAAGAACAGCAAGTATGATTTGGATCTCAGCTACATTGAGGCGCGCATCATCGCCATGGGATACCCTTCAGAAGGACTCCGCAGTGAGCATGTGTGCATTCATGAAACAGAAAAGCTAAAAAGCATGTGCAGCACGCGCATCAGAAGTGCTGGCTGTCATCAGCATCATGCAAGTGGGTCGCGCATGCATGCCATGCATGCCAATGCTAGACATGCTGTGCCTCAATATGCACAGGCCTGATCCGCAACCCACTGCGCCAAGCAGTGCAGTTCCTGAACGATCGTCATGGCACTCGGGTCAGAGTGTACAACCTCTGCATTGAGCCAGGTAAGGTGTATGTGACTTCATGCAGGTGCATAATAAGCCTACCTGTGCTGCCAGTGTGCTGCTCGTCCCTAGACAATATATGGCCCATAGACATACACACGCACATGTTCTCAAAGCATCGCGCATGTGCTGGTGCCCGGCAACACGGCACAGTTCGGCCTGAATGCTGCGGGCAGTACATCCCTTGCAGGTTGGCAGTACGAACACCACAAGCTTGGCGGAGCACAAGTGGTAGAGTACCCTCTGTATGATGGCCAGGTGAGGGGGTTAGGGTTTAAGGGTTTAAGGGGAGCCAGCCGCTCTGCAAGTGGGGTTAAGGGTTTAGGGTTCAGCCGCGATAACAGCAGCAGCAGCAGCAGCAGCAGTAGCATGCTA
The DNA here is from genome assembly GCA_004335575.1 of Haematococcus sp. NG2. Classification (NCBI taxonomy): domain Eukaryota; kingdom Viridiplantae; phylum Chlorophyta; class Chlorophyceae; order Chlamydomonadales; family Haematococcaceae; genus Haematococcus; species Haematococcus sp. NG2. The sequence continues at coordinate 585,807 of QAXD01000007.1, forward strand.
AGTAGCTAGAGGAGGTGACACCAGTGGGGTGTGCCTCCAGCCTGCTACCACATTGAAATAACAGTGCTGCACTTTGCGCAGTATCTCAATGCTCCACCACCAGACTGAGGCTGGCCGGCATTGTTGAGAAGAGCTGCCTGGGGGCGTTGCATGGAACCACGTGCATGGGACCACGTGCCATTGCATGGAAACCACGTGCCCCCGCCTGGAAACCACGTGCCCTTGCTTGGAACCACGTGCATGGAACCACGTATGGTTGCATGGAACCACTGTGCCGCACGCAGGCGCCCCCCCTGCACATCATGCACGCGTTTTGCGAAGACGCGGCCGCATGGCTGCGGGAGCACCCACAGAACGTGGTGGTGGTGCACTGCAAGGCGGGCAAAGGCCGCACAGGCGCGCTCATCTGTGCCCTCCTGCTGTACCTGGCAAAACATGAGCCTGAGCTGGTGCCAGGGCTGCTGACAAGCTGCCGCGAGCAGCTACCCACAGTCCATTTCTCAGGCCACCACACACCCCCAAGGACGGACAAGCCAGGGGACATGGCTGCTGCTGCTGACTGCAAAACCCCCCAGCAAGTTCAGGCAGTACAGAAGCTTAAGGCAGTACAGCATCCGGCAGTACAGCAGGTTCAGGCATTACAGCATCAGGCAGCAAAGCAGGTTCAGGCAGTACAGCAGCTGCAGGCAGCACAGCAACTCCATGCACCACAGCAGGCTCAGGCGGTACAGCAGCATCAGCCACTGCAGCAGCACCAGGCAGTACAGCAGCACGATCAGGCACTACAACAGCAAAATCAGGCAGCACAGCATGGTCAGGCAGCACAGCACGATCAGGTGGCACAGCACGAGCCACACCATGGCGTGGCGGTGGTCAGCAGCGGCAGCACGCCTGACTGGGACTCTCACACTTCAGCCAGCACCCACCAACACACGCTGGCAGGCCATGTGCTAGCGTTCTATGGCCACCAGCGGACGCATGATGGGCGCGGCCTGACCATCAGCAGCCAGCGCAGATACGTGTCGTACTACGCGCACATGCTCGCACATGGCCTGCGCGAGCCACCTGAGCAGTACATCCGGCTGCTGGGGCTCAAGCTGTGTGGGCTGCCAGCCTGGCTTGTGCACAAGCCGCCTGGCTGCACTGTGGCAGTGTGGGTCAGGCCCCCCGGCTCGCATGACGCACACCCACTGGCCTGTGCCCATGTTGTGGGCCCAAGCACACCGCCCTGCACTGCAGACACTGCCATGGAGCAGCAGCATCAAGAGAAGGGCGCTACCGGGGTGGGGTGCATGCCCCGTGTGCCACCCCACGCGCGCACAGCAGTGGCCGACATGTATGCAGGAGCTGCGGCTGCGTCTCCAGCCCAAGGCAGCGCACGGGGTCAAGTGCAAGCACAGGAAGAAGCGTGGCGGGGTGATGCAGAGCATCACAGCGGGGCAGGAGGTCAAGCGCCGCGGCTGCCATGCAGCATGGTGGCGAGTGTGGGGCCCGATGGGTCGTTGCTGCTCGCGCTTTCACCACGCACAGCACATCCTGCAGCCGCCAGCCCACCCCAGGGGTCAGGGAGTTCTACTGCCACACCTGACGCTCTGCCCAACAGCAGCACGGGCAGCAACGGGGCGCAGGGCAGGGGCGTGGTGGTGGCAGGGGACATCAAGATCCAGGTGTTCAAGGGCCAAGTGCAGCCTCGTAGCGCAGCGGTGTTCAGTGGCGGAGCCTCCATGTTCTTCACCTGGATCAACACCGGCCTCCTGGGCCAGCACGCGCAGCACGCGCAGCACGCCCTGCGGCCTGGTGCGCAGCACGCACAGCACGCACAGCATGCAGTACCGCCTGAGCACCTCCCCTCAGCAGACGGCAGCCCCGACACGGCTGCGGGGCAGGGGGCGTGTCTTTTAGATAATTTCATTGATGTGACACCTGTGGCATCCATGGGTGGTGGGCCCCAACAGGTGGTGGTGGTGCAGGGAGGGGAGCTAGATAAAGTCCACAAGCGGCTGAGGCGCACCTGCTGGTCTGCGCTGCGGCTGGAGATGCAGTACGAGTTGGTGGGTGCGGCGGAGCAGGGAAGTTAGAATAATAGATGAGCTTACATAGAATATCAATGACATGAGCTTAGAGCACCAATGACATGAGCAGGGGTGGGGAGCGAGCGCATCCAAACCACTGCAGTGTGAGCAGTGTGAGCAGTGCAGCACGCAGGGTTGGCAGTAGCTGTGATGTGGGCGGGAGTCATGCTGACTGGTACTGTGGCAGGGTATCGAAACAGTAACAAGACGTTAAGAGTAATAATGACAATACAACGGCGTTCCACAGTAACAAGAGTGACGAAACAGTAATGACAGGGCAGGTCAATGAGAGGACGTCAGGTGAGGGCAGGGCCTCAAAGGTGTTGCGGTGGCGCTTAGCGGCTGCTCTGACAGCTCAACAAATGCTCAGCTTGTTGGTTTGAAGCACGCCATGATTGTGGAGCATTGGCTTGCATGGTTGTCATGAGGCATCAGACACCACACTGCGCACATCGCTGCCCTAAGGATGCAACAAACAAACCTATTATTTTCGTAATCTGTAGCACACACTACTGTGCACAGTGGGTGGGATCTGGGAGCTGTGCTGATGGACAGCATGCGCTGATGGAGTGCTCTGCTACAGAGCTGGCTGCTCAGATAGGGCACATGGATGTTGTACTTAGCGTCGAGTGGGATGTGAGCACGCCGGCTGACGCATCTAGATCTTATTGAGCGGGTTGCTATGTTTACGGCGGATTGCGTCAGGCAGGTGGATTGCTGGTGTGACACTGAGATCATGTCATTCATGTGTGAGGCGGTGAGCAGCCTAGAGAGGCTGAAGGCCATGTAACACTGGGTTTTTTCATGCCTTTCAGAAGTGCACAAAGCAGCTGTTGGTGCTGCTGGGCGGCTGCCCCTTCATTGCAAGCCGTGAAGTGCTCTAGACTGGCGAGCGCGTCATGCTACAAAACATAGCACCCGAGTCTGAAAGGTGTGCCTGAGGCACACATGTGCAGAGTAGCCAGGACTGACTGGAGGGTCTTTGTAAATGATACGGGCACCGGGCATGCTGTTGTCACATCGCCAGGCTGCTGTTCTGTGTGTGCTGGATCTTGCACACGGGAGAAGGAGAGACCCCCGGCATTGTCTGGCGCCCTTTCCGTGCCTTTGTTACAAAGGAAGAAGATGGAAAGGTAGGCATGACCTCATCATCAATCGAATGCAGTGCGCACGCGGGGCGTGCACACCAAACAATGCAAAACTGGATGTGGTAAAAGGTGCAGGGTGGGGATCACCTTCAACTTAGGTGAGAGTAAAATGTCAGATCTCGCTAGCAATGCTAAAATGGCCTGGAAGCTTGCGCACGCCGGATCGCGTCACCAATCTCTAGTACCATCATCGTTCACCGTCTGCCCGCTGCAGGCATGCAGACAGCTGCCATGCACGCCCATCAGCCGCCGTCAAATGCAAGCAAGTACACACGCGCGCGCAGCCCTATGCTAGCTCACAGCGTGACGCCCCCATGCTGCCTGCCTTCAGCTGGGCGGAGCAAAGTGTGTGCTGCGAGCAGGGGAGCAGTGTGTGGGAAGCGCCAGTCCTGCTGAGGCCCCAAATGCCTCACAGGGCTGCCACACACTGTCACACTTTAGGATGCATCTCACACACCAGCACCCGCCCACACCTCTGGCCAGCTGCCACATGGGGACCAACCCTGCCAATGGAAAGTCAGTTCAGTCAACGGGCCCACAAACCCCAACAGCGTCTACATGAAGGAAGCCAAATGCTCGCATGCAACACATGCACGCACGCCCCTGCGGATGGTGCAGGCCACAGCTCTAGCACGGCACAACACAAGCCCCTAGCCGACTTAAGTACTACGAGTACCAGAGTGTCCTGGGAGACATGTCCATGCCACGCGCGCAGCCGCTGAATATTCTATGTACGCCCCACATCCCAACCCCACGCGGTATACAGTAATGAAAAGCACCATCGCGCCCGCAACAAATGGTTCCATACTCAAAGCATCGTATCAAACAGGGCCCCCACATGCAACGCCTGCTGTGTGCGGCCGTGTGCTAACCCCCATCTGCCCGCCCCTTGCAGGCGCAGGCAGTGCAGCAAGACCTGCCTCTGGCAGGCACAGGCAGGGCAACAAGCGCGCCACAAGCCAGCGCGCGGCATGCAGCAGCACACAGCCGGCACAGAGCCATGAGGCACACAACAATATGCGCGCCCCCCCCCCCCTTTTGTGACGAGCACCCCGCACGGAGCAGCCCAAGCCTGAATCACGGGCTCGGGCGCATCATGCAGTGTGACCAAGGACGGGCCCCTGCACAGGCACCAGCAGCAGCTGGGTTGGCGGGTGAAGCACCTACTCAGCCACATTGCTAGCTCAACAAGCAATGTGGCTGCACTTGCCGTCCCTTGCTCAACAGGGCCACGAAAAGCGGGTGGCTCAGTGCTGCTGCTGCTGCAGCAGCTGCTGCTCCTGCTGATACTGGTGGTACAGGTACGCCTGCATGGCTGCCTGAGTGGCGGCATCCACAGAGGATCCGGAAGAGGATCCGGAAGATTCCGCTGCGGGGAGATGCGACGCGAGTGCCTGCATGCTGGGCGACGCGGCGCACTGGACGCCTGAATAGGCACCCTGCTGGGGGTAGCCACCCGCCGCGGCCGCAGCAAACATGGCATACCCAGGGTGCTGCTGCTGCTGCTGCTGCGGTGCCCCTATAACAGCCACACCGTCAACCGACACAACCACCTGTGACGGCCCCACCGGGCCGTTCGGATCCGCCCCTGGGGCCTGGTAGCAGTACGCCCCAGCGCCTGCTGCCCCGTCCGCTGCTGCCGCCGCCGCGGCTGCGTAGTAGGCCCCCGCGTCGGCCGAATGGGCCATGCACGGCGGGCCGTTCGCATCCGACGGCGCCCGGTACCCTCCATTAGAGGAACCGGTGTGAGGGCACGCGGCGATCCAAGGTGAGAGAAGTGTGATGTCATCCTGGTGGTTGCCATTCCGGGACGCGGAGCGTGAGGGTGTGAGGCGCGCCTCCCCCTGGGAAGGCGAAGGGCCCAGGCCGAGCCGTTCGGCTTCCAGCGCGTCGGCTGCAGCCATCATCGCGCCCAACCGTTCCACGATGACGTCAAACGTGGGGCGGGCAGTCGCGTCAGACTGCCAGCATTCCTCCGCCAGCTGCCGGTACGCGCGCGGGGTGTCCTCTGGGAAGACCGGCCGCATGCTGCACACAGCCACCTTGTACACAATCTCAGCGTACCGCATGCCGCTGTACGGTACTGCCCCCGTGTACAGCTGCCACAGCATGATGCCGAAGCTGTACACGTCGCAGCTGGGCCGCAGCTTCCCTGACAGGAGCAGCTCAGGGGGCATGTGTGTGACGGTGCCTACTGTGGCCGTGGACAAGTGCGAGGAGTTGCCATCCCCCATGGCCCGTGAGAGGCCAAAGTCGCCAACTTTGGCAACGGCCTCCGTACTGCCGGCCGCGCTGGTGGTGGAGAGCAGTACGTTCTCACACTTCAGGTCCCCGTGGCAGATGGACAACGAGTGCATGTAGGCCATGCCGCGTGCCACGCCCTGCGCGATGCTCAAAACGCCGCGCATGTCGGAGATGAAGGGGTCGCGCTCGTGCATGGGCCGGGGCACGACCGTGCCCCCGCCCCCGCCCTCCTCAGCCGCCCCGGCCCACGCCGCGCCCGCCTGCGCGGCCGCCTCGTTCCCGCTCGACGAGTAGAGGCGGGACGCGAGGGACCCGGCGTCGCAAAACTCGAGCACGATCCACGTCTCTTGAGATTCCCGCTGCGCCGACTGCGCCTCCAGCTGCGCCGCCGCTGACATGGCCCGTGCGTCGAACGTCTCGTAGAAGAAGGACCGCACGACGTTGGGGTGGTCGAACTGCATGGACAGCTCCACCTCGTTCTTCACGCGCTGGGCGGCGGCGGGCGAGTGCGGGATGATCTTGACCGCCACGCTTTGCCTTCGCCACGTGCCCTGGTACACCGTGCCGAACGACCCCGCGCCCAGCAGCTTGGAGAGGGTGATAAAGGAGGAGGTGACGCCTGATTTGGACGTGATGGCCGAGCACGCCTCGAGCGCGGCGAGCTCGAGCCCCGTGGGGCTCGGCCGCGTGGGCC
>QAXD01000007.1:601303-611564 GCA_004335575.1 Haematococcus sp. NG2
TGGGGAGGGGCGGCTGGTAGGGGGCTCGTTGCGCAAGGGGGGTTGGTCATGGCCGACTGGCTGAGCTTGGGCCTGCAAGGTGAAAGGGGGCAGCCAGACAAGACCATGGAGTGAGGAGTTCCATGTGGGGCAGCAGAGTAGTGGCTCAGTGTGAGCCACAACGTGCTGGCTGCAGCCACAGGTGCATGGATACGGAAGGATGCGGTGCTGTGCATGGTGGCTGCTGCAACATGAACGGCACAGTGAGAACGTCTGCTCCAGGTCCAGCATGTGCAGATCTATGGGCATGTGAGCTGGGCACGATGAATGGCTCCCCATGCCATGGTCACAGGCCTGCCAAAAAGACGCACAAATTCTAGCAACAGGCCTCACCGCAAAGCCACGCGTGAGATGCGAGCCGATGGTCAGCGCCTTCGCGCACGTTGTTTGAGCATCGCAAGTAGCGACTGATGATGCGCCAAGGTTGAAAACCCTGGTCGCACCGATGCTGCAGGAGGGCAGCGCGGTGGAGAGCGCACGGTGCTGTGCAGCATGCGCGCCTGCTGGAAGCAACAACCCTTGCAGCACAAGGGGTGAAGATGCTACGGAAGCTAGCACGGACACAGAAGGGAGCGAAGGGCGAAGCATGTTGTTCACCGTTCAACAAAGCGGATTGTAAATTTGGTTTCCTTGCTTGAGAGGAATCAGGAACTTGAAGGGGCACTGAAAGGGGCACATATGAGAGGGGCCGGCTTTCTGCTGATTACGTTCCATATTGTCACAGTTTCGAGACAGCACCAAAACTTGGCAAGAGCTACGGCGCATCGGCTGGCGTGCAGCGACGCGGGACCTCCTGCTTGCATGGCTGGCACAGGACGGTCCCATGTACCAGCTATCCGCACTTCTGGCATCCCTGATGGTCTCATGTCAGGTCAACAGCACAAAGCTAGGGCCCTGAGTTACGGCATGTTACACACCTGTCAATACTCAAGGTAAAGGTACACACTCACCAGGTAAAGGCAGGGATCGCACATGACTCATCACTCGCCACACACAACAGCAGCTCCTGGCAGATTCCAGCTGCTTGCCAGAGCCTGGCAGGCAGAGTAGAGCTCCACCTAAAATTTCAAGGACCAGGACATATCTTACACATGCAAGTAACCCGTCCTCTTGAAGCCAAGGTTCACCACACAGCAACACTCCACAAAATGATCATCTTGCAGGGTTTAGGGTGCTTGATTCCAACGATAAAGCCATCCAGTCACAGCGTGCCCCTGGGCAGGTGCAGATGTGCAGACCCTCATCACGTGTCTCTCTGCACCAAGAAACACACCAGCCGTTCGCATGTCTCTGCACCGTCGCCCACGCACCAGCACACGTCATAATGCGCAATAGCCTGAGCAGTGATCACTCCACACACACTGAGCACAAACATACTGCAGCCGCCTGTCAATATGGCCTCTCCACGTACGCAGTCAAGCGCCCAAATAACACAACTACTGCAACATTGGCCTGGTGCACGCCTGGACACCGACCTAACATCGTGTGCACGCAGCACAGCCTGTTCTGTGATGTATCCAGCCACAAGCTGTTTATATCAAATGGCACCAACTGAAGCTCTATTATAAAAGCAGTTGTGGACAGGAAGCACTGCAAACACAGCGACTGGCAGCAGTACTGCTGCTGCCTATGAGCATGGCAGCAGCCGCTACAGCATCACTAGCCTGTCTCACCAACAGGAACCTGATCCCTGAACCCTCATGGCCCGAACCCTAAACCCTAAACCCTGCAGTCCTGATCAGGGACATCGGCCCAGCGACAGGCCGCTGAGCCAGCACTTGTTCATTCAACGCCCTGGGCTGGGGGACAGCTCCGGCATGCGATGAGCAACATCCTTTTGCCAGATGGCTCACACGTGGAACTGGGGAGTGCCATGGTGAGTGTAAGGTGTGTTATATCTTCACCTGTAGCTCCGCACAGATGCACCAACAGCCCGGCTGCTTCACAGCAGCTGAGGTGGCCATACAGATGCACCACAGCCCGGCTGCTTCACGGCAGCTGCGCCTTGCCCATGGCAAACGGGTTGGGCTCATCGGGGCGCAGGGCCTTGAGCCTGCAGGGATAGGACGGTCACACGCAGCGTTGCAGTGCATGGGAGCGGGTGGGGGCAGGAGGTGCAGCAGCAGGAGCAAGATCCATGCCGCATCCAGGATGCAGCGCCACTCCTCATGTGTACCTCACGGCTATGCTGAATGCTACATGCACCATGAGCTGCTCCAAGTGCCATTCTGACCCGAACAAGAGACCGGCACATTCTATTCACACACCACCGACATACCGTACACCACAACACAACAGCATGATTATGGGTACATGCACACAGAGCATGGTACACGATACATGCACACAAACACCTCACGACATGCATCCCTGCATCACTCACGTGTGATTGACGTGGGAGTGGCACACCTCATCCGCGCGTACCACGAGCATCAGATCGCGCATGGTGGCGTTCTCCGGCAGCTTCCAGTACACCTGCCGTACGACCCCGCAGTACAGCGGTACAGCAGTACTGGTGTGAGTACATTCTCACGGGTTGCAAGCATGCATCGCTGGATTGGCCCTCGGGCCATTTCAGGCCCGACACCGATGGTGTTGGCCATCGTGTACACCACGCCACCACCCATGATCCAGCCAGGACTCATGATCACCAGACAGTTTAAAAATACAGCAGTACAGCAGCCCAGCGCTACAGCAGTGCAGCAGCTCAGCACTTCAGCAGTATGCACGCACCTTGGCAATGGGGGGTGCAGGTGTGTCCTTCCACACGCGGCCAGACTCAATGTCCTGGATGGCGTGCGTGTACGTGCGTACTGCCTCTTCCTCCAGGTAACCTGCAGTACAGGCAGTACATGCAGTACAGCTAACGTCTGTGATTACATGGAACTGTAAGGGGCGTGCTCCTGGATCATGGCCTTCATGGGCGAGCCGACAAATGCAGTTGACACGATGCACACTAGTCCGAGCAGAGAACCCTCTCGCCTGCCCACCAACCGGCAAACCCCGACGCCGCTAACAAGCCAACTGAGCACGACAGCCTGATGCCTGTGAGCGCACAAGCTTGGCAGTTTTGCTTTGGCAACGTACCGACAAAGGCGTGGCAGAGCTTGGGCCAGATGGCATACACAGCACAATACAAGGTGAAGAACACCGCCTGTGGATGGTGCAGCGCAGGTGGTGAGGTGTAAGGGGTAAGGCGTGTTATTTGAATATGAGTAGGGGTTCTCGGTAGGGGCTTTAGTGTTACATTCAAGGGAGCGCGAGACAGGCTCGGCAACTGCTGCACAGAGAGCCTGCTGAAACAAAGAGCAACCGATCACAGCGCTCAACCACGTAGGTAGCAGCATGAACTCAAACACCCGAACTAGAAACATAAAGCGCCATTCATACAACGGTACAATTGTGTAGGAACAAGTAAGTTCATCAGCAAGTTCGAGTAGGGGAGTTAGTAACATAACTGATGCGACCACTTGTGTGTTACCTGTGTGACGATGACCATACCACGGAACAGGGGCCCAGGCTTTTTGAGCTCAAAAAAAGTCATGAGGTGCATGCGCTCGTTCTCCGCCTCCTCCAGCAGGCAGTGGATCCTGCGCGGTACGATGCGGTACAGCAGCAGTACGGTGCGGTACAGCGCAGTACAGTGCAATACGGTACTATGCAGTACGGTGCAGTGTGGCTGTGGCAGTGTGGCACAGTGCTGAGCAGTATGGTGCAGTGTGGCGTGGTACTGTACGTGAGGTGCACAACCATGGGGTCTGCAGGATCTCCATGGAGGACTCCAGGCACACGTGGCAACTGTAGGGTTTAGGTTTTTAGGGTTTAGGGTTTTCAAAACCCTACACAAGCACCTTAACCCCTACACAAGCACACATCTGTGACACGCCGTGTTATTATTAGTAATTTCATGTAAGCACGCTTACCAGCCGGCGTCGCGCTTCATGCGGCGCAGGGAGTACAGGTGGCGCAGCATGCCAGCCACCATGCCCGGCACCCCAGCCACCGTCTCTAGGAAGGTCATGCGCTGCAGGGCATGAGGCAAACGTGGTCCATGTTTGGCACTAGGCGTTGCGTTGTTTGTGTGCCTGTTTGTTTGCTTGTTTGTATGTCTGTCTGTTTGTATGACTGACTGCCTGTCTGTTTTTCTGTTTTTCTGTTTGCTGAGGGTGCTGAGGGAGGCGAGGGCACGCACAGCATGTTCCCCAGGATGAAGCAAATGGAGTGCAAGTTCAGGCGCTGACAGCCTGCCAAATGCTTGCAGTACATGGTGCAGCACCCCAGCCCAGCCGCCCCCATGCCTTACGTAGATCATGCTTCCACATGTAGATCATGTACATAACATGTTGGTCACATGTTCATGTGAGCCAAACTGCATCAGGAGGCTGAGTGTATACAGTATAGAAACGTGTATGCAGTATTCAACGCAGCCCACCTGCAGCCACTTGGCCTCTGTCATGTTGGGCCCATAGCCTGTGGCCAGGTCAAATGCCTTGCGCAGGACGGTCACAGTGGCCAGCCCGATACGGTCCGCCATCTGTGTAATAAGAGTTGAGGCAGAGGGAAAAGAAAAGGATGTGAAACTGGGTGAGAGCAGGCATAGGCACAGCAGCAGCTCGTTCAGGAGCTCTTTGGGTCGGCTTGTGCAGGGGTGCTCTATCAGTAGCGGCAGACGTGTCAGTGAGACGTGTCAGCCAGACGTATTCAAGGTGAGTCCCACTCTGTCAGGCGAGGTGCAGCTGTGCCGTGATGCCGCATGCCATGCAACCACAGGCCTCCATGCGGGCATGCTGCCCGCCCCTCATGAGCGCGATGATAACGCATGATGATAGATGATGATAAGTTGATAACGGATGATGATGATGATCATGAGGCAGAGCGTGCGCAAGCACATGCCACACTCACATCAGCGGGCGGCTTATGTGTGGGCTTGATGGATTCCAAGTACTCCTGTGGAGGGCAGGTGCAACCCACAGGCAGCATGAGATCTCTGCAGGGCCACAGGCCGCAGTGCCAGTGGCTTGCAGGCATCGAAGAAACGAAGCAAGCAACACATCACAGCGCAGGGTGCTGTGCTTCCGCCTCTGCAGCTGTGCACGTGCTGCAGCAAGCGTGGTCCAATCCAAGTTCCCAGGGACTGTGGCAAACAAGCCGCACCAGGTTGTAGGCAGCGTGGTGCATGAAGGACTCCGGCAGCTCATTGTCAGGGAGGTGTGGGACGACCAAAGGCTCGCGCAGGCCGGGGTGCACACGCACTGCACATCCGCGCAAGGAACATCGCAGCTGGGTGAGGTTGGCTCGAGATGGTGAGGCGCTTGACCCATTACCATGCTGAGAGAGACAGCTGGCAGCCACAATGCGTGACTGCATGTGATGGCGCAGCAGTGGCAGTTCCACTCACTGTCCACGTAGCCGTCCTCGCCATACAGCTTGACCGCAGCAGGTGCCTTGGTTGAGGGAGTCGCCTGTGCCTGCACGCAAGGGTTTCGGAAGTGGTGACGATATGCCGTGTTGATGACGATCCTGTTGGTTGACCGTGACAGGAAGCCCTGGAGCCTTATACGTGCAGACTAAAGTGTTGCTCATAATACATTCCGTCCAGTTCCACACGATGCAGGGTTGCCAGCGTGCACCCGGAGGCGCAGCACGTGGGCAGCACACTCACTGAAAATCCGCGATCGCACAGCCTGCCCAGCAATTCGGGCGCCTTGGCGCAGCACATTGGCTGCACCTGGGGCGATAGCAGCGACAGCGCATGTCTTGGAACCTTTGTGCCTGTCGTCTGTTGGTTTACCAGGGCAGAGAGGGGTACGGCTGCTGTGGTGCAGCTCAGGAAGCGTTGAGCAGCGCAATAAGCTGCAGGAAGGAAGGCCAGCGCCGAAGGGGCCAGCCCGCTGCTTGCCATCAGAGCGTGCATGATCGCTGAGGTCAACCTGGAAAGCCTAACTTTACAGTATTGTCGAACTGAATGGCGTACGCTGCTGGCAATGCGCGATAATGGCCACACGACATGGTCACACAACCGATAATGTCTGCTAATCGTTTCGGAGGCAGGACGGCGAACAGCACCCGGCAACGAAACCAACATGCACGCAGCAGCAGCACCATTCAGAACACCTTCCCGGGTTGTGTTCCTGTATGTGAAGCAGCATGTGATGCAAGGTGGAGGTGGGACCCCACAGCCGAATCAGCAAAGCTCCACTACAACAGCACCCTTGTGCCTCCTGTGAAGCTCTGCGGCAATGCAGTGCAAAACAGACGTATGTACACACCTGGTGTGGTGACTTGCCTGGCGGGAGCTGAAGGGTCCACATCACTCATGTGTATGGAGCTGTGGGCCTGTCGCCTTGTGCCTTCAGCCATGACACGACAACCACGGTGCTGTACTGCAGGTCTGCAGCTGCCTTGCTGGGTGTCGCATGTCAAGCCCATGGAATGGTTCACGCAGGTCCACACGTGAAGCACGGTGTGCTGTATGGCGCACAGTGTGGCGCAGCCAACAACGGACGTGTTGATGCACAGTTGCGTGCTTGCACATTTGTGCCTCCAGTCAACTGTTAGCCGGCTGCTCATCGCGCGTTGCCCTGAAAACTGCACTGCGTTCTTATGGACAACAGCGAGTGGCAGCAGCGGCGGCAGCGGCAGCGGCGGCGGCGGCAGCGGCAGCAGCAGCAGCAGCAGCAGCACACTTGCTGACATGCGCAGTTGAGGAACATGGTGCTTACACCAGCGCATTCTGCACAGCAAACAAACACGCTGACCCATTGCGCTCCAATGCGCAAGATGAGTGTGAGCAGTGCTCGTCCGCTCGCAGCAGCTGCAAAGAGGCAGAGCCAAGTTGCCTGCTGGCAGTGTCCTATCGCACGCTGCATTTTGGGCTTATGGCTGCATGCTGTCATGGTCAACCCGTCAGAGTCAACCTCACTCATGCTGACACACCAGACTCTTGCACTGCGTACAATTGCAATTCCTGCTGTGGGTTGACTGTTGATGCTGGATGTGGCTGATTTCATTTGTTGCTGAGTTTTCAGATCCCCTGTGACAAAATGTAGCTGACAAGTCGCTATCATCAAGCTTATCGCTTCGTTTCTGGAATCAAAGGCAAAGTTCGCAATGTGGTGAAGGCTGGGGTCAAGTGTAGCCCATCATGATTCCTTCCTTGTTCAGCCCTGAGCACCGCACACCCCCGTTGCCCTTGGTTGCGTTGATCGGAGGCAGCCCAGAGTACCACAAGGATGCAGCAGACTATTTTGTTCAGCAACTGCGGCCTCCACTGGTATCCCTCAGTTCTACGGAACCCGTGGAGCAATTTGTGCCCAGGGCGTTTGGTGAGACCTCTCAGACTTGCATGAGGGCTTGGCCTGCACGTACTCACTTTGGCGTCCTGCTGCAGGTGTTCTGAAAACAAGCTCGGCAAGCTTGTCAACGTCCACTCCAGGCATCATCAAGGTGGGGATCGAAAATTGCTTCTCGACAGATGCAAGAAGGCGTCAGTGATGACTGTGCCGCGCCCTGCAGGCTGATTGGTTTTCAAAGCATCGAGGGAAGCGTCCATCTGTGGCCCTGGTGTTTGTGGACAGGTGGGATCGCCTGCATGGAGCCCTAGTTCCCATGCCATGCCATGCATGCTGCATGCACCAAGCGCCATCACATCGTTTGGGCGGATGCCTTTACAGGAGGGAACTTGAAGGGGATCCAAACACATGGAACCGCTTGCTGTACAACCTGAAGACGGTCCGGGATGCGGTGCGCATTCTGAGGATGCAGCTGTGTTTTGGGGCATGCGCCATCACACGCATTGGCGCAGCAGGGTGCTGTGTCCGCAGCACGACTTACCAAATGCACATCAGCATCGGATTCATCACACGCCCTGCATGCGTGCGTGCAGGTCTCTCCACGGGGAGCAGGCATGGTGGTGGCACTGGTGCAAGACCCAGATGCTGGGGAACCCCCTCCCGACCGCATCTCTGCCCTGTGCAACAACCTCTCACTGAACCCCAGGTGAGGGCCACAGGCATCACCAGTGGCCATGTGTGAAGCCACACGTGTCGGCGCCTTGCTGCTGGGTGTTTGGGCGAGCTGCACACGCAAGCACATCAGCATGCGCAAGCACGATGTCCAGCAGGGCACCGCGGGTGCACAACATGGTGTCATGCACTTGCATTGTCATGCACATGGGACACACCAATGACCATTGTGTGACCATGGCCGGCATGGCTGCAGGATGGTGTGCACCGTGGCAGCGAAGCTGGGTGGGCCACACACGGAGGCGACTCGGGCGCAGCGGGATGCAGCACTGCGCAACTTGGGCCTGCTGGTGCACGACCAGTGTGCCGCATACTATGCGCGGTGGGTGGTTGCTCAGAGGCGGGGGCATGTGTCAGTGGTGTATTTTACACGCAGGCGAGGTGTGCTCTTTGTGTTCTCCCACTGCTTCCTGGGCACAGGTCCACGGGCAGCAGCATGCACAGGGGTCATCATGCCCTCCACCCTGCATGCCCCGCTCATGAGCGTTCCATGCAGTTTGGGGGAGTCCCGGTTGAACTCAATGAACCTGCGGCTGGAATTCCCTGCTCATAAGCGATCCTGTGGCTGGTGCCGTGCCACGACGTTCACAGGCGTGCAAAGCATGTGGCCGACAAGCATGCCGCTCGGCAGGCTGCAGAGCCGGACAAGCGGTGTGCACCAGAGATCAACGCGCGGGCAGCCATCAAGTTGGCCGTGTATGCAGAGTTCAGGCAGGACTGGCGGGCAGCTGTGTCAGAATACCAGGCAGCGTACTCTCACGTGCGCGCGATCGTGGCTGCGTCCGCGCCCCCCGCCCTCGGGCCGCCCCCCTCCCCCTCCCCTTCCCTCACCTCAGTGGCGTCCTCCCCAGCCTTGCATGCTTGGCAGCAAGGGGCGGGCGGGCAAGGGCCGCTGATGCCAGCTGTTGAGGGCCCCTTGGGAGCTGGCGCCTTTGGTGGGCCAGGCTCGCTCACGCCCAGCCCAATGCACACCCCCAGCAAAAGCATGGGGGGCATCCTCCCAGGCACCCCCACCCACCTGCGCCAGAACAGCATGGGCATCCGGATGCTGGCGCTGCCCCCGCAGCGCTTCGCGGCGGCCGCGCGGGTGGCAGAGCTGCTGCAGCTCAAGCTGCTCATGCTGCTGACGTACCAGCAGCGGTTGGAGGAGGCAGTGGCACAGGCCAACTCCCACCTGCAGTTCTTCGCGCGCCCCCCAGGTGGGTGCACGTGCAGCCGTGTGCACAGGGTTAGGGTTCAGGGTTCAGGGTTTGGGTTAGGGTTTAGGACGGTTTAGGGTTGGGATTTAGGGTTTTAGGGTTTTGGTTAGGGTTTAGGACCGGGGGCGTGTTTCCAACCGGCAGACCGAGCTCCAGACTGATGAGCTGCAGTGCTGGGGCTGCTGCTTCACAGCTTTCATGGTTTTGGCTGGTCTTCCTTGCTTCTTGCGTCCTGTGGCTCATAGATTGTCTTGTGCCTGCCTGCTCGCCCAGCAACCAGTGTGCTTGGGGGGTGCCTGGGCCCTGCTGCTGTACTGTGCTGCCTCATGTGTGTGTTGTGTACTGCCATGAAATGGTGTGTACTGCCATGGTGTGACATTACTGTCTCAATACATGCGATGTGCCCTGCCACGATATCGTGCGCGCCACCTCAAAACAACAATATGACGTGTGCAGCCTCACATATTGTGTGATGTACACTGTCTCACATACAACAATATGATGTGTACTGTCACGCTTAGTGTGTGACTTGCGCTGCCTCACACATGAGTCATGTGCACGGCCTGGAGTGTGTCCTGTCTATCACATCTTCACATGTGTTGTGTACTGCCATACACACACATGTGATGTATATGGGGCCATACTGCACCCGCAGTGCTCCGTGTACTGTCTATTACATGTGTTGTGTACTGCCTCACACACACGTGACGTCTTCCACATGTGTTGTGTACTGCCTCTCACACACTGACACGTGTGACGTGTGACGTGTACTGCACACGCAGTGCTCCTGCCCCCTGCAGCTGCTGTGGCCCACCTGGGGTACATGGTGAGGCAGTACCAGGTGGCTGCAGAGCTGCTGCCTCCCAAGCTGGAGGGCACGCCGCTGGCTGCAGCTGCAAAGGAGTGCAGCCGCGCAACGCTGCTCATGTCGGCCGCACAGGTGGGGGAGTGACCGTGGAGAGTGACCCTAAACCCTAACCTTAAACCGCGGGGGGAGAC
>QAXD01000007.1:617907-646373 GCA_004335575.1 Haematococcus sp. NG2
CTCCATTCTGGCCCGTCTCCATTCTGGCCCGTCTCCATTCTGGCCCGTCTCCATTCTGGCCTGTTCCCATTCCTGGCCTGTTCCCATTCCTGGCCTGTTCCCATGCCTGGCCAGTTCCCATTCCTGGCCTGTTCCCATTCCTGGCCAGTTCCCATTCCTGGCCTGTTCCCATGCCTGGCCAGTTCCCATTCCTGGCCTGTTCCCATGCCTGGCCAGTTCCCATTCCTGGCCTGTTCCCATTCCTGGCCTGTTCCCATGCCTGGCCAGTTCCCATGCCTGGCCCGTGTCCATCCCTGGCCTGTTCCCATGCCTGGCCAGTTCCCATTCCTGGCCTGTTCCCATTCCTGGCCTGTTCCCATGCCTGCCCCGTTTCCATTCCTGGCCCAATATGTAGTGTATCGCTCCAGATTCATGTACTGCAACCTGGCTGTTTGGGATTTGCTACACAACACGCACTGCTGTGGTGCCCTGTCTCCGTTCCTGGCCCGTTCCCATTGCTGCCCCGTTCCCATCCCTGCCACTTCACGCAGCTCTCCCCCGTGCCCGGCCTGGGCCCTGCGCTAGTCGGGGAGCCCTTCTTCGTAGGCGGGTTTGTGCGCTGCGGCCCTCGGGGGCTGCCCACCTCGAGTGTGCTGGAGTTTGCGGTGAAGCCGATGGGTGCGGCGGCTGCGCGCATGGCCCCCTCGGACGTCACGATCCTGGTGGATGACCGGGTGGGTGTGAGGTGTGAGATGCGCGTGCCGGCGGGCGTGTGACCGGGGTGTGACTGACTGGTGTTACAGGGGTGTGACCGGGGTGTAACCGCGGGCAGCTATGTGGTGTGACCAGGGTATGACTGGGGCGGCTGGGGTGTGACCGGGGGCGGCTGCAGTGTAACTGGGGGTGGCTGTGGTGTGACCAGGGGAGGCTGTATGACAGTGCCTACTGCGCGCTGTTGCTGGTGGTGATGGTTGCTGCACTTGCTGCGCCGGCCGACATGTAGGGGGTTTAGTGGCTATGGTGGATTCACCAGCCTCTGGTGTGAGGATTGTGTTCCAACTGCCACAGCCCTTGAGGCTGCCCCTCCCTTACACCCGCACCCTGTTGTACCATACCCCCACACCCTGCTGTGCCCTGCCCTGACAGCCCTGTCGGCCGGATCACCCTCCCCCCTACACTGCACCACTTGTGCTTGCTGCTTGTCTCAATCGCTTGGTGGTCTGGCGCCTTAGTTTGAGTAGGGGGACTAGTCTCAGATGATGGTCTCAGTGGACGGTCTCAGTTCATTGTCCCAGTTGGCGGTCTCAGTTGGCGGTTTCAATTCATGGTCTCAGTTGGCGGCTGAGTTGATGGTGTCAGTTGGTGGTGCCAGCTGGTCGTCTCACTTGATCGGTGGTGTGACTGCCCACTCGTCATCAGTGGCCTCCTCCCCTGATCCATACCTTCAACGTTGTTTTCCTGGTCCATGCGCCCACCCCTGCACAACCGTACCGCTGTACCGTCGTACCGCTGCCATGCTGCTGTACTGCTGTATGACTGTACCACTGTACTGCCGTACAACCGTACCGCTGTACCGCAGGGCTCCATCGAGCGGTACAACGGGCAGGACACCGCGCGCGTGCAGCTGGCCCCCATCCCCGAGGGCGGGTCGCAGCCCGTGCGCGTGTGGGTGGTGTGCCGGCAACCGGGGCGGCTGGCGCTGGGGGCGGTGCTGCAGTGCCCGGCTGTGGTGTCGCAGGTGGTGGAGTTTGATGTGGAGGAGCCGTTCGAGCACAGGCACGTCACACATGTTTACAGCAGTTCCTTGGGCGAAATCCTGCTGCTGTTGTACGAGAGAAGATAAATCGTTTGGAGGGAGGATGGCTAGCGGCCTAACACATAGCGCAGGCCGTGTAAACAAACGTGGATATGAACCTCACACCCTAATTGCCCAAACCCCCAACCCCCCACATCCTCCAGCCCTCAACCCTTCACTCTCAGCCCTAACGCGTGCGGTGCGGTCACACTTTGTGCGGTTTGGTCACACGTTGCAGGGTGCGGCTGATGAGTGAGGCGGGGAACCACGTGCTGGCCCTGCCGCGGCTCTCCCCCACCGACGCGGGTGCCGCATGTCTGACTGTGGGGCAGCAGGCGCACGTGCACTGCGCGGTGAAGCACTGCGGGGGCGCGGGTGGCGGCGGGAGCGGGGCCGGGGGTGGGGCCGGGGGTGAGGGCGGGGCGGCCACTGGGGCGTCCCCCTCAGCGTCGGGCGGTGTGGGGGTGGCAGGGGCAGGTGGGGCGGCAGCAGGGCCTCTGTTGGAGCTGCTGGATGTGCAGCTGGTGCCGGATGCGTCCACAGGCCTGGTGCTGATGAGCGATGTGAGGCAGCAGCTGGTGGCTGCTGCAGGGGATGGTGGCACGCTGGTTGTGGGCCGGGGGGATGTGGTGGGGGTGTGCGCGACGCTGCTGCCCCCCAAGCTCACCTCGGCTGCTGCGCCCCTGGGGAAGCTGCTGCTGACGTGGCGGCGCGCGCCCCACAGTCAGACTGGGGCGCACGGCCGCCACGTCAGCAGCGCGACCTGGCAGACGGTGCCCTTGGACGGGGTGCCTGCGGGGCTCCCAGCCGCTCCAGCACCGGCAACCAGCACCCGGCACGCACAGGCCGGCACACAGGCTGCCTCTGGGTCAGGAGCCACCCCAGGAGGCACCCAGGACGCAAAGCCTGGCCCGTCACAGCCGCCGTCACGGCCGCCGTCACAGCCGTCACAGCAGCCGTCACAGGAGGAGGTGGCCGCGCTGGTGGAGCTGTCGGAGCGGGCGCCCAAGCCGGACGGCAAAGTCACGGCCACCTTGGAGCTGCCTCAAGTGGTGGTGCAGGAGGGGTTGCTGGCGGCGAGGACGTTGGGCCTGGCTCAGGTCACCGCCGGCATCGCGTTCACGTACTCGCTGCAGGTGCGGCCATGCGCGGGCAGGGCCCCACCCCCATGCGCATGCATGCATGCCTGCGTGTGCGTGCATGCATGCCTGCATGTGCGTGTATGCATGCCTGCGTGTGTGTGTATGCATGCATATGCCTGCGTGTATGCATGCCTGCGTGTGCGTACATGCATGCCTGCGTGTGCATGCGCCGCATGCATGCACGTGCCCCATGCACATGGGGCCCCATGCACCTGCTCATCATGGCATGTGCGCATTGCACATCAGCGCATGCAAGGCATTAGCCTGAAGGTCAGGGTTCAGGCCATCAGGTCCGTGAAACCCTTGCGTCCCCGGCCCCCCTCCGCCCTCCCCACCCTGCAGGGAGAGGGTGCAGTAGATTCCGCACCCACATGTGACCTGACTCCAGGTCAGCGTTCAGGGCCATCCCAGTCACCCTTGCCCCTCCTCCTCCCACCCCCCACCCCGCCCCGCAGGTCCAGAACTTCAGCAGCGCAGCCCAGGAGCTTGCGGTGTCGTTGCTGGACGCCCCTGGCTTCGTTTTATCAGGGGAGCGCATGCAGCAGGTGCACCTGCCACCGCGAGAGGCCGGTGGCAGCGCGTCTGTCTCATGGCTGCTCGTCGCACACGCCGCTGGCCACCTCGCACTGCCCAGCGTGCGCGTGTCTGCGCCGCGGCACCACGCGCAGCTCACCACGCAGCCCTCGTACGTGTACGTTCTGCCCTTCTGAGACGCTCTAAGGCACGCAATGGAGCATGCACTGCTGATCAGCCCGTGACTGGCTGAAGGCTCGTGTACCATGAACATGAACACCGCCTGATGCTGAACATGATTCACCGCCAAGGGGCCTTTGGCTGGCTTACAGGCACAGGTTCAATGCCACAGGCAGGCAAAACCAAAGGCATGCTTGGTGGGTGGGCAGCAGGAGTGGCACCTGGGTCATCACCATGGCCCTTCATTTGGGGATACGCTGGCTCAGGCAAAGGGGGTAACCAAGGGCATCTGGAGGGGGGCATGGGGGTTGTGGACAGCAGCAGGGCGGTCTGCTGCAAATCTGGCATGCAAAATGCCAGAGCCGGCTCGACCGTTACGGGCCAAAAACAGGGCTCGAACGTCAAAGTGTAACGGACCGCGAGCGATTACATCCACCAGTTCCAAACCGCCTCCAGGCTGGAGCAGCCACAGCATGCAGCATCAGCCCTGCACATCAGCTCCAGTCACTGCTAGATCGTAGCATATGGTGTCTCTTATGCATTACACGGACCGGCCCGCTGTTCACAGCAGCATGTGATGGTGTTTGGATGTGTGACAAGTGAACTGCTAACACTCGGCTGCCCCAAGTCTTGCAGACACACGACGGCAGGCAATCAGCGTGCAAGACGTCTGCAATCTCTTGCTATCTGTTGACGAGCGCATACTGAGCACAGCCTTGGTGGCCCTCTGCCTGCCAAAAAAGGAGCATCACACACTCTGCACTGCAGCCTTCAGGCCCTCATTCAGCCAAGACCCCCAACTTTGGTGTCCTTCAGGCAGCTGCGTCCTGTGCTCGATCCAAATGCACTTGTTGATCGACTGTACTGCAACTGTACTGCCGTTTTACTGCCATTTTACCGCCATTGTACTGCCCCTCAGGCTCCTGGCTCAGTACAGGCCACCTGCGCCGCCCATGCCTGGCCCTTGCGTTGCATACTTGCGTACAAGGGACTCCAACTGCTCATCAAACAGCTCGCACTTGATGACCTGCAGAAATGCAAAAGACACGCACACTGTCACACCCTCACCAAAACATTTGCGGCGCAAATACATGACGGAACGGCAGCACCATGGGATTTGAGCAAGGGGGCATGCACATGCATGCTATGCTGCATGCTGCACGCGTCAGCCGCCGCCTTTGGCATCTACTGCCGTACTGGCACCAGCGTGTAGTGCATGGGGGATGATCACAACCACATGTAAGAAGTCGAGTCAAAACCACGTGTTGCTTGTGGTGACATGAAGCTGCCACTGGCAGTGCCAGCATGGCTCCATGGCTGCGTATGCAGCATGCAGGGCTGCAGCTGCCAGCCCTCAGGGTTAGCCACAGACTGGCTCAAGGTGTAACAACAACAGCAACAACAGCAGCAG
This sequence comes from Haematococcus sp. NG2, assembly GCA_004335575.1. NCBI lineage: Eukaryota > Viridiplantae > Chlorophyta > Chlorophyceae > Chlamydomonadales > Haematococcaceae > Haematococcus > Haematococcus sp. NG2. Next base: position 622,928 of record QAXD01000007.1, read on the forward strand.
CAGCAGCAGCAGCAATAACAACAGCCCAGCCCCACAGTCACAGCAGGCACAGCCCCAGCCTCGCGCACCTGCTCCACCTCATAGAAGGGGTTCTTCAGCACATAGTCCGAGTACAGCTCGTAGATCCTGTGGCACACAGGTACACCGCCAAAAATCAGTTGTGAACCGCAAAGGGCACATGCACTCATGCTGGGGTGGCAACGACACACTGAGATGATCATGCAAGGATCTGTGTTGTTGAATAGTGCTTTGTGGTGCAGACAATGTTCAGGAGGTTTGGGTTCAGTCTGGTCCATGAAACTAGTCAGGTTATGGGGGTTTAGGAGAGTCAGGTCCAGCCAGGAGCATGCGTCCCTGGGCTAGTGCTAGGACCTGGTGCATCGCTCTCAGGATCTGGGCAACTGGAACCCCTGCAACACGTCAAGTTGACCCTGCAGCACCAACCCTGCAACACGTCAAGTGAACCCTTTGAAAAGTCAAGTCAGCCCTGTGACACGTCAACCCTGTCACACCGTCAAGTCCACTCTGTAACAAGTCAACCCAACAACACGCCAAGTCAACCCTGTCACGAGTCAAAGGTCAACGGTCACGCGTGGCGCACCGGTGCATCACCGCAGGGATGTACGGCGCGTTGGGCTCCACCACCAGCAGGAACTTGGTGCCGGTGAGGGTCTGTGGAGGGCAGATATTTATGGAGGGGCGTACGTCAGATACTTATGGGGGGCGTACATCAGATATGTAGGGGGGGGGCGTACGTCAGATATGTATGGGGGGTATACATCAGATATTTATGGGGGGCGTACATCAGATATGTACGGGGGGCATACATCAGATGTGTACGGGAGGCGTACGTCAGGTATGTATGGGGGGCGTACGTCAGATATTCATGGGGGGCATACATCAGATATGTATGGGGGGCATACCGTACATCAGATATTTATGGGGGGCGTACATCAGATATTAATGGGGGGCATACATCAGATATTAATGGGGGGCATACCGTACATCAGATATTTATGGGGGGCGTACATCAGATATTAATGGGGTTACGTTCCAGGCTTCCAGGGCCCAGGGCAACCAACACATGCACATGATGCACAAGGTTAGTTACACCTCCAGGGGCTCGGGTCAAAGGTGTTCTGAGCAAGACCCAATACAGGATCCAGTACGTGACCCGCAGGTGTAACTGCTTGAATGTAAAACAATGCTTGGACAACACGAATGACGATTGAAACCCTCAGGTATACCACTCTCGAGTACTCGCAGATCACATGGATGATATGAGTATCCAGAAATCATGAACATGAGGTGGAAGTATGGGTCCAAGATATGAGAAGGAAGGCAAACGGCCGCGCTATCAGACAGGTCTGAGGTCAAATAAGATATTGAGGCAGACATGGGGCAGATGAGGGCCATAAGCTACTTGTCAGCCATCCCAGCGAGACACGGCAGTGGGGGTGCTTGCTATGTGACAATGTGAGCTGATGCATGATGGAGGTGAAACTAGAAGCGCTGGCAAAACTGTCAGTGGGATGTAGGCTGTGCATGGGCTAGGCGCAGAGCACATGCTCTCACACACATATGCCCATGACCCGATCCCTTTCACCAACATGCAAGGACGCACTGCCTTTGGGTGCATGTGCAGCTGAGCCGTCAGCAGTGTTCTGACACATCACTGTTCACCTGGAAGCAATGCAGATTGAACGTCTCCGCCTCAAGAAGCTCAATCCCCGTGCACCCCGGCACTGGGGACAGCTGCGCCGCGATGGCATGCAGCGAGTGCCTGCGCACACGGGAGGCGATGCCACGCAACGCAACGGCTTCTGAATAGTACGCAACGACTACTGAATAGATGATGAACCACGTGCATATATGTGGTCGAAGTGTGTGTGTGCCACAGAAAGAGCTTGACAAGCAGTCATGAAGGGTACGCAGCATCCATCGTGAGCATACAGCACATGATTTGTGCATGCTCAAGAAAGCTCACTGCCTCCTGTTCATGCACGTCAACACCCACCAGATACTGGCCAGTCTCAGGGCGTCATTGGTATCGACCTTAGCTAAATCAGCAAAGTCCTACAGTTTGTGCACATATGCATGTTCAGGTGTGAAGCTGCCAGCGGCCTCAGAATAAACAAACCCACCTTGTTGAAGATTAGGCCTCCTGACTTGTTGATCACGAATAATGAAAAGATGGACATCATACACGTTTAAGCGCTAGCCTAGCAGCTGCTGCTTTCGCCTTGTTCAGATCATTGACAGCAGGTCCGCTCCCCACGTTCATGGGTTCTTCAGGAATCTTATACTACATAAGCAACACACGCTGCCCCTTGCCTAACTCCAGATCGAGCCAAGTACGCTGGAGGTCGATGTTGAGATCAATGTAGCAATGTTGCAAACTGTCACTTCGGTCACGACGACATCTGAATGACGACCCAAACCCTAATGCAACCCTACTGTTGATGGCTAGATGTCGTCCATATACTCCTGCGTTTCACCTGAATCGAAGCTTAACATGGCTTACACAGCGTTCTCAGCTCTTCGGCAAGGCCGTTCTGCCACTCTGCTTGCTGCAGCTGGACTGGGTGCAGCAGCCTGGAACTGGGATGCGTCAAGAAATGTAAGAGGAAAACATCTTGAGGCTTGGCTGCCGTCGATCAGAGGCTGAAAAAGGTGTCATCTTGACTTCGACGGTGTGGTTTGTGCGCAGTTCCTGACGACCACTGCTGCGGCCGATGCGGCCACTCAAGGGGCGCTGAACCCAAAGGTTGGGGTTGAGCTTGCATGGCCTCTGCATGCATGATGCCTCGTGGCTGCAGCATCGCACTGCAGCATCACACTGCCTGCGAGGCCATGCAGCAAAAGACCACACGGCATGTCCTGCACTCCAAATCACCAAGGTATCACGGGCATACATGGTGCGGATGTGGTTGCGCGCTGCACACATGATGCGTGTCATCTTGCGGATGTCATCTTCCATCACCTCACACGACAGGAGTTTATCCCTCTGAAAATCATTGAGAAGACGCAGCTGACGCACAACACCTACAAGTACAGGTGCGCAGCAAGCATAGCTGGCGGCAGCAGCTGTGGGTGCCCGCACGCCGCAAGGCTGCGCAACGAATCACGTGCATCGACTCAAACGCCCCCTCTTGCATGTGCAGCACACAAGATCACCTTGGGTGGAAACACAGCCAGTGCACAACAACATCGCACTGTGCCCGCACCCTCCACACGCACAGGCTGGAGCTGCCACATGGCCAGGTGGCTGGCGGGGCTGTGGCAAGCTGCCTTGTGACGCGCGCGATGCTGCAGGTCAGTGTGCGGTCATACGCACTAGCCCAAAACCCCGGCCCTGGTTGAGGCTTGCCTGGGATGCTTCACCATGATGGGCTGCTCATAATGAAAAAGCTGCTTCAAGATGTGCACACTGCGCACACCCATGTGTACAGAGCAGCATAAACCAGCTCCCCTGCAGAGATCGCAACCACTGCTGCAGGAATCTCGGCATGCACGACGTGACCTCTGCACGTCTGCAGCATTGTGCTGCTGCTGCCCATGTTGCAGCATCATTGCTGGGCCTGTGAGGCTGGTGGTAGCAGCTGTGCTGTGCCTACAAGTTGAGTTTCCTGCCCCACTGCCACCATGTCCCACACCACAGGACAAGCCTGAAGATCCAAAGCCCAAGCCAGTCATCAGGCCCTACACGCCAACCTCCAGCAAGGACGCACGTGGCTATCTGTAAGACGCAGAAAGTGTGCATGTATTCTTGCCATGACTTGGCACGAGTAATTTCCATTGGTCAGGGTGTGGTATGGCCCTGCAGAAAGAGAGCCACGCAACTCGCAGCATGCTCTGGCTTGCTGCTCTTGTTGACAGCTTCAGGGCATGGTCTGCTGCTTTGTGCCATGCATGGCTGATTCGCCATTTCTATATCGCACATGTTCATCAGGGACCTAGTTGTCAAGGTGTACCCAGAGGGCAAGATGAGCAAGCACATTGGGACGCTGGAGGTTGGTGAGTATTCAGCAGCCTGGTCAGCAAAGCTTGACCGGCGCGGCAATGCAGCTACTGAGCAGCTGCCCAGCGAACATGCTGAGCAAGCAGCAACCACAGTATCATCCATTTGTGACCCAACTTCATGGATTGACCGTGACATGCATGCTTATAAATGTAATCAACCAGTGCGTGCGGCAGCACTTGTGTTGGGTCCTGGACTTCCGTCAACGTGCATTGCATGACCGTGTCAAGTGTGTGATGGCTTCACACTCAGGTGATACAATTGACATCAAGGGCCCGATCCCCAAGATCCAGTACGTGCCCAACAAGTACAAGCATGTGGCAATGATCGCTGGTGGCACTGGCATCACTCCTATGATCCAGGTCATTGATGAGATCCTGGCCAACCCAGATGATAAGACCCAGATCTCCCTCATGGTACGGTCCCTGGCTGCTGGATGTGCTGCTGGCGCTGCCTGCTCAAATGTACTGTTGTGTACCTCATTCTGACAATGAACAGCATATGACAATATGAGCGAGAGCCCAAGCAGGCTAGCTGCTTGGCGTTTAAATGTTCGCGCACCACTTGTCAGTTTTTGCACGCCAAAACCTACAAACAGTACCCGGCCATCTTGGCTGCATGCGGTGCGCTGCGCAGTACGCGAACCACACTGAGAAGGACATCATCCTGAAGGACCACCTGGATCGTCTCGTGCGCAACTACCCAGGCCGCATCAAGGCAAGTTGCCATGCCTGACTGACATGGGCATGACCTGGTTAGGAGCGCGCTTCAATCACCAGCTGCCACACAAGCAGGCCACACCAACGACCAGCAGGCCCGCCTGAAAACGCTGCACAGCATCATGGTGTTAACATTTTGTGTTGTGACGTGCGGGTGCACACCGCATCGCCCTTACACAGCATGTGCGCGCCACGGCCTGCATGCAAGGATTGACGTACTGCTCTTGCGTACTGCAGATCTACTACTTCGTGTCCTCTGGCAAGTGGAGCGGCGACGGGTCTGTGCCTCCTCACGGCATCGTGCGTGGTGTGGGCCGCATCAACAAGGTACTGCCGCTAGTGGCACCAGATCTTCTCAAGCGTGTGCCTGCAGTCTTCAGCGTAACATGTACAACGGCGCACCACAGCGTGCAGCTGCTTGCTGGAGCCTGACAGATTGAACACCAGTCTTTGTGCAGTTGCATTTGGCTTGGGTGCAGATCACGTGAACCACAGCACATGTCAGGAACAGCTGCAGGGTGTGTGCACGGCAAAGTCGCCACAGAGCACATGCAAGGCCTGTCTATGAAGTATGGTACATGTACATCACTCGCATTCAAATTATTAGCTGATAGTGTTCCTGCCGGACACTCATCAACCCATCACACCCTTGTATGCGGCACATGCAGGACAACATGAAGCAGTTCATCCCTGGACCACAGGAGAATGTGCTTGTGTGTGTCTGCGGCCCGCCTGGTGCGCACGTGTACATGTATGAATGCTCATTTGGGTTCAAGGCCGTGGTGGTCTGAAGTATTCTGCTGCCATCTGATGAACCGCATGCGGCGGCATGCAGCTGCTTAGGATGCCCAGCGATGCAATGCCCCCCAGAAGCAGAGGCTGCTGTTTGTAGCTTTGTGACTTTTCCCAGCAGGGTGTGAACATGCGCTGCATGACGTCGTGGCATCACATGTAGTGGTAGAGTGCAACCCAGACTGTTTTGCACGTAGCTTGTACCTGCACAATTCCACCCAGGCAACTGACCAAGCTCAGTGTGTGCCACTGCGCAGGCATGATGACTTCCATCAGTGGGAGCAAGGCCCCGGACTACACACAGGTCGGTATTCATAATTGTGCAACCTTGCAGCACCTCAGTGCAGCACCTATGATGCCTGCTTCATAGAATGGGCAGTGCTGCTGCTGTTGTGCTGGCTACCACCTGATTGTGGAGTTGTGGGCTGATGCTGTTGTGCGTTGTGCCATGCTGCAGGGCGAGCTGTCAGGGGCACTTGCAGAGCTTGGATATACCAAGGAGCAGGTGTTTAAGTTTTGAACCTCGCCTGCTGTCCAGCTGGCCTCGCTCTCATCACGTTTGCCTTCTGGTCTGTGTTTCTGCCTTGGTTGGCAGCAGAATGATGCTATCTGTGCAGTGACCCAATCCAGCGCATATCAATGCAGTGTTTGTTAAGCCACTTGCAAGCTCCCCAAGATTTGAAGCACGTATTACTCAAGGCTCAGAACGGTGTGTGTGCTTCAGATCTGGTAGGTGAAGAGTCCAACCGCCAGTCCGCAGCACACAGCATGGTCGGCGGATTGCGGCCAGATCATGGTGACACCGACAAGCCCCATCCACCGGCAATGTACACCGCCTATTATTCTGTCAAGGCCATGCGGGGCATCAAGCAATGTGGTTGATGTGAGCGCGGGTGATGTATGCAAGATAGATCTTTACTGCAGATTTTTCTGCACGTTGTCCAAGCGTATCAGCCATACATCAGCCATATAACCAGAAGAACTCACGGTGTTAGAGTATATGCGGTTAGAGGAGTGGCCCTGTGGTAGGAGCCCTATATCGTGTGGTCATCGCCTTGCTCACCACTATTAGCGAGAACAATTTATTTGCGTGCAACTTCAAACATATTATTCATGTCCTTCGCCAGTTCACCAAAGGAAAGAGGTTGAAGCCAAGTGCTGGCTGTAAAGGCCACATGTGCAAAGTATTTAATAAAATGATGCCCTGGACCCTTGCAAATGCGAAGTGAAGGACGGCTGTGGTGCTTGCAAGCTGAGACAGCAGCAGTTAGCCAGCGGGAAAGCAGCATACTTGTGCACGGTGAGTCGCGCAAGCATCCTACTAAGTGCTGCAGTCACAACTGGGCTGCGAAACCAAAGTACCTTTAGAACAAAGGACAGCAGCAAGTTCCTCACGACTGCCATGTTATACCATTCAATCGACAGCACGCCTGGGCGCAACTTTGTTGCCCAGGGGCATTACGCATGACGACCTGCTGGACTGCAGGTTTTCTCAGCTCAGTCAGTTGTCAACAGCGTCGTCACTGTATAGATCTTAAGTATTGAACATTATTCAAGCTGACGACCCGATGCACGCTTGTAGGCCCATGAACGGCTGGCTGCACCGGCTTTGCGGCGGCGTGTTTGCACGTCATGACGCTGTCTACGAGGCGCCGAGTTCGGCCCCAGTGGTTGGAAGGCCCGAGGAAGGGTCTGACTCCAAGTCTGCACATGCTGACGGGGTGGTCAGCAAAGTGGACGTTGCAGCAGCTGCGGTAGCAGCAGCCACAGGAGCCACAGCACCTGCCAAGTCACACGCAAGCGAAAGCAGGAGTCAGGGCGCACGAGGTGGCCCAGTGCTGAAGACCATTTTTGAGGGCGCAGCCCAGGAGCATGTGGAGCACAGTGCCGACTTGCAGTTCAAGCAGTATGCAACAGGGGTCGCATGTGCAGCCCAGCAGCTGCTGGACGATGGCAACGACCCCTTCAGTGACCAGGACCCTTTCATTTGCGTCCTGGCTGGGCCTGAGCCCATGACTGGTTCCAGGCACAGGGGCAGCAGCCTGGCAGCTGACATGAACAGTGGTGCGCCGGGACGCCTGCAGCCTGCGGCCAACAACACTACTGCGGTGCACCTGGGCGTTGCAGCACGGCCGCGCAGCAGGAGCCTGGATGCAAACATCGGGCGAGGGCCGAGGCTGGTGCGGTTAACGGACCCCGGGGAGTCCGCTGTGGAGGACCTGCTGTCGCAGGTGGGGATGGGTGAAGGGGGGCTTAGGTTGTAACTTGTAAGTGCAGCGGTTCCTGCGCCTTGGCTAAGGCTGGGCGTGCACAGGACAGGGCGTGCCTGGGTTGGGATGAGCCCCTGCATGTGCTGTGCTGCCAGTATGGAAAGATGCTGCAACACGTCCAGTGCCTTGCACCGTTCACCACACCTGCACCTGCCCCTGGTATGACGTCATTGATGTGCGTACCGCCTGCCTCACCCCCTGCCGTACCGTGTGTTGCCTGAACAGTACGCCCGGGGCCGCGGCCGCGGTACCGCCGGCCGGAGCTCTGCCGGACGCGGCAGCCTGTACAGCTCCCGCAGCCTCGGCTCACACCCCACCTACACGCCAGGCACCGCCCGCTCCTCCTGGCAGTGTTCCCCCCTCCCCAGCCACGTCCTGGCTGCCCACCCAAGCGGCGCCAACACAGCCTCTGCTGCTTCTCCGTGCAGCAGCGGCCTCAGCAGTGCGCGTGGGCCCAGCGGCGGCTCCAAGGGGCGGCCCCCTGTGGCGGCCATCGACTCAGGCTCTCTGCAGCTGGGGACCGAGTGCCAGGGGGGCAGCACAGCCAGTGGACGGCTGAGCCCTTCCCAGGAGCACGCAACCTGCAACGGTGGAGGGCGGCCACTGCCGTCCAGGGCTCAGCCACAGCCGCCACCACCATGCAACACGGGGCGCTGGCTCACCCCACCGGCTCACACCAAACCTGCTGCCCCGGGCAGTGCAGGGGGCTCCAACGCGGATGCATGCCTCGGCTGATGGCGGGGTGGGCGGGGGAGCAGCTGCATCTCACACCACACATCAGCGGGGACCAGCCAACTCCCGAACGATGCGCAACTGAATCCGAACGATGTTTCTCGGCGCTTTGAAACAACAGCAGGGTCCCAAGCTTCCAGACCCAGCAGGGATGTGGGATGTTGCGCACGAGCTGCACGTCCTACGTCTCCCTTGAAGCAGCTTCGGGCATGAACAGAGTGCTTTTATGTGACGCGAGCGCACCTAGGGCGCGGCGATCCATCATTCCACAGTCTACTAAGCAAGGCCCTGCACTGTGCGAGGGCATGCAACATTACATGGGCTTGGGTGCACCAGCTGCACACAGTGCTCCTCCAATGATGCCACCTGTGGTTGCCATTGACAGGTGGAGGCAGTATCAGACAGTATCAGTCTCAGGTTTGAGGGAACTGTGATTTGGAGAGGGAGCTTACACTTGGGAAGGATGAGGGCTGAATGCAAGGGAGATGTGCTGCACGCACCATGTTGCTGCAAGAACAGTGGAGAGGCAGGACACAAGTGTGATTGTATACATTTGAGCTACTCCACTGCACTGGCCTACCAGTTGCGGTGTATGTATTCAGAATCTACGGAAGAAAACACTGTAGGGTTATCATGCGGGAAACGCAGGCCCTTCTGTGCTTTTACGTGCTTTGTATGCTTACATGGCCTATGGCTCATGGATCCCACGACCCAGATTACACATGCCACTGTTAAGGGTTAGGGGGGTAGGGTTTAAGGTTGAGGGTTTACGGCACTATACCGCATGCCAACCCTTGCTACTTTGGACTGAACACTGCCAATGTTTTGGACGCGCATGACATGAGAGGGGTCTGGCATGACTGGCTGCTCTTCAGGAAGGCTGGTGCATGGCAGCTCGAACATCTCAGGCTGCATTGCTGACTTTACTGTGGTCCTTGGGGACCCTGTTGTTGTCCTTCCTTTGGACGCCTTTCTTTGCCTGAGTGCCCTTGAACACGCAGCGTCTTTGGTTTCAACAACGAGCCTGAATTTTGGGCGGCTGTGGTGTTGTTTAAGCGGCTGTGGTGTTCTTTAGGCGGCGGTGGTGTTGTTGAGATGCAAGGCAGCTATGTGTTGCTTCAGAGGGCTGCAAGTGCATGTCAGCCGCGTGCTGGAGGTGCTTGTTAGGTGGGCAGTTAGGGGGTGATGCGTGCGGTGTGCAACACTGGTTGTGACCTTGTGACTGGGCAGCTGACTTGGCAGCACAGGGATGCCAGGACGGGCTGGGTTGCTTGCTGCTGAGGGTTCAGTGTGCCTGTAGCAGTAGTACAGCATGATAGGTCCAAACTAAATGTACGGTAGATGGTTGGGATGGCGGCTGGCGTGGTGCTGTGTTGTGCTTTGTGTCGAGCGATGGCTTGGCGGGGCTTGGCATGCAGAGTTGAGCATGATGAGCAGACATGTTACTCATGCTAGGCACGACGCGGCCGGCTATGCTGCCGGCGCGTCACACGGATGGTTACATTTGCTTGCGAATGGATGCATACTCTGTGCACCAGCTTCGCTAAGCTGTTGGGCTGCGCTGGCTTTGTTTGCGGATGTATGCAGGTATGTATGTGTAGATGATGTACATGTATCGATGTATGTTAAATGAGTAATAAAACGACGCTTACACCAGCCCTGGGCATCTCACGGCTTGCTAGCGGCAAGCTCCCAACAGCACCGGCAGCAGCTCTGTGCGCTACTAACAAGTTTCCAAGATATTGAAAAGTGCAGTGAAATTGCAAGCCCTGAAAGCCAAGGCATGAGCAAACAAAAAGGTGGTGGTGTGAGCTGGCCAGCAATCATTGATGAGCAGTCATGGTCACAGGTGATGCCCCCAGGACCCCCCGCAACCCATCACCATGTGTGTGGCATCACACTCCCAGATTGGCACCATGGTTCTACAAGTTTGTCGCGTGGGTGCTGTTGCTGCTGCTCGCTGCGCTCTGTCACATCATGGGAGTGCAGTTGCACATTGTGCACGGTGCATCGCACGTGTCGAGCTGTTTGCATGTGCTGGTTGTGCAGCTGGCTGAGCTGAGAACGAGCGTGCCAGATGCCAGGCACTTGCTATGCATCAAGCACCGCACACTATGTGCATGCATCTGTCGGCGCACATATCGCGTGTTGCATCTTTTGTGTCATTTGCGCTGTTCTGGGATGCTTCTTTGCGCTTCTTTGGGTCTTCAATGATTAGGCCAATCCAAAACTAAGCTGGGGACACCAGCACCAGGGTACATACGATGATTAGCGCAGTGCGCTGGCGTGCGTGGGTCGCATTGACGAAGTTGCCATACAAGCAGTACCAAGGTGATCAGCGCCCCCGCGCACCGCATCTTCAGGAACTGAGAGTCTTGTTTAATTGCAACAAGCGCGAACCACACCTGCCATACACGGAACCATGATCGATGACCTGCAACTACCTTTGTGACTGAAGCACGCCGGATCGCTATAGACCGATTTTTTTTATGAGAGCTCAAACACCATCACATGTCTTGGTTGTTCCACACACTGAAGATGTACACCACTCTGCAATTTGCTGAAGTGCCAAAAACTGAATTCGTGCAGCAGGATTAAGTCCCGAAGCGCAAGCCCCGTCTACGATCCGTCTGGCAGGTGAAGGCTCGCTCCCTTTCTGAGCCTTGAACCTGCGGAGCTGTTGTTTACTGTCATCTGCATACTGTCTGCTGCTTATGCTGTTCGTTCCCTTTGTGCAGGGTCAGAGACGCACCAGCCAGGAGCCTGCGTAGGGCCACTGGACCCGCCGGGATTTAGCATGTCTACATGGGAGCGCCCATTGCGTGGAATCTCGGAGGCTTTTGGCGAACAACAGCAGCCCAGCAACGGCACTACTGCAGCATCCGCAGATGCCCTGCAGCACGTGTGGATCTCCAATTCGGCTGCTTCTCTCCGTTGCGAGCCTCGACCGTCGCACATCTCGGCATCCAGCACCGCTGCTGACTTGGTGATCACAGCACAGGACTTCCCACGTGCACGCGGCAGGTTACAGCTTGCCAGCGGCAGGAGGCATCTGCTGGATGCCGCAGGCGTTTCAACACAGCCATGCGCGTGTGCAACCACGGCGCAGAGCAGCAGCGGCATGGTGACTCAGCTGGGGGCATACACAGCAGGTACAGCAGGGCATGACACAGGTACAGCAGGTACATCAGGGCATGACACAGCGGCAGCATCGAGCACCAGAGCTACATCCACAGAGCGTGGCCAGTACACCAACTCTAGGTGCTCTACAACAGATCCACGCTGGCAGCAACTCTTCAGCCACCCGCCTCAACTGGATGGTGAGAACACGCGGTCTTACTGAGCGCACTTGCATCACCGTGTTGAATGCATGCATGCCGCTGCCATGCTGCCTGCGCACGGCACATGTGCTTCCATGCACATCACCTTTGCCATGTTCATGTGACCCTGCTGTTAAATCATGTGCGTGGGATGCTGTGCAGGTGTGCACCCAGGTGATCGCACACACACCTCAAGTCCATGCGTCCACATCGACACCACCTCATGCATGGATCGGCTCACAGCTGAGCTGCCCTCCTTCATTGGTACGTTGTGGGACAGCACACTAAACGCACAGGGGCATGTTCCATGCTGTGATGCTGCAGCTGGTCAGGCCGCCCACTGCTTGTGCCGCTAGCATATCTACTTTCTTTGTTGCACATCACCAGCCATCAGGTATATAATAAATAAATAACACGGCGTTTCACAGATGTTTCACAGCCATCAGGTAGGTCGGAATGAACTGCCACCAACCTGAACTGGAACGTTGGGCTATGCTCTGTGGTGTCCATGCCATGCAGATGAGGAAGAGGGCGTCGTGGCTGCAGGTGAGGTGCAGTTCCTTTCCTTGCCTGCCTAAGAATAACAATGACATGGCGTTTCACAGATGTTTCTGCTTGGTTTTATGCCTGGCCTGCATCAGTGGCCTCCTCAAACTCCTCAAACTTGTCCACGACCACCTACCGTATGCCATGCGTTCACCCTATCCATCAGGTTTCCATGATGACCCTTGACCATACTATGGTTCACCTGGTACCGCTACCGCTTGTGCTTGCTGCTCAATTGCGTCCTCGTGCCTGTCCTGCCTCCTTCCAATGGCACCCTGCAGATGACCTGTTCTCACACTTTGGCTCATCCACAGCCGTGGAGCCTGTTGCTGCGCCGTCCCTCAGCACCCGCCTCACAGAGCTGGCCCTGGCCCTAGCACCATCCCTTGCCGCTGCTGCTGCGCGTGCGCAAAGTGTACCTGAAGCAAGCAGCCCGCCCGGGCCGCGTTGGGGCGCCAGCCATCCACGGCCAAAGTCGCTGCCGTTGTCCAGCTGGAAGCAAGCAGCACCACCGGTGGTGGGCCCCCTCAGCGCCTCTGTGCGTCGCGCCCTGGCCCGCCCGCCCAGTCGCCTCAGCCGCTCATCAAGTGCTGCAGAGTCTGAGTGCCAGACAGCCATCGCAGGTACGACACCCACGAGCAGCATCACTGAGCACCACAGCAAGCCGGGCGGGCCTGCAGCAATCGACGCTGTAGACACATCGCTGGTGTCACAGGTTGTGCAGGAGCTGCAGCAGGCACAACTGGGTGTTGGGGCACACGACGCGCAGTGCACCTTCCCGTCCCACCCTCCCATGTTGCCCCTTGCCAGTTTTGTGAGGCGGCAGCGACGCAGCATAGAGGCTGCACACACGCGTGCGGCGCAGCCAGAGCAAGACGCAGCAGCAGCACCAGATGCCTTGTCTGGCGGCAGCACATGCAATGCTCAAAAGCAGCAAATGCTGGCAGCAGCAGCGGGGCAGGCGGGCCTGGTTATTGATGCTCCACAGCCTGCCACAAGCGCAGCAGCCACAGCTGCCCAGGCTCAACAGGCCCCCACTGCTTCGGCTACACCACACACAACTGAAACCACCAGGGTCGCAGATGGTGTTGGGCCGGACCCAGTACCAATGGTAGCTGTGGACCAGCCCTGGTCTTGGCCCCTGGAAAATATCAAGGCGGATGGGGTGACAAAGGACAGCAGCACTGGCCTCGTTGATGGGCCTGTGCAGGGCAGTGCGGGTGCAGAGGCACAGCATGAGATGATCGTGCCTCATCCACAACCCAAGGGCATTGCATTGGATTGAGGGCGGCTAGGCGGCCTAAGTACGCCGCCTGCAGCCAGGAGCACTGGGGAGATGGCAGTGGCACGCAGCAGCTCATTCATGCGTGCCGTGCTGGCTTGCTCTGCCTTGCTGGTTTGAGGTTGTGCACATCCAAACACGCCGTTGTGCATTGTGCAGCACAGCACCTAACAGTTGCAATGATCAACATGCAACCATCATGGTTTCCAGCAGGGCGATTTGATCATCACTGGTCAGAACCTGCAAATCCCCTTCATCGGACCACATTTCACTTCTTGATAACACTGACTGCCACAACAGGCAGTGGTTGCAGTCAGCACAGAATTGTTCTGATCTTTCCTATTCGGATGTTGTCTTCTATCTTGCGTCTGAAGAGTGTGCATTGCATTAGTATTCATGTGCCTGGCTGCACATCAGCTATGCAGCTGTGTGCTGCTGCTGGCTACCTGAGCGCGCAGGTGCCACGCACATGTGTGGAGTGTTTTGCAGCCTAGGGGCAGGAGCTGCATGGGATTCAGAAGAAGGGGTTAGGGAGCCCTCTTGGCGGAGCTCCTGAAAGCGCATGCAAATTCTAGATTGATTGAGCTTTCCATTTCGTTTAGATTTCTGTTGAGCAGCAGTTGGCAACCAGGCGGAAGGATAGAGTTCTAACAGCATTTTCGCTGTCTTGATAAGCGGAATTGCGCCAAGCGACGATCGTACAGTGCCGCCTTGTGCACACGAGCACTTGCTTTCGTTTCGGCATCCATTTGCTATGGGAATCCACACGCTCTTTATCAAGTGTTTGCAGTGCATGTCACTGCGTGCAGCAGCGGCTATGTGCCGCGCATGCCCACTCTACGAGCGGCACTCACAAGATCAATGTGCTTGCAAACCAGCTGCAAGCGCTATGATGCAAAGGAATGCGATTGGGACCGTGTATTTATTGTATGCGGTTGTACTTGGAAACGTGTGTGCTACTTTGGCAGTACATGTGATGCGTATGCCAAACGTGGCACTACAGGCATGACCAATGGCGGCCTGCTACGGCTGGGTCATTGGGATCACACGATCATAAGTAAATGCAGTTTACGATCAAGATCGCAGTACGGTATTGGGCGCCTGAAAGGGGCTTTGGCCGTTTGGGGCCTCAACATGCGGGTTGTGGTGGTGCGGCTCATGAGCTGCGCGCGCTCGAGTGCTCAGCCAGGCTGACTCTTTTTGCTGCATAGCTTTGCTTCTTTACTTTGACCACCTTAGATCTGGTGCCATCGGGAAAGGATCAACCTGTTGCGTGTCATGCATGTGCATGTGCAGCACACCGCGCGTGCTGGAATACCGTTGTCGGTAGGCACAACTGTTCTCTGTGCTGCACGAGGATGTTTGAGGTGTGAGCGTTTCTGAGCCATGCACTTCAGCGCGGCGCCGGCTGCGTGCGGTGCACATTGTGGAATGTGGGACGGTGTGTAAGTGAAGGAACGCCAGCAGGCATGACTTCAAGAGAGGCAGTGACCTCACTTAGTTTTACTGCAAGCGAGGACAGCCAGGGCACCTCAGCAGGCCAACAGCATCTTCTGGACCACACCTGGCACCTGGACCTCCTGCACCAACAGGGCTTTGCCAGAAGAGACCCATTGTCAGGTTGTACTGCCTTCCACTACCAAACCCTCCATTTCCAGCTCACGTTCAAGATCAAAGGCAAAGTTTCATTATTGAGCGTGTATATTATAATGGGCAACGTCGCAGCTACGCTGCGTGCTGCCGGCCAGCAAGGCGCTTTGCGCAGGAAGTTGCCACCAACACTTCAGCAGGATGAAATCGGTGAGTTTCCTACATCAGAGCAACAGCCGATGATCAGGTTTCATTAGCATCAGCTCCCTTCATGTGTGTTCTTGCTTGGTGTTTTCGCAGCTGTGTTGAACAAAATTGCTGCCAAGGAACAGGAGCGTATGAAAGAGCTCGCCAGCGATGAGGAGCTGAGTCGCAAGGATGTGCCTCTGGATCAACTGCTGGCCAAGCTGCATGGCGCCATCACCCCTCAGACAGTCAACGTCGCGCCATCAAAGGTGGGCATGGTGCATCTGGGTGCATGCCTAGCAGCTGATGGGTGCCAGGACCCCTGCACACGTGAGACATGTCAACAGCTATGCGTCCAGGCAGTGGCTCGCACCTCGCAGTTTTATCCCATGTGGCTTGCAAGGGGTTCATGGAACATTGAGGCGGCGTGCGCCCAGAAGAATTCGCTCATACTGTGTGCTGCAGGCGGCGGCGGCGACGACCCCCAGAAGCAGAAGCACAGCTGTGCGCCTATCAGCAAGTGATCGCAGCCAGCCCATCCCAGAGTATCGACCTTCAGGCTTGAGCAGGCAGCAGCTGGGGCTCCCAGCAGATGAGGACGTGGCGCGAGCAGGTGCGATGGCATGGGGTGTGCATTCAGAGGTGCGCCGGGGGTTTGCATGCCTCATCAGAGCGAGCGACGCCCAGAATGCCAGCACAAACGCGCAGTATATCACACCACATATATCTGCAGGTATACATCATGCCTGCTGTGTCTGCTGCGAGCTGCCATGACCACGAACCGCTTGTCTGCTTATGCTTGATCTGCACGTTCGCCATGTTGGCTGTGCCCTGGCATGTCTTGGTGTCCTGAAGGCAGCCAGTGATGATGCACCTGCCAAGGCCTGCGGCTGTGTGCACTGATGCACAGTGCCGTCTCTGCTTCTCTTTGCATGGCTGCAGGCATCAAGGCAGCAGCAACAGCAGATTTGGAGCTGGGGAGAGTGCAGGCATTTGAGCTCAGGGGGATCATGGAGTCCAAGAATGAATCAGAGGCACAAGGGAAGCCATTTGACACGGCTCAAGCAGCTGCAACGTGAGTGAGATGAGTGGTCAGCAATGTCGATGGTGCACTGCCGGGCCAATGGAGAATGGTTCACATGTGCGTGCAAAACCGAATGTGGGCTGTTTGCCCTGCCTGCATCACATGCGGCCACAGGCATGGCATGGACGCTCAGAAGCTAGCACAGCTCATCAAGCACTGCGCACTCCCCAAGGTGAGCATTGGGAACCAGGTGAGCTGCACACAGAGCTTGGGGGCTTAGATCAGGATCAGCACTCAAGGGTTTAAGGGTTTACAGCAACCCTTAAACCAATACCAGCAGTACAGCTGTATTGCATGCCACCATCAGGGCAGAACGCGTCGAACGGGCAGGTTGTGCATGAGTGTGCAATCGTGTATCATGCGTTTTTGTGCGAGTGTGCACGTGCCGCCGAACTTTAGTTTGCTGCAAGGTGATGGACAGCACTGCCATGCCGCGTTCCCCTGTGGCTCAGGTGGGCAAGATCAGCACCTTTGGGCACCAGTACGCGTTTGCCCGTGCACCTGCATGGTGGCTGGGGCAAGGTGAAGGAGGCAAGGTACGCACCGGGCAGTTTGTGATGTCTTTTTACTGCTCAAGCTGGTTGAATGCTGTACATGAGGCATGTGTAACTTGTGGCTGGCTGCGAACTCCTGTGTGTGCGTTGGTTGCTGTGGTATACACAATGTAATGCTTGTGCATTTCATGCTCTGGTGCCTGACCTGGCTGTGCGCAGCGGGCAACATTCAAGTCTGAAGATGCGGTGCTCAAGGCTGAAGGGCAGTCACTCAGGGACAAGGTGTTGAAGGGTTGAGATTGGAGTGCTGCATGGGCTGCCGGATTCTCTAGGGCTTACGTGATTCTTTAGAACAGTTCGGGCAGCAACATGTTGTTAGGTTAGGTATTTTTCAGGCATTCATGGGCCGAGCTTCAGGTATGGATGAATCTCTGCAGCCAAGTGTTGCAGCAGCTGCGTGGCTTCCTGGAGGATGCATGACATGCTTGCGGCTGCCGGCATCTTTCAAGCTGCAGTAACACTGTACAACCACAGTTCTGTCCCCTTGTCCACTGGCTTGTCCACATGTCCACTGGCTTTTGCTGGCCCAAAGCACTGTTCCACCCAACCCACTTGCAGCTGCAGTGTGGATGCCAGCACCCCACATGCATATGCACACGAGACATGACAGTGTGCGGATGCATACCGTGTCTGGCAGGTGCCGGGGTGTGTGCAACTATGTGTGTTCCTATCAGCAATGGGATGCACACCATGCTTACCCCAGGCAAGCAGCTTCAGATGGCGTGAAGTACAACAGCGACACAAGCCACATGTATGCTCATCATGCATGCGCATGCACTGTGCCACATATGCACCCCACATGCCCGCAAGCCCCGCCACCGATGGGCTGCACTGGGACCTGCACAGCTGCTGTCCATCCCACTGCGCTGCTTCCTGCTGCCTGCCTCCATATGTGAGTGCCTGCATGGTGCATCAGATTCTGGGACAAGGGTTCAGATATGTCGATAAGCCAAACCTTACAGACGCCTCGCTCTGTACTTCGGCAACACCTGGTGTGCCTGCATCCTCTCAATGCACGCTGTTAAAAAGTCTGCGTGCCCACAGCACGGATCAAAACCTGTGGCATGTGCACTCTGTCTTCAAATAGGCAGGCTTTCGCCCCCTTCCATTGGTTTCCACCGCCTCGAGCGCCATGCTCTGCAGGCAGGTGCCTCTTGATCAACACGATCCCCCCAACGATCCCCTACCCCACCCACCCACACCCCAGTCACCCGGAGGATCTGGCCCCGTTCATGCCCTCCAGGATTGCGATGGCGATGCCAGGTGCTGGCACGCTTACTCGCGGGACACAGGGTCGAAGTTGCTGACAGCGGTCACAGCACCAGCAATGGCGCCCAGCACGGCCCCGCCAGCCAGCAGGGAGTAGAGGAAGTTGCGCAGGGAGGGGGTCACGGTGGCCTCAGCCATCAGGGGGTTGGCCATGGCAGCACCCACGGCAGCAATCACGCCAGCAGCGACGGCCTGCTGCTTCTGGGCGCTGCGGGCATTGTTCAGAGGTAATGCAGACGAGTTGAGATTTTTTCATGGAGCTCGAGGATGCAGGGTACCATCAGACCAATCCCCAATCTCCAGCGTACCTGGCGCGCACCACCACCGCCTTGCGGGCAACAGGGCGGGCCACGGCTGCGATGAAGCACAAAACGAAGCTTGTCAGCGTGTTGCTTGGGCCAGATGGACCCTGAACCCAAGCCCAGTCACCTACCAGCGGACACCTTGCGGGCCGCACGGGGGGCCACAGCCAGAGAGCGGGCAGAGCAAGCGACGGCGGCCATTTTTGCAGTTCGGCTCAACAATGCAGGGAAGCCGAAGCAAAAAGGGGTCTTGATCTCCTCACAAGAGTGATGTGAGGAAAAACCCAGAGGCTGGTGTGCTTGCGCGCATGCGTTTCATTTACATGTCCAATGGATTGCTGCTTCATATTGGTACAAGGAGCTTTGGCTGTCTTGCTGCTACTGTATGTGATCTGTCCCTGGGATCACCAGGAGTCGCCCCAACTCAACCAACGCAGCCTACAGCCGTCAGGGAAACATCTTCCCGCGGGCGTGCTAAACCGATCGTCGTTGTATTGGGTGCCACCTGGCACACATGCAAGCAGTGCCTACTAGCAACGTATGCATGTTCAGCAGACTCAGCTACCTCATACAGCTGATACCGTTAAAGCAGAAGACTTCCTGTGTGCTCGACAGATGCAGCCGCAGGTCAACATCAGTGGCTTTGAATGCAACCACAATTGACAAGGAACACAGTGCCATGTGCAGCACGCTGCGACATCCAGGAACAACGATTTCGTGCACTGCGACAGCAAACACCACATAGGAGGAGAAACCTAGGAGGTCTGCGTGCCGCATTGCAGTCATGCCAATCTGGAAGCATGCATGGCACGTGTGGAGCAGCTGAAATGAATTGTCCACATATATATGTTTATGACATTCATCTGCCCAAAAATGCACTACGTTCAAAGTTGATTGAGGTATGGATGGATGGTTAGGTGTCAGCTTGGGGCACGCTTACTTTTCTGCGGCATGCTGCCAGTGGTTGAAAGCACCATTGGCTGGCACTGATGTCGTGTGACACAATCACACAAATCACACAATGCCATTCGTCTTCCCAGTCAGGAGCCCCCACCATGCTCTGCCCTAGCCCTGCAGCTGGTGCAGCAACATACCAGGCGATGCCATGAAAGCACACGTGAAACGGCTGGTACGGCTTCCCTTAAATTCCTTTATTCGCTCCAGGCTGCCCAAGGCCCGCTGCATAGCTGCTGCATCTGCCTGCATGTGTGCAGAAGTGTGAGACACTTGCCACTGGGTCGCCAAGCACCACCCTGGCTGTGCACCACGTCACAGTTTTCTCGAGATCTGGGGGCAGTGACAGTATCCAGTACAATGGCAGTACTGGTGTTGCCGCGCTGGGTGCGCACGACGCTGTCCAGCACCTCGCTTGACCCATCCGATGGCATGCCATGCCCGCACCGTGCACAGCTGCACACCCAATGCAGCAGCCCAGCGCAGTGGCAGCTGTACGTGCTCGCTGCTCGGCCAGGGCTGTTGAGGTGTGGTGCAAAGGAGCGAGGTGCCACAGAGCCAGGGGCATCCGGCTGTGCGGTTGTGACACTTGCAAAGCTGCCAACAGATGCTGCCAACTGGGGCGTGCCTGCCCCTGCTGGGCCTGCCTCCTGCTGGGCTTGCCGCATGAGGTGCAGCAGCAGCAGGGCCCAGCTGCAAGCCCTCTTGTGTCCCATGCCTTGGCCATCTGTGCCAGGACATGGTGCACCCAGCTACATGCGCGTGAGATGCCAGCTGTATTGTATCATGCTGTGGACTCTGCTGTATGATTCCGGGGTGTTGCATCTGGTGCAGCAGCGCTCTGATTCTTGCCTGATGTGCTCTTCCCCTCCATTGGCAAACACCGATTTGGCCATCAGCTGCTGCAGCCAGCCCCCTGCAGCTAAATCTGCTTTTTGGTACGCAGGGTTGGCGGTGTCGGCCTCCTTAGCCACTAGGACCTGCAGAAGAGTAGGCGAAAGGACCAACCACCTCGGTTAACCACTTTAAGCGACTGCGGCGATGATTGTGAGCTGCAGTGCGGATTAAGCTGATTAGCATCAGAAATGCGATATGGAACCAAGGGCACGTTGAAAAGTTAGAGCCATGGGTCCACAAACAACATGCTCAGTCTCGCATTTGATCCTGGCAGTACGCCAGGAGGATGAAGATGCAATCCGCCGCTTATGTGAGCTAGACCTTACTGTTGCAGCACGGGCATCGGATGGCACCACAGCGCTGCAGGTATGCTTCGAGGAGCATCCATGACACGTAAAATAGATGTCAAAAGTGCTTGTAGCCACCATATAAGACCCCTATATAAGACTTGTTGTTTCCAGTGATGGCGCAGCTGCTGTCTTGCACAATCTTAGTAAGCAGCGTATCTGTACTCTGCTGTAAGATAGCTGCGTTCGCAAACATTTCATGCCAGGACGACCATCCGCATTTCAATTGCGCAGGTTGCTTGCAGCGTGGGGAATGTAGATATCGTGCGCCTCCTTGTCAAATTCGGCGCCGATAAGGTCATCAACACAGCCAGCAAGCGCAGCAGGCATACACCCATCTCCCTTGCAGCAGCGGCAGGTATGCAGCAGCGCACCGGAAGGGCTGCATGCCATGCATTACTGCCCCCCTGCTATTCAGGGCAACCAGATGGCTCACGCACATGCTGCACCTGCACACATCTGCTGCCTGAGCCATGAGCACGGGGCATGTGGGGGCGAGCACATGCACACCATGCTCAACGTGGCATGAGCATGAACCGCCTGTGCTGCGAAGGTGCGGATGAGATTGTGGAGTATCTCTTGGAGCGCGGGGCCGAAGCCAACGTGGTGGATGCTGAGGGGTGGGCCCCCTTACACCATGCAGCCCTCAGAGGCCACGCGCACGTGTGCACAGGTGCGGCACATCTGCCTGTCTGTCTGTCGGTCTGTCTGTCTGTCTGTCTGGCTGGCTGGCTGGCTGGCGTGTTTCAGTGTATGCCGGGTTTGGTGCACGGATGCCTGCTGCGAGACACAGTGCGGCATGTGGTGGTGGCTGGATGTGAATCCCGGCCACCGGCAGCACCAGCTAGCTTGGACATGGGCTGGGAAAGGCCTGGCGAATGGGTTGGGATGTGCCCAGGAAATGGGTGGCGGTCAGCAGGGCAATGGGGCACGTCCGGCACGCCTGCATGTTGCATCTCGTGCTGCATTGACCCCTGCTGCGCGCCAAGTCACAAACACATCAATATCTGGTGGCCTTATACCTGCTGCACCACCCTTCCTGCACCCGGAGCGCACCCCAAACCCCTCGGCCGCGAACAATGGCAAGACACTGCACCCTACAGGCCCAGGACACTGAACCCAAACACCATTTGCACTTGCTGCACCTGGTGTTTGTGTGGCGTGCAGTGCTTCTGGACACGGGGGGTGCAAAGCCCAACGCCACCACACACAAACAGGAGACGCCGTTGAGCCTCGCAGCCCTGCGCAAGCACGCCGACACGTGCCGCGTTCTGCTCGACCGTGGTGCCGCCATCGAGTTCGTGACTGCTGAGGTGGACCGGCAGTACATCCAGCAGTTGCTGGAGCAGGACGGCGGTACAGGTGGCGGTACGGCGGATTCCAACGGCTCGGCGGGACACACGCAGTACTCGGCGCAGCCGCGGAAAGCGTCCGCGGGGGCGGCCCAGAACGGCCGCGGCGCCGCGTCAAAGCCGGACGCGGTGGCCGACGAGGAGGATGAGAACTATGACGATGAGGTGTACGAGGACGACGCAGAGGATGAAGGGGAGGAGGGGGCGGACTCGCAGCCGCCCTCACCGCAAGCCCCGCCCACCGGCCTGGGCGTGGTGGTCCTGCCCTCAGGGGCCCGCCGTGCACGGCCCATGTACGTCCCATGCTCGAGCAGGACAGCAGCTGCGGGGGCCGCCCACCCCTGGTCTGCCACCTCCCGGTCAAACGGGGGTGCGTACACCACCACCACCTCCAGCCCCGCCCCCTCGCCCAAGGTGGTGGGCCGGCCGGGCGTACTGCCCCCCGTGAAGGGCGTCCCGCCGCTCAGAACCGAACGGTCCAGAGCCGAACGGTCCAGCCCGCTCGGCTCCCCGAGCGCCTTGGGCCGCCTGGCCGCCAGCCGCTCGCGGTTCGACGCGTCCTCACCCCAGGCCTCCCCCAACAGAGCGCGGCGCGGGCGGGCTGGAACGGCGCCGCTGCCGCCGGCACCCCTGCCGGCGGATGGACCCTGCACGCGTTCAGCTACAAGGGCCTGGCAGAGGGCCTGCTGCTGGATAAGGACACGTGCCTGGTGTACTTCATGGACCCGGCTGCGCAGCAGCAGCGGCTGCGGCAGCAGCAGGAGGAAGCGGAGGGGGCACACGCGGGGGAGGGTGATGAAGCAGGCAGCGAGGCGGGCGGGCGGAGGAAGGGCAAGGCCCCGCTGCCCGTGTTGGTGGGCAAGCTGATCCCGGGGGTGGGCGGCATCGACGCCCCCGCGTACGGCCGCGTCACGCCCCTCACGGCGAACGACGCGGGGACCTTGGAGCTGAACAAGCCCGCGCTGCGGTGCCTGCGACTCGGACGAGGACGCGCCCCCCGCCCCGCCCCTGGCCGCCGATCTGGCCCCCGAGCTCGGGGCCCTGCCCCTGGCCACGGGGGTCTCACTCACAGTGCCCCTATGCGCCGTGCTGGGCGTCCGAGACATCTCCGAGCTCGCAGCCCTCACGGAGAAGGACCTGCTGCTGTGCGACGTGGACGTCTCGTTCCTGCCCGCCCTGGTCGAGTTGGCCGAGGCGTACGGCGCGCAACGGCCGGGCTCGGCGACGCC
>QAXD01000007.1:666042-679103 GCA_004335575.1 Haematococcus sp. NG2
TAGCAGCTCAGCAGCAGCAGCAGCAGTAGCCTCTCAGCAGCAGCAGCAGCAGTAGCCTCTCAGCAGCAGCAGCAGCAGCAGCAGTAGCAGCAGCAGCAGCCGCCGCACCTTGCGCACCGCCCACACCAGCGCCTCCTGCTGCACCAGCGCCCCCACGCCCGCCTCACGCAGCCGCTGCTCCGCAATCTCCCTCAGCTGGGCCACGTCGTACGGCGCGAACGCAAGCTTGGAGGCGGCCAGGCGGCTGCGGGGGAGGGGTTCACAAGAGATCGTGAGTCATCATCATCATCATCATCATCATCATCATACACAGCTTTGCGCGGTTAACCCCGCGACGCTGCGGTTTGACACATGTCCCTCCATGCCTGCTTGTCCATGGCCCGTATCAGGAAAACGTGAGATGTATGAGACTATAGCGCCGGATGCAAGGTGCGCATGATGATGCGGAGGAGGGAGGAGGAGGGAGGTGAGGAGGGAGGCACAAGCAGTGAAGCTTCCGGCGTGCCGTGACATGCAAGGCGCGCAGCGCATGCAAGGGGGCTTCATGTGTGCAACGCCATGTTGTTATCATCATTTCATGTCACCATTTTGGCACCGCGTCACCATGCGGTACCACATAAGCATGTGCTGCCATACAACCCCATGGTGCAATCTAGCCAGGCAGTCGGTTTGGCACTGTACTTCGCCACATTGTACCGCACTGTACCGCACTCACACCCCCGTCACACCTCTGGATGCGCGGCAGTACACGCTCATCCAGGTCGTGTGTGTTGGACACACCAATGACCGCAAAGCGCGCGCCGGGGCGCACAGGCCACTCAAACAGGTTGTAGAGCACCTGTGCGCGTGGTGGGTCATGGTTCAGGGTGCAAAGGGTTAGGGTTTAGGGTGCATAAGGATAGCATTTAGGGTGCATAAGGATAGCATTTAGGGTGCATAAGCTGACGGTTTAGGGTTTGTGCCATTAGGGGCGCAAAAGTTCAGTGTTCAGGGGTTTGATGGTGAGGGTTCTTGGTTCTGACTTCTTGCTTTAAGGTTCAGGGTTTAGGGTTCATTTGCAACCCCCCCGGGGCTGGTCCTTCTCGCTCGCAAGATTGTCACCTACACCCCATGTTCTCTCTCTCTCCCCCCCCCCTCCCTCTCTCTCTCTCTATACATATATACACATATATACAGTATATATTATACGCACCGACTGGTCCTTCGTGATGAGCACATCAATCTCGTCCACCACCAGCAGCGTCATGCACGCCCGCGCGCCGCCGCTGCCGCCCGCTTGCCCCGTCGGGGAAAACATGGCCTCTAGCGCGGGTAGGGCGCGCGTGGGGCCAAGCCGCTGCCCCGTCAGCTTCTCCCACAGCTGCAGGTGGCAAGAATCACGAGACAGTACTGTTATTTAATATACGGTATAAATCCAGCCATATACCGGTATAGGTCGCTCCCTAGTTATTTTTAATAAATAACAGTAGTACAGCCTGAGTACAGTATAATATTATAATAACACGGCCTCTACAGTAATAGTAATAAATAATAGTAGCACAGTAATAACACGGCCTTTCACAGATGGTTCTGCATGCTGCCCCGCCAGCTTCTCCCACAGCTGCAGGCTGATCTTGATGAGGGTGATGATATGACAGCTGCTTTGCGTCAAACTCTTCCTTCTCCCTCTCCCGTCTCCTGTCCCTTCTCCTGTCCCTTCTCCTTCCCCTTCTCCCTACTCCCTTTTCCCTTATCCTTTTCCCTTCTCTCTTTCCTTTCTGCCTTCTCCCTTCCCCTTCTCCTATCAACCTTCTCTTTCTTCGGCTGCCTTCTCCCCAACCCACCTTGGTGTACACATGGTGGGGGCTGGGTAGGGACAGCGCATTCAGGAACACGAGCTGCACACCCGCTTCGGCCGCGCGCGGCTTTGCAGCTGCCAGCACCTGCATGCGTGGTTACAGCAGCATGCGCAGCCTCTCATTGATCCCATGCCTATCAGTGCTTGGCCTTTTCGTTTGGTTTGTTGTTTGTTTGTTTGTTGTTTGCAGCAGCATGCGTGGTCGTTCACTCCGTTCCGTCATGTAACACCCTCAACCCTGAACAGAACGTGACACCAAGTCTAGGGTTTAGGGCTGTAGGAGCCAGGCAACATCCAACCTGACCAGAAACCACCGCAGACTCCCCAGTCCCCATCCTCCCATTATTGGGCCTTCAGGGTTCAGGGTCTAGAGCGGTTGGGGTTTGGGGGTTCAGGGTTTAAAGGTTTTGGGGTTCTAGGGTTCAGGGTTCAGAGTTCAGGGCCTGGAGGGTTCGGGGTTCTAGGGTTCTAAGTCTGGAGGGTTCGGGTTTCCAGGGTCCAGGGTTCTAGGGTTCAGGGTCTGGGGGTTCTAGGTTCCAGGGTTTCCTCCCCACCTCGTTGAGGCACGCCGTCTTGCCAGTGCCCGGCACGCCGCACACGTACAACACACCCGGACCTTGTCCCCCCTCCTCCGCAATCGCCTCATCCACAAAGCGTGTGAGGTGCGCCTTCTCCTTGTCGCTGCAGGCGTGCGCAGCAGTACAGGCAGTACGGTCTCGGCGCGGTGCAAGCAGTACGGTCTCGGCGCGGTGCAGGCAGTATGGACTCGGCACAGAACAAGCAGTGCGGGGTGGACAGAATCCGTCATCACCAGCAAAGGAAAGAAAACAAGGGCCAAGCACTGATACAGACCAGCTTGACGAACACAGCCACGTACTTTGGAATTTGCACTGTGCTGTATGCTGCCTGATCCCAACAGGTTAAACTACACCC
Organism: Haematococcus sp. NG2; assembly: GCA_004335575.1. Classification (NCBI taxonomy): domain Eukaryota; kingdom Viridiplantae; phylum Chlorophyta; class Chlorophyceae; order Chlamydomonadales; family Haematococcaceae; genus Haematococcus; species Haematococcus sp. NG2. The sequence continues at coordinate 668,813 of QAXD01000007.1, forward strand.
AAACCTGGCACCCTTTGGTTGTACCAGCCCCCCTCCCCGCTGGCAAGGGCCCGCCAGGCTGACCGTGACAGACAGACACAAAGACTCACAGACAGACGGACGGGCGCTGAGCACAACCCCCAAATTCTAAGCCCCGCTCAGACAGACCGACAGACAGACAGACACATCAGACTGACAGACATGGCAGGCGTACCGGCATGGCAGCGTGGAGGGGACGGAGGAGAGGGCCAGGGCACACCGCGCGCGTGCAAGGGGGTTGGTGGGCGCCCGCTCCGGCACCGCCGCCGCGCCCGCCCCCACCAGTACCACGCCCTCGCACTCGTCCCGCCCCGTCTCCTGCACCGCCCCCACCGCCGCTTGGCGGTTCAGCGCGCCCGCGGTGGGGCGGGCGGCGCGGGCGGGCGGCCGCCGGCCCTTGAACCCCGCGGGCAGCATCCCCTTCTCGGCCCAGAACGCGTAGATGGGCTTGAAGCTGCGGTCCCTGGGGCGCAGGAACACGTGGCATGAACATGTGGCATGAACACGTGGCAAGGAGGGTCCAGGGTGCATGTATGGATAAGTGTGCGGGGGTTCAGGGTGCATGTATTGATAAGTGTGAGGGGATTCAGGATGCAAAAGTGTGCGAGGAGTGCGTAGGTGTGGTATACGCGTGTCAGATAGGATAGTGCACAACAGTACAGTATTGGGAGTGAGAAGGATGTGAGTGGGGTCTTCAGCTGGGGCCCACACATCACAGTGTGAGCGGTGAGGCCTCTGGCATGGGAACCACAGGATTTGCATCAGTTCTGGCCTGCGGCATGGTATGTCATGGCCTGGTATGTGCTCTCAACCCTGAGTGCCCCCAACCCCCAACCACCACAGCAGGACAGAGACGTGCCTGGCCCGTCTGCTGGCACGCTGCTGGCCTGGAGACGTGCCAAGCCACACGTGCTTTTAATCAAAATGTGTGGTGAAGATCTTTTATAAAGACCTATGGTACACATCTCTGCCGAAGATGAAGATCTCTGACGGAAATCTCTGATAAACATCTCTGACAAAGATCTCTGCCACCAAAAGCCCACACACTCCGGGGAGTAACACACACGCAAGCCCGCACATCACACACTCACTTGACGTCGTCGTCGCTGTCGTCGCCGTCGTCCTCACTCAGAGCCCCCGCCACGTCAAACTCCTCATCGTCGCTGTCCGCGTCGGACCCCAGGTCGGCCTTCCCACGCGCGCGGCGTGACCGCGTGATCGCCCCGTCGGCGGAGGAGAGCGCTGTGTGGCTGACGTTGGTGCGGCGGAAGCGCTGCGGGCACGGCAGGGGAGTGGGCGCATAGATTGTGTGGGAGTGGGCGCGCACAATGTGGTGGGAGTTGGTGCAAAGCCAGAGGCAGGGGAGTGGGCGCACACAATGTGGGGGGAGTGGGGACAAAAGCCAGAGGCAGCAGAGTGGGCGCATATTGTGGTGGGTGTGGGCACACACAACGTGCGGGGAGTGGGCGCATACACTGTGGTGGGAGTAGGCACACACATTGTGGGGAAATGGACGCACACAATGCCACATAACCCACAGCAGCGGCCTTGACTTGAATCTGGATCTGATTTCTCTGATCTGGTTTGACTTGGTCTGGGTTACCACTGCTCGTGCACACAGCACACACAGCCACGCGCACCTTCCACTTGGCGTCGTACTCGTACTCGCACAGGAACACGTCGGGACCCACGGTGTCATTGAACTCCTGGGGAGCAAGGGTGCAGGGTGCAGGGTTTAGGGTTTCGGGGCCTAGGGTCTCCTTTGACCTGTCTCACAGTTTCACCTGTTTCACAATTTCAGCTGTCTATCATCTACGAATGCATGGCATGTCTTGCATTGTTTGTTCGTTTGTTTGTTTCACACCTGAAAGCATCATCACAATCACAGAATGCGCACCTTGGGCCCCACCACTGTCGCGTGCATGAAGACGGACTCCAGCGACTCCCAGTGCTCCGATGTGTCAGCTGACCCCAGGAACACCTCACGTGTGGCGTGGTGCGGCTGCAGGGCACCGGCGCACGGGCAGCCACACGTCTGATATTGTAATACAGTGTGTAATAGTAGTAGTAGTAATAATAGTAATAACAAAAGTAATAATAAAAGTAACAATAACACGGCATTGCACGGCATTGTACGACACATGTCAGCCACATGTCTGAGCATGCGAAAGCCCGCCGCGCAAAAAGCTGCAGCAGTCTGCCACACGTCAAGTTGCAGCAAACGACAGTTATGATGATAAGGCACGACTGCAGTAAGGTGCAAGGTTCAACGCATCAAACTGGCAGGACTCTAGATGTAGAATACCGGCTCAGAGCCTACCTGCCGCCCCAGGTACGTTTCCTCTGGCCGCATGTAGAAGCGCGCAGCGATCTCCACCTCACCATCTCCCTTCCGGTTCTGTGTGCAGTGCATTGGAAGGTGACAGAATGGGGAGCGCGGTCAGCCCATTACTGGCTGAAGGATTCGCTCCCCAATCCTAACAGTTCCTAGCAGTCAAGCGGCACCCTCCACGATGTAACCATAGGGTTGAATGATGTTAGATATGGACCATAGATAGCCACCTTTTGGATGGCTGTGATGCGCGCCAGGCTCAGGATCTCCTGCCCCTTGGGTGCAAACAGGAACTTCTCATACGCGGTACGCAGCTGCCTGGTAGCAGCTGGTGGGTCACCACGAGTGCAGCAGGGGCACAGCCACACGCCCTGCATGTGCATGGACCAAACAGTACATGAACAGCCAGACCATGAACAAACAATACATCAACAGCCAGTGCATGAACAGCCAGTACATGAACAGCCAGTACCTTAACAAGCTGTACATGAACAGCCAGTGCATGGACAACACAGTACATGAACGACCAGTACATGTGGTGAGACCCTAAACCCTAAAGCCTAAAGGCAAGGTGGTAAGACAGGCGGCAGGTAGGCATGTGGCTAGGTAGGCAGGTGCTAGACACCAGGGGTCTTGGAGGCCCACCTCAGGCACAGCCTTGAGCTTGGGCTTCAGGCAACCCATATGGTAGCCCCCCAGGCAGCGGTCACACTCAATGATGGTGTTGCAGTTCTTGCTGCTCCCACAGGCAACGCACATGTCCTCTGCAGGTCACACGGTGCAGGTCACACAACCTTCCTCATTTTTGAAATCATGTCCAATGAAAAGCGGCATGCAGCAACCTGGCACCATGAGTGCCCTGTGCATGTCTGCATGGGTGCATGCAGGGGTGCATGCAGAACACCATGCAACCATGCATGCGGCTGTGCTGGTTGTTGGCCCAGATCTGCCACGTCAGCTCCATCCAACTGCACTGCTGACCGGGTGCTGCGCTGCGGTGTGTTGTACTGCACCCTAATGTACCGCCTTGTACTGCCAGGCATGCATTGTACTGCCAACGTACTGCCAGGCTGGCCCCTCACCTGTCTCCTCATCAGGCAGCTCAGTTGCGTCCTCAGTGCATATGATGTACACGTCATCCCCCACCTGTCAGCCAGTCAGACAGCCAGTCAGTTGCACTGTGCATGGTGTCAGTGCAGACACACTCCCCATGCTAACGCAGCACGCAACACCTGACATGCAGCACGTGAATTTGGGCGCGCTCTTGCACTTCACAAAGCACAAGGGCACCGCAAGAAGTAAGCAACATCCCTGCCCACCTTGAACTCCTGATCATTGAACTCATAGGAATCATAGTACTTGGCTGTGGCACCCTGCAGGCACATACAGATGGACTCCGTGTGCACATGTTGTCATGAGCTTAATTTGAAGACATGCACGCAGGGTAAAAGCCATGCCACCGAGCAGAGCATGCATCAGCTTTGTCTTGTGGGTAGCACAGATCTCATGCAGATACACAGCAGGGTGCCTTAGGAGAGAGCTTCGTGGCTTGAGGCCAGGCTCAGCATGCTGTGCTTCAGCACCAGTGGCGCATGGAGTGCGCATGGCATCAGACATGCAAACATGGTCCGGATGCGCAGTTGGCTCACACACCTGCTTCCCCCCTTTGCCCCCTGCACCCTTGGTGACCTTCCGCGGGGTCTCCGTTGGGTTGGTGCGCGATGTAGGGGGACCAGCTGACTTGCTCCTGCTGCGCGTGCTTTTCCCCTTAGTCTTGTTGGTGGCGCTCAGACCACGTTTCTTGCTCTGAGACGTTGTCTCCACCTGCACTGCTACCTTAGGAACTACCTTCTGCTCTGCCTCCCTCCGCTTCCTATCTGCTGCGAACGGGTCTGCAAATACAAACCCCAAGAGGCTCGAAATGAATGCAAAGCTATTGATGTGGCGCCACTCCAAATGAAATTGAGCAACTCGCATCGCACCATGGTGCTTGACCGCAGCGTAAGGGATGGTGGTCTGCTTTCTCCCATCAGCAGCTGCTGCCTTGCGAGGTGGCATTCTTTCAGTACGTATTTAAATGCTGCTCCCGGTGTATTGCGCACACCGCAGAGCCGTCAAACCAATTTGAATATATCACAAAATGACCCTACTTAATAACCTCGGTCTGCCATCCACTACTTACCTAGCAGCAATGTTCAGTAGATCTGGCACGCCCTCAACTCAAAGTCCACACTTTCGACATCAGTGATAAGCCCAGCACACAGCGCGGCTGCAGTGAACGTCTACTACTGCTTAAATCAATTCTGCAGCTTCCGGCGCTTGTCAAGAATCTTGAAGCTGCGTGCCATGGAAGTTTTCATGCATGCTTGCGACAGTCTTGCCACACGTGACTTTATGGAAGGCATGTCTGCAGCCTCCACCCTACGGCAGACATATTTGGGCCATCCTTGCATGTCCCGTCTTTGCATGTGGTGCGGTACGTGTTGGGAGAGGAGGCAGATGGCAGTTGCCTTGCAAACCCAGGATGTGATGTGAGCACCGCGCGACCTGCATTTGACACCATTTGGCCAGCCATACAGGCGGCTGGACATTGATCTGAGCTGAGCACGGGGTTGGGAGGCAGGGCGGGGGTTGAGGCGCAACAGGTAGTCATGACTGCCACACTTGCACATCAACAGACAAGAGGCTGCTTGCCAACACGCATGACAGGACTTAATGAGCAGCTGTGCAAACTTTGATCAGGGCCGCTAGGTCTCAGTAAAGGCCATATTATGTCTGCATGTACATACTACACTGTGCAGCGTGCCGTGAACACAACGCACATGCACATTATATGCTGGATTGCTGGTATGTCCGCGTGCTGGTATGTCCGCGTGCAGCGGCACCCTGCTGCTGCTCTACACCCTGGCATGCATGCGTCATCGAGATGCGTCATGCATACTGCTACACATAATGCGTGGGCCATCCACCGGGTGGAAAGCATGGCGCTGTGCTCAAGTAGTTCTGCGTGCCGCCCACCCGGCCATCGGCATGCATGCATCATGCATACTGCTACACATAATGCGTGGCGCCCTTCTGTTGATTCATGAGCTTACAAAAGCGCGCCCTGACGCTTTGACATCAACTCGGCAGGAACAGCTGGAGACAGTTGGAAGCAAACCAACGGGCAAGGCGTGAAGTTACAGGCAGATCCACTATCTAGATCGTTGGCTTTGCGTCAGATCCGCTTGGTCCTGAGGTGTGTTGGAGTTGTGGGTGTTGGTTACTTGTTGTTTGAAGCCAGGTTGAGGAAAGGCCGAGAGCAGCAAATTCGGGAGCTATTACATGCGTTTCTCAACGCTCATAATTTTGGCCAGAACGTCTGGCATTGTCTGGCTGGCTCCATCATCCCGTGCTGGGCTGCAGCTGATGAGGTGAGGCAAACCGCACAATGTTGCGAAGGCACATAATAACACGGTAAGCGAAGCTCCCACAAAACACAAAGGCCGTCTGCGTTTGTGCGCGTGCCTAGGATCTCCACCAGCGTCCAACAGCTGCGGTAGAGATCCACCCTTCACAGTCAGAGCCATGTCCTCGCAAGCCGCAGCAGGTGCCATGGGTCTTTGGCAAGCAGTTTAATTAGCTGCATGCGCTGCGTTCCATGTGGTAGCATGGACACATGGACACAGCTACATGCATGCGCACACCCACGCAGGTTCAACATGCACCCGCACATGCAGTGATCTCGGCCTGCACAGCAATACGTTGCTTGCCCCATCCATACTAAGACGTTGCTGCTGCACTCACTATGCGCTCTGTCAGGCTGCTTCCCTTGGCGGGCACTGCCCCCTGAGCTGGTGTGCAGTGTGATGGCTGCACTGGGGCGCAAGCCAGGCAGCTGCCAGGACAGCATGGACTGGGAGGCATGGGTGCAGCAGAATCAGAGTGGGGATGATGACCGCATGAACCAGCGATCAGCTATTGCAGCAGCACGTCGGGCAGGGCGCAAGCTGCGTGAGGCCATCGATGCTGCAGCCACGTGCCTGTGGGTGCATGTGCATGATGACCGGCCCTCCACGGCTGCACCACACGGTGAGGCAGACATCCACTTGCGGTTGGGCCGCTTCCCCCGCCTGACACGGCTGGGGGTGCAGGTCACATGGGATGTTAATGCCCCCGGCGAGGCCGGCGTTGACATGTGGGCATCTGATCTGCACCTGAGCGACCTGCCAACCGGACTGCGTGAGCTGCGTGTTCAGGGCGATGAGGACATCATGAGGAAGTCCCGCAATGCGGCACTGGCCTCCCTGCCTGCCGCTCCCTTGGCTGCACTGACCACCCTGGAGCTGGCTTTCATGCGGCTGGCCTTCATGCCCCTGCATCTCTTCCCCGCCCTCAAGCGACTGGTGATCGATGGCTGCTATATGAAGGACATGCATGCGAGCTGCATCAACTTTGTCCATCTGCAGCAACTGGAGCACCTGTGCCTCACCAACTGCCCAGGCATCAGTACCCTGGATGTGTCCTCCAACGCCCACCTGTCACACCTCACGTTCTACTCTCACTCTTCGGGCAGACAGGCAGGCCTGCCGTTCAATCTTGCACTGGCATGTGGCCGGCCGCGCACATCTCTGCAGCACCTGGACATCAACAGAACCCAGTACGCCAGCCTTGATGCCACCTGCGCACCAGCACTCCAGCATCTGGACTGCGGGGCATGCCGTTACATGAAGCATTTGGACCTCTCAGCGTGCACCCAGCTGCGCTCTCTCAATGTTGCCAACCTCGGGTCGTTGCATATGGGCAGCCTCGAGTTGTCCAAAAACCGACCAGTTGTGGACCTCTCGGCTTGCGCAGGCTCACTGCAGAACCTGAAAGTTAATGGCTGCACCCAGCAGCAGGTGGTGGGGTTGCAACAGTGCTCGCGCTTGCAGTGCCTCAGCTGGCAGCGTGCACCAGATGCCTCTCTAGACAACCTTTCCACCCTACAACAGCTCCAGTACTTGGATGTGAGCGGCAGTAACCTGAAGTTCTTACGTAACCTGCCGCCAAGCCTGCAACAGCTGGACTGCAGCCAGTGCGCCAACCTGAGCAGCATCGCTATCTCCCACCTCACCAACCTCCAAGTGCTGAACTGCTTGCACACAACCACGCTGGATGCGCTGCACCTGCCGAAAGCACCCGGCCTCAGGCGCCTCTGTTGCAGTGGCGGCATGTCCAGCTTGGCGTTGGGAAATGTGCCAGGGCTCACACACCTCGCACTCGACGGATGCCCCCAGTTGGAAATCCTCGACTTGCTGCACACCACACGGTTACAGGTGCTAGATGTGACCGATGCCCCTCAGCTGGATGAGCTGGACCTCACATGTACGCCACAACTTAAGAGCCTGCGCCTCGATGGGTTGCACTCAGTTAAGGAGCTGGATCTGGGCAGCTGCCGCCGCCTGATCAGTCTCTCACTCGCAGAGTGCAGCAAGCTGAGCAGCATCTGCAATGTGAACGCGCACGGGCTGGAGACTATCAGCTTGCGTGGATGCAGCAAACTGTTGGGGGTTAACTTGCCACGCAGGGTCACACTTGGCTTACAGTTCATCAGCACTGGCAACACAGGCATCACGCTCACGCCGTAAACCCCGCCTCGGAAACAACATATGTTCAATTGTTCATATCATAGTCCCCTGAGTGCTACGGGGCGCACTGTTAGGTCCGTAAACTGAGTGAATTCTCTGCCTGTGACAGCACAGAAGAATACCTGGTGGGGGTTGTATCAGCTGCTGCTGGTCTGGGCATTTGTTGGGTGCATACATGAACGGTTGTTGTTGTGTGTGGCCTGCTGGGTACCTGTGTGACCTGCTCTTTGACTCCACTTCTCATCGTTTCATGCAACAGCCGTATGCCAACCTGTCCATGGTTGGAGACATGACGTGCTGGTGCAATGAGTATTTGTAATGGTTGGCGTATGCATAGCCTGCTGCTCAATCGGGGCTTGTTGATGTGCCCAAACGAACCACTTGAGCATCAATTGACTCAGTGAGGATATGATGCACGGTCAGTCAGCATATGATGCACGTGATGCACGCTCAGAGCCATGTTGCCATACATGAAGCAACTAGTACTACAGGGTCTCCATGGCTGTAATCATAGTAGTTATAACACGGCGTACATGGTGCCCAAATCGGCCAAATGCAATGCTCTGCTGTCCTGCTGCTCGAAATACAACGATTTTGCCATGCTGAGGCTCCACGTTGTTGTTGTTGTTGTCCTGTTGATCCTCTGTCAATGCCGCCTTCAAAGCCACGCATGTCCGGGTACGCTTGCATCATGCGTGGCCCATAAGGGCCATAACGTTCACACAGCTCATGATCAGCTGGCAGTGCCACATGGCATGGAGACCTCAGGGTACTATACCTAAAAGGCTGGCACTTTACAAGTTGGCGGCCCAACACCTGTGAAACGCCGTGTTATTATTCAAAGCCCATCATAGGCCATGGACCTATGCTGCAACAGCCGCTAAGCTTAACAGCTCCAGTCGCTGATCCTGCCTCTTCCCTTTGACATGCTTCTTGCAATGCGCCTCAGGCTTCCACAGCACCTCTTGTGCCTACGGTACCCTCAAAACTTGCTTGCCATGAAGTAAGCTTACCAGCTATATGGGTAACCCATATGTCGTATATTGTACCAAGCACCGACAGGGTGCAGGAGGTGTTAGGTAGGTTCCTCCCCTTGCATACATGTAACATGTTACTACATGTGTACACACCATCCTGGTCTTCCACGGCAGCGTGCAGGTTGGCAGCCACAGCCGACAGTCACAACTCTGCTACACCCATCCACCCGGCGATGACACTGGTGGGTTGCAAGTCCTTCCCACATCCGGTGCCTGTCTGCTTCAAGGGCCCCCAGCCACCCCCATGATGGCAGCTGCTTCAGCGCGCAGGTCACTCATGAGCCCCGTGAGCTCAGGAGCCAACTCCAGAAGGATGGCATCCAGCAGCGCGTACCCCATCTGTGGTCACAAAAGAAAGAAAAGAAAAGAAGAGGTGAAGAAAGACAAGAAATGTGCACAAACGAGATGAGGGGTGTCGAGCAGGGGCTACCACACACATGCACAGGCCCGCGCTGCCCATGCAAAAGCTGAGTTGTGCAACATAACAGCTAATGTACGCACACAGAAGAAGCGGTATGTCTCAGGCTTCATCTGCTTGCCAGTGCCTGCCAGGAGTGCGGCCACCAACCTGGAAGGTGAACGTAGGGGAGTTGAAGAGCTCACACAGTGTGGTGATGCCAGAGGCGTAGGTGCCCTTCCCAACAAGGCCCATGAGCGGTCCAGGGGGCTTGAGGGGCCCCAGGAGCAGCGCCTTCACCTGTGGGTGCCAGAAGCAGCCAACATTGTTCATTGTTCACTGTTCATTGTTGTTGCAGAAGCCGCAGGCGCCAGTCAAGGGCCTGGGCGTCAGGCGCAGCTTACGCAACATCGCACCAACCCAATTGGTTCGTGTGCCACGTTTGTTCGTGTGTGTGTGCACGCGCCCGCAGCGCACCACGGGTCCAAACCAGAGGTGTCAGCCAAGCCGGGCGCCTCGGCCCCACATATATCGTCCGGGCAATGCCGGGGCAACACACTTTGATATTTAATGTTCAGAAAATGCAGCTGGGGCTAGGGCTTGATATTGAATCAGTACGGTATGCATGATATAACGCTACAGTGATGCCTCATATGCTGACCCCAAGCACCACCGGCCAGCCCACACCTGGCGCCTGGGCCCCACATGGTCCTACACATGTTGATTTAGTTATATACATATGCCATCAATTTGTGTAGACCCCAAGCACCAAATTATAGTCATACACAGGCATATACAACTTCATTTAGTTATATACAATTCACCGCCGGCAGCTGCAACACAAGCACCGCCAGCTCCAGCACCAGCACCAGCACCAGCCGCGGCAGGAAATGGTGTT
>QAXD01000007.1:680186-695041 GCA_004335575.1 Haematococcus sp. NG2
CGCCGGTTATGAGTGCTGTGTGCAAGGGCACCCCGGCAACACATGACTGCCGGTTATGAGTGCTGTGTGCAAGGGCACACCGGCAACACGTGGCCGCCGGTTATGAGTGCTGTGTGCAAGGGCACCCCGGCAACACATGACTGCCGGCTATGAGCTGGCGCTCATGGTTGAGCCTCCTGTACTCCTGGTGCGTGAATGAACTCTCAACCCTAAACCCCGAGACCCCAAACCCTAGTGCATTCCCATGCGCTGCACACAAAGGGACGCAGCCACATGTTGTAGAGTACACGATGCAGCCCGCGCATCCAAAGCGCATCCAAAGCCGCAAAGGACAACAAACAGAACGCAGTCCTCAGTCGTGGATGGATCATGGTTCACGGATAGATCACGGTTCATGGAACGCACCGGCCAAAAAAGCCACGGGAGGACAGGAGGAACAGAGCATCCACCACCTCGTACAGTGGTGCACTGGGTGCCTCACTGCTGCTGACAGCCACGTTGGCGTTGACCGCGCCGGTGCTACTGCCACGGCTGCCTGCCATGGCCCCAGCCCCTGGGGCGCCAACGCTGCCGCTGCCGGGGATGGCCGACGCAAAAGCAGATGCAGATGCAGATGCTGCAGCACGGGGGTTGAGCTGCGGGTCTGCGGGAGCTGCAGGACCTCCAGCCGCCGCATGGCCCATGTGACCCATGTGGCCCATGTGACCCATGTGGCCCATGTGCGCTGCACTGGCCCCCTCTGGGATTGTCCCAGCACTGTGCGCATGGCCCATGCCGCCTGCATGCTGCCCATAGGAGGGCAGCAGGGACTGCAGGGACTGGGACAGCGGGTGGTGCTGCTGCTGGCTAGATGCTGAGGGGTGCCCGTGCCTCTGGGGGCCGGATGCATGCCAGGACGCGCTCATACCCGCACGAGCGCCCTCCTCCTCCGCCCCCGCTGCCCCTCCCTCTAAAAGCCTGCCCCCCGCCCCTGATGCAGGGCTGGTGTTGGATGGCCGCCGCCTGAGTCCGCTCGTCGTGCTCGTGCGCATGCCGTACAGCTGCGCGTCTGCCGCGGCAGACCCCGCTGCCGTACTGCCTGTAGCAGTACGTGTACTGCCTGAAGCTGCGGCGGTACGTGTATTGCCGTCCGGTGCAGCAGTACGTGTACTGCCAGCCGTCACGCTCCCGGCAACCGCCTTGCAGGCTGCGTGGCCGCTGCTGCCACCACCACTGCCGCCGCTGCCAGACGCGCCTGAAGCGCCCGTGACCGACTCAATCGGCCCACCCAGCATCTCACTGGGATGAAAAGCATCGTTGGGGCCTGTGATGCTGCTTCCTGCCCCTCCCTGCGGCTCACCAGCAGCCCCCGCCCCACCATCCTCGGGGCCCCGGGCGCCCCGCACACTCTGCACCAGCCGCTGCACGCTGCTCTGCACCCCCTGCACGCCCGCCCGCAGTGCCAGGCCCGCGCGCTGGCTCATGCTGCCTGCTGCTGCCATGGCCCCCGCACCCTCCCCTGCGCCCACTGCTGCCAGAGCCTCACAGCTCCCAACCGCACGCATCACATCCGCGCCTGGTGCATTGCCCTTGGTGCTGGAGCCGGCCCTCAGTGTGGGCAGAGCATCTGCTGAGCCCTCTGACCCGCCCTGGAATGCCACCAGCTCGTTGCCTGCCTCCTGATGCTCAGCCCCCAGCCCCCCACCCCTTTGCCGCCGCCCCACGCGCGCCATGAGCGCACGCATGCGGTCCCTGGGCCCCAGCCCACCTCCGCCCATGCTCCCTGACCCCTCCCCGCCCTCCCCCTCCTCCCCCCTGAGCCCTGAAGCACCAGCGGACCCCTGCAGGGCCCCACCGCTCGCGTTTGTCGCCCCCAAGGTGCCGTTCACACCAGATCTGAAGCGCGAGATCGTACTGCTGAGGGAGTCAAACGCAGCACCCAGCCGTCTGGCTGCACCAGCGCTGATGGAGTCCACCATGCCAGCAGAGGGCAAAGGGGGTGAAGAGCCGGCTGTGTCAGATGCACCCTCCCACGCACCTGGCCCCATGCCTGCGGCCCCACCCTGTACTGCTGACTGTACTGTCTGCTGTACTGCTGACTGTACCGCCTGCTGCTGCTCCATGGGCGGCTGGGTCTGGCTGGTGCGGGTAAAGGCCACATCACTTGCGTCATCGTCGGCCATGGCACGTGCCGGGCCTCCTGCAGCAGGGGGATGGTGCATTTCCTGGGGTTGCTGTGATGAAGACGGCCGCTGCTGCAGCGGGGGCTGCAGTCCTGCGTGCTGATGATGATGGGCGTGGCGTTGCTGCTGCTGTGATGGCCCGGGGCTTTTTCCACTGCCCCCACCCTCTGGCTGGGCGAACAGATGGTGGGGCCGCAGGTGTGGCGGGCAGCGCAGGAAGGTGAGCAGCTCGCTGCTCGTCACCAGGTCAGGGTGCTTCAGCAGTTGGGACAGGTAAGCGTCCAGCTCCTCCCTCCGCTTCGCGATGAAGCGCGCGTCGTGGCCCAGGATGGGTAGCCGCTTGGGCGGGGGTGCCAGGCCGAGGGCTTTGTACCGCGCGCTGTTCACGGGGGAGCGAAGAAGCGCGGCGTGTAACGCCTCAAAGTCGCTGTACCTGCGGTACAGGGGCGGTACAGGGGCGTTACAGGCGGGACATGAGCGGTGCAGGTGGTACAGCAGCACGCCCAGAGCACATGGGTACATGGCGTGCAGATGGACAGGTGGCAGTACATGGGCACTACAAAGAGCTGAATTGGATCAGCAGGTCATGATGGAAGACTGTGAGCTTGTGCTGGAGGCCCTGAGCGCTTCAGGCCTCAGGGCCTTGCGGCATTTCCATTTGCTGCCCATCGTGCCTACTAAGCTACATCTCAGCAGCAAACTATAGTAGCACGCCAGCAGTACATCCGTAACAACGGTGTGGCAATACAGCAGGACGTCAGCCGGGCAGTGCGGCAGTACCTGTGGGCCACGGTCCATGAGGTGATGAGGGCGCTCCTGTGAGGGGGGGTGTGAGAGGGCAACGGCTGCTCGGCCGTCCCGTACCCGTCCAAGCTCCTCCCCTGTTCCCGCCCCACACGAATGTTGTCTCGTCCAGGGCCGGGTGGCACATGCCCCGCAACAGCACCAGCGCCAGCAGTTTCCGCAGTAGCGGCGGCAGTAGCGGCGGCAGCTGCCCCGAAGCTGCGCGCGTCAACTTCCACCCGGATCTTGTACACCACCACCTCTGACCTGCCCCCCACCGCCTTCAACAGCCCCTCATTCTCAAGCTGGATCTCGGGCGCCACCACGCACGCTTGCAGCCAGCCGTGTTCGTAATGCAGCGAGGGGGGCGCAGGTCCGGGTCCCGCCCCCCGGGCGCCTGCTCTCGAGCCCACGGACGAGCCGCCCCCAGGCCCCAACAGCTGAGGCATCGCCCAGCCGCTGTCCTCCTCCTCCCCTCCCTCTCCCCTTGGCCCCTCGCCCTGCGCCTCTGAGACCCCAGCAGCGGTAGCAGCCCCAGCCCAGCGGTTGCTACCACCACCTTGGTGCATGTGGGCACCACCACCTGGCTGGCTGCCTGCTGCACGCCCTGCACCACCCGCCCCCAAGTCGCCTGCTGCTGCCATGTCATGCGACCCCATGCGCCCATGCTGAGCACCCCATGCGCCTCTATGCGCAGCTCCTGCGCCCGAGTTGGATCCGCTGCTGCCCCCGGCCCCCCCAACCTGCCCCGCCCTCACTCCTGGTGCATGTGCTGCGGCACCAGGGGGATCCAGATCAGTGGATGCAATGGAGTGCAGGGGGTGTGAGGGGGTGGAGGGGTGCCGTTGGTGTGCGTGTGCTCCGCCTGCCCGAGCCACCGCGGTGCTGCCATGGCCGCTGCTCCGGCCACCAGCTGACATGTTAGGTGCTGCGTCTCCTAATTGCTGGGCTGTGAGGCTGGCACTGGCATGGGGGCCCAGCAAAGGCCCATCCCCCTCGTCCCACGACGCACTCGGCACAGAGGCCAGGGGGTGGGAAGGAACCGCCGCGCCGTGCCCGCGGGGATTCGAACCGCCGACCGCCGCGCTGTCGCTGGACATGGTGCGGCGGTGGCCGCGTGGCGTTGCCCCGGCACTGCCTGCTGCCCCTGAGCCCTGGGGGCTGAGGCCGCCGGGGGCGTGGGGATGCTGCTGCTTGTGACTGTGGGGGCCGCGTCCGGGGGCGGCTTGGTGGGTATCTTCACCCTGCAAGTGTGACAAAGCAAACCATTAATAGCCATTAATAATTACCGTATGACTATAAAAGACCTCAAAATGCAGCAGCACCAGGAATCCGCAGAAGCAATTGATTCACAGGCAGTGCTGGGCTACACATCAACACACCACCTCACAGAGCGCCAGCATTTCGAACCAAGGTTGCAATGCAGGGTACTCAGCGTGCGCACCATCGCTGCAACGTTGGCGACTGACGCAGACAGGCGGTGTGTGTTGTGCGCATGAGGGATGCCCAGTATGTGGGGCCCTGGCAGTTGGTGGTGGCTGTTGGCGGTTGGTACGGGGCCAGCTAGGTCCTGTGTGGTACATGCAGTTCCAAAGTTCATTTTCCAAGGTTCATTCAAGCAGTTCCGCGCTGTTTCCTGCAGTTCCGTGTTCATTCAATCGGTTGCGTGTGATGCAGTGTTCATACGGCATCGGGTTGGTTGTGTAATTCACGGTTGCAATGCAGGGTGCGCCCTAACCCTCAACTCAAGAGGCACGGCGCACAGCACGCACCAACGCGCGGGTGTGCAGCGCAGCCGCCGCGTCACTCGCATGGCGCGCATGCAGGCCATGCACGCCCTGCCTGACCAGGTGGGGAGGCCCAGGGTGGTGGCTGCCATGGGGGCCGCTGCTCAGGTACAAGGGCCTGCAGGCACCCACAGGCCGTCACACTTGCATATGAATGAGTGCAGTAGGTGAGCCTGACTGCGAAGGCGAGGTTTCAAGGCTGAACCACACCCAGCATGTGCACTACATGTGTAATACACTGCGTGAGTACCCGGGGGCATGGCGCAGAACTGGGCCCTGATACCCTAAACCCTGAACCCTAAACCCCGTCCACTCACCGGCCAGGCGCCCAACCCAGTGCCGCCCGCATGCGTGCAGCAGCCGCCTCCGCCTCTGCGTGAACACTGGCCCCACATCGCGCCTCAAACTCCAACGCCCCACTGACTGCCGCACCCGCGGTCTGTTGCCCGGCTGAGGACGGTCCAGGCACAGGCGTTGGAGGCTGCCAGGCGGTGCCCTTGGGTGTCGCCAGCCGGCTCTGCTGGGCTGCGTGCTGCGTGGCAGGTAGCGGCTGCATGGCCGCCGCTGGTGGGGCACTGCCTGCCGCCGCCCCGGAGGCAGTGGGGGAGTTGCCTTGCACGGGCGTGTGCGGCACGCCAGCGGCAGCGGCGGCCGCAGCGGCAGCCATTGCAGCAGCAGTGGCAGCTGCACCTCCCCACCCAGACATGAGCTCGGGGCTGCCACTGCTCATGCGTGCTGCACCCCCTGCCCGGGCTGCTGGGGGCGTGTTCGGCACATCCCCGCCCTCCGCCTGGGCCTGATCAGGCGGCTGCTGCGGCCCAGCCGCTGCCGCTGGTGCTCCTGCCAGGTTTCCCACCGACCCGGCCCCCTTCCGGTCGAGTGCATCACTGTTGCTGCCGCCGTTCTTGTCTGCTGCAGTGCTGGCCTCGCGGCTGGTGGGTGGGCCTGCATCCCCAGCCCCAGCAGCAAACGCGGATGAGGCTGACAATGCTGGCAGAGCACCTGCTGACCCAGCGCTGCGGATCCCATCCGGAGCCCCACTGTTTCGCGTCCCCAGCCCAGCAGAAACCGCGGGAGGGCTGGTCATAGTGGCAAGAGCCCTGCGTGGGGTGGACTGGGGCCGGTGCCGCTGGTGCGATGCTGCCGCGTGCTGCAGCAGCGGCAGCACCATCTGCACGCAGGGGGTGGCAGGCAGAGGTTGATCAGGTGGCTCAGCTCAGTGCTTCAAAGGATTCAAGGAAACAGACAACACCAGCTACACTTTGGGAAGTGGGGTCTACTGCGACCTTGCTTGAGAGTGCTAAAGCAAGGCTTGACCGTCCCTTGGGCTGAGCCTTGCCCGGATCCAAGCCCCTGGCGTGCCCAGGATCCGGAGCAAGGAGCCCCCAAACCAGCGCTGCCCAGCATGTACGCACCCTCGCACTACTAAGCACGCTTTGCTGCAGTCCCTGCCCAGGTCCAGCTCCAGCCACGGCTGTGAATGCAAGCAGGGAGCCACACGCACCCTGAAGAGGTTGTGCGGCCAGCAGTACATGATGACTGGGCGCAACAGACACGTAGTCAACAGCTCCCGCAGCAGCGGCCGGGCCATGGGCGCAGCCAGCAGGGCCTGCGTGCTGGGGTCCTCATGCGCGCGGAGCAGCACTGGCAGTAGCGCGTTCGCGTATGCACACAGCACCTGTCGTGTGACCGCCCAAGACAGACGTGGAAGGAGGTGATGCAAATGCAAGGTCCAGCACGTGTATGCCCTGAGCTATGGTCGCCCATCACATCCCAGATGCTACCATGTTCCAGGGGGTAACCTTCTGGCTGGTTTGGTGCAGGCAGCTGAGACGCCGTGCTGTGCAGCACGGCTGTCATCATCGGATGCACTGATGCAGTCAAGCGGGCAAGGCAGGCGGGATACTTCATACTTGATCTGCTGTGCGCACCCTTACCCGGTAGTGCCCGTCCGGCACGCACAGGGCCGGGTGCAGTGCACCAGCTGCGCGCAGCTCGGCCGCGAACGCACGCTCTCGCGCGGCGGGCGACATCTGCGCAAGCGCCCCTGCGCCGATCGACTCACGTACTGCGCGGTATGACTCCAGCCCGCCCACCAGCACGTCACACACGTCCCTGCGCAGTGCAGCGGTACGGCAGTACAGCGGTACAGTGTTACAGCGGTACAGCGATACAACGGTACGGCAGTACAGCGGTATGGCAGTACAGCGGAACGGCAGCACAGCGGTACGGCAGTCAGCGGCGCTGCACTGCTCAGCCTGGCAGCTGGCCATGCAGCTCACATGGGTGAAGAGTGCACCGGCCGTGGTCGTTGGGTGAAAGCCCTAAACCCTAAACCCTAACCCGAAACCCTGAACTTTAAAGGGTCCATGAGGGTGGCTATAAGGCTACAGGGCTAGGGCAGGAGGACATGGTGACGTAGGTGCGGGGTGGCCCCATCAAGCTTGAGGCACTCTACACAAAGATGCACATCACTCGCAGCCGTGATACTGACATGCCTCCACGCATCTGCGCTGATCCAGATGATGGTCGACCACATACGGTGCAGCCGCGCACCTGATGAAAAGCGACTGTGTGTCCACCTGGCGCGCTCGAGCACAGGCCTCACCAAACACCTGGTTCAGCAGCTGCCTGCGAGGCAAACATGACGGGTGGGAGCGACCACAGAGCCCATGATGCGACAAAGCGCCTTGGGCGCATGCACTGATGGCCCACAAACCAGTCAGACCTCCTCTGCTGCCTGCTGCGTCTCTGTCGTTACAAGCTGGTAACCTGGTGCGGCTGCTGGTGCTGCTCCATCAGCTGCTGACCTGACATGCAGCTGTTGGCTGATGCCATCCTTTGCTTGGTAAAGAACATCATCACCTCAACCCACCTGACTTCTGATGGGAACTCCTTGTCTGGGCTCATCTGTTGGAACCAAATGTCATAGACCCACTGCATGCGCGTGTGCAGTTGCAGTTGCATGCAACAGCCATTAGCTGTGCCATCTGAACCATGATGCACTGCTGTGCACACTCGCAACCCAAACAACACCGACAGAGCGCACAGCTGCGCAGAATGCACGTGATAAATGCAGGACGTGACACGGTGCGTGGTGGACGTGCCACATGTGGCAGCATGCACAGCACTGGCGCCGAGGCGCTGCGACATGCCATGCAGCGTGTGCCCCGTGCATGATGCCTCTCTGACTGTACCTGCTGCACGATGGCCCCGCTCAGCTTCTCCCACGCAAACTCCACAAGCGTAGATGCCACCTGCTGTCGCCAGTATTCGCTGTTGCAGGAACGAGATGATGCGGGGAGGTGGATGGCAGCTGCCGTGGCCTCCACCCGGGCCTTCCTGACAGCATCCCGCACTGCCTGGTCCACGCCAGCTCGAATCTGGGCACATTTCCGCTCGTGCATCTTGAGGGCCTGCTCTGCTGCCCATAAGAACCCCAGCGCGACCGGTATGCATCCCAAGATGCTGTTTGGCAACCCTGTGCAACCATGGAAAGCATGAGCCTTGTATGCAGATGCACAGGCAGTACTTGTGGGGTTTGAACTCGTTGGCAGCCTCCCCCCATACCATAGGCAACGATGAATGCCAGCAACAGCGCCCATCCTGCTCGTCTTGCATGCGGATGTTTGATCCAGGGTTTGTGCATGGTGAGTCTGACTCTACGTTCTGTTTATCACAATATACTTCCTACGGAATGCATATAATTTCAATCGTGCCCGGTTGCTTGCGGCACACGCCAGCTTCTACCCGATCCATATCGTGCCAACACACAGATGAACATTGTGAAAACAATAACCTGTACCTTGCTGCCGATCACAATGCACGATTGAACGGAGTGAACCTCTGTGGTCCTGCTAGGGGCGCATGAAGGCTGCCCACGCATTGTTTTGATCTGTTGCTTGAGAATAGAATGAATAGTTGGTAGTGCAACTCCCTATCATCCCCAAGCGTTCAGCTGGGGATGGACGGATGGTATAGAATACTGTATATCGTGTGGAAATATGATCTAATTGACCTGACAACGCTTTGAATCATGCTCATTGGCTGCATCATGCACAGTTCCCAAGGCCCACGATGCAGCCTGCCAGACAACGATGCATGCTGTTGCGCTGCTTCTTAGTGGGCATCCGCGCGTTTCAACGACCTTCCTCTGTCTTGCAAGCCCACTACAAAGACATGTGCTGCTCTCCGCAGTTCAGCATCGGCCTCGCCAAATGATAGTTTCAGGCGTGCTCGTCGCCGTTGAGCAGGTAGGCTGGGCGATGGAGGATTTGCAGCGGTTTGCATGCTGCTTGACAGGTGCTAGCTTTGCATCACCCCATGCTATGAATGCCGTGCTGTGCATGTTCGGCACCTCAGAGCTCCTGCGCTCATGGCAGCAGGCAACTCTTGTGGCAGCGCTGCATACGTTAGTAGTCTTGGCCGCCCATGGCCCTGTTGGTGTAGATGCACTTGCTTCCCGTGCCGTTGTACTGCGTGCCCTGTTGGGATGGTTGTGGCAGTTGTATCGGCAATTGGCCCAGCCCAGCCCCTCAACCGGCTGGGCCCAAACGGGGCACCAGCGCATGGTGCTACTCAGCACACGGCAGAGCAACAGCACCGCCCAGGTCGCTCAGTTTGGTCCCACCCCGGCAATGCAGTCAGTCGCACGCGCGTCAGCCAGGTGCACAGCACGACAACACCACCTCCTCCCCCATCACCCTGCCTGTCAACAGCAGCATTGTAGCCAGCTGCAGGGTCAGCAGCAAGCACGCAGCAAGCAGGGGTACCATCCATGCCAAGCAAGGCTGCCCAGGCCCCAGCATGCACCAGTTGCCAAGGGCAGGAATGGAGAGCCAGGGCACACACAGCCAAACTCCAGCAAGAGGCTGTGGCCCACCTACTGCACAGGCAGCCCCCCTTTGCGCTGCTGGTGCGCGTCACCACATTGGTCGTCATCTGGTGGGATGGTCACTCTAGCAGGTTGTGCAGTTGCTAGGAAATGCACCACCAAACGAACACAATCTTATCACTTTGGACGCAACGTGGGCGCAACATGCTGCATTTTATGACTTACTTTGTAGAGGCGTTTGGTCCCATAGTGTGAACTGCTGACACTGCCATGCCACATATATCATGTTACAGTACAGTTGGCCTCTATGAACATATTACATATACATGCACACATTGTGAGTTGGACACGGGATCATCTGTAAGCCCATCAGGCTGGAGCACAGAGAGCCAAGTGCACATGCACAAACAAAAGTTGACGCGTCACACAACTTGCAGTACAAGATTGCGGTTGTGGCGCCAAGACGCTCCCGCCACTGCGCATATGGTAATCTGCACCTGTACGTAGCCAGGAAGCATGTCAGACCCGCACAGGATCTGGGACAATACTCGTTGGGAGAATTACACGTCGTGGGGCCAGCTGCCAAAGCCCATTATCGGATTAGGGCAAGTCACTTCAGATGTTATACAGCGCATTTTCGGGGGACCAGGGCTGGGCTGGTGCGAGGGTTTAATGATTTGGTTCTCGTTCATCGTCATGGTGGTGTCCATCACCGTCTGGTGCGTGCGTAGCGACAGCGGGCATGGGCATGGCGCTTTTGTGCATGCTTGCATGGGGAGGCCCTTACGCGTGGCATGCAGCAATGGGTGCAGTGAGCCTTGCTGAGCTCCTGCAGCTCTGACCACTAGTTTGAGCTTGCGCCACAATTTGCTGTGCAGGATTGTGATTGACCTTGGTAACCGGAGAGACCAGGCAGCAAGCGACGCGATGCAGCACCAGCGCTTCAGCACCCCTTCCAGCCAAGACCAGGGCAACAAAAAGACCAACTGACACAGCAACAGCACCCATTGGCACTAGGGAGGATGAGCCCCATGCAAGCATGCAGGAGGAAATGGGGGTGGTTGACGCAGGAGCCAGCTGCAGGCGTACGCATCCTCTGACAAGTGGTTTCTGCTGGATGTGTTCCTGGGTGTTACGTGAGGTGCTGGCACACACAGCAGCTGCAACTGCTGCATACTGTGCAACACAGTCCATGCTGCCATGCGAGCCCATTCACAAGTCAAGTGTGTGCTGAGAAGAAACAAGAGCATGGATGTGCGTGTGTGATTGACATTGATTGTGCTGCAACGCCTGCAGATACTGTCGTTTGTTTGCTTTGGACCAGCCTCATGGTCACAACCCTGCTAGCATTATTGTACGGCAGAAGAGGCGGTGATGATGGGTTGAGGGCCACGAAAGTGGTGGCAATAAGGCCAGTAGAGCCATCAGGGATTACATTACTAAGAGACGCCCAATTGAATTTTGATTCGCTGCAGAGTTATCCAGCATTCATCGTTTTGCCTACAGGGCCACGCACACAACACACTTGTATGGAGTGGGCTAAGGAACATGTATCCCATGTGGTGAGCGAGTTACACTGGGAAACGTTTGAGCATCGCTGTTGTAACGTCCCCTACACATTGTCACGAGGTGTGCGACACGGTTTGCTGCGGACACCTACCCCATGCCGCTGTGCGCTCATACAGCAGACCCAACATATCTCTGGCGCCCATAATGTGGACTCTGGACCACAGGCACCCATGATGTGCCGTGATGATCTGCAGAATTTCAAAGCTACAGTCTGCCAAACACCTCATGCCTCCACCCCCTCTAGGCCCCACGCATGCATGCGATTGTCATCGCTGCCCCTGCAGCACCAAGCCATTCCGGCCGCTGCTGCACGTACGCACACTGACAAAAGTGTCGGCTTGCACCGCGGCATGCATGGCGATGCACGCTGAACATCGGCACACGTCACTCAGCTCACACGTTCGTGTGCATGACATGCACATGCGCACATACCCCACCTCACCCACACACCACCACCACCACTCACTTGCACACTCTTCGCTCCCCTCCTTGCCCCCCCCACCTCTTCCCGACCATCCAAAGCCCCGCCACGAAGGCCCCACCACAAAGGCCCCAACAAGCCGCCGCACCCCGCCTGCTTGATGACTCAAGCCCAAAAGCACAACTCAAGCACCTAATGCTGCCCCCCGGGGTTTGTGGCAGCAAACGCGGCCTCTGCCAGGTCAATCGCGCGCCCCAGAGCCGCCGCCTTGTTCACCGTCTCCTCATACTCAGCCTCAGGCACAGAGTCAGCCACCAGGCCTGCACCCGCCTGTAGGTGCATCACCCACTCGCGCCGCGTGTGGTCGCCCTTGCCGTCCGCGCTGCGTGTGTACCTGCAGGCAGCAGCATGTGGGCGGTACGGTTCAGCAGTACACGGTGAGCGGTACACGGTGAATAGTACAGGGTTCAGGGTATGGTGGGACCTGCTGGTCACAGTCGGTCTCCAAGGTGCCAGTCTGGCAGCACATGCGTGCGCCTGCATGATGTGCGGCGCATGCTGCACGGGGTACACTGTACTGCGCATGTTGTACTGCCTGAGTTGTACTGCAGATGCTTTACTGCCCACCTGTACCCCGTGTCATCACGGGAGGTGGGGATGACCATGGTGCGAAGGCCCAGTGCCATGTCCATGGCACCTGCAGTCAAACACACGGTCAAAGTCAAACACCCAGGTCAAACGCAACAGTCAAACGTCCTGGTCAAACGCTCCGGTCAAACCTCGAGGTCAAACGCCTTGGTCAAACAAACCAGCTCCTGGTCAACCAATCCTGGCCACACAACAGCTCCTTATAGGTCGGGTGTATGAACGGTCATATACTGCCTCGACGCCACCGCATCAGCACAGCCTGCACTGCCTGCTGCATGCACCCCCATGCGCTGATCTGTGCTGCTGTGCATTGCTGCACGCTGATCTGTACTGCTGTGTACTGATTCGTACTGCTCTGTACTGCTGTGTACTGCGCACCATTGAAGGACACATGGCCCACACCACCACCATATGGCCCACGCTTGGCCACCTCCAGCTTGTCAATGATCTGTGTGAGAGGGCGGTCAGTGAAGTAGCAATGAAAACTTAACTACAAACCAACCGCGCCATGAGGCACGAATTCTTACGTAGATGTGAGGGCTGGCGTGATTGCGGGCTGCGTGCGCTAAAGCCGTGCTGAACTACAGTGTGGAACCGCGCAAATGGAGCAGCGCTGGAGCGGAGCCATGGCCAAACAGGGGGCGCTTGCTGGGCGAAGACATGGTGCGTGGTTGTTGGGCCATGCAGACGCCTAACGTTTAGGGTTTAGGGTTTAGGCTTAAGTAACTGCAACCTCGCCAGTCACCCGCAAAGCGTGAGACAGACCCCCCTGCGTGCACGCTTTTTCTCATAACCTATACCCTTCCGCGTCACGGCATCAACACCCTAACACCCTAACACCTGAACCCTAAACACCCTTAAAACAGCCCAGCGCAGACCCACCTGCATGGCTGACACCTTGGGGGCCCCCGACACAGTGCCCGCAGGCAGTGCAGCACGCAGCGCATCCCAGGAATCAAGCTGCGGCCAGGAATCACAGATGCATTCAGTCACATAAGAACAGGATCCCAATGGATCAGACACAGAAGAACACAGCCACAGCCACAGCCACAGAACGGCGACTGACGAAAGAATCCCCACAGGCGCTGCGGGTCAGTACAACTGACGCTGGAGCAGTACAAGCGGTACAAAACCACCGGCCGCACCTCTGGCAGTAGCGCGCCCGTGACAGTGGATGAGATGTGCATCACGTGTGAGTACCGCTCAACTTCCATCAGCTTCTCCACCTTGACAGACCCAGACACAGACACCTGCACCCCACACACAGGAGGCTCACACTGTCGGGCTGCATGCTTGGGCACGGCAGCATCCGCAGCAGCAACACGACACCAGCACTCGCAATGATGCAGCAGCAGCAGCAGAAGCAGCAGCACTAGCAGCAGCAACACAACACCAGCACTAGCAGCAGCAACGCGACACAGGCAGCAGTAACGCCAAATCAGCAGTAGCAACACAACACCAGCAGGCATCAGCAGTGTGACACCCGCCACAGCAATGAGCGTGAGAAATGATGGAGCTGCTGGCGACTGAGAAAGGATGAAATGAATAAAGGACGGACCCACCTTGCCCACGTCATTGCGCCCCAGGTCCACGAGCATCACGTGCTCCGCAATCTCCTTGCCATCTGCCAACAGCTCCGTCTCCAGCGCCTTGTCCTCCTGTTGGGTTGGTGGCAGTTGGTTGGTTGGTTGGTTGTTGGTTGGTTGGCAGTTGGTTGGTTGGTTGGTGGGAAGATGGTGGTACTTTGGTGGTAGGTTGGTTATGGAGCTGGTTGGGAAGGTGCTTTGGTCTGGCGGTGGGTTCAGCGGAGGGACGTAACCAACAGGAACGCTTATCGTCATCATTATTACTATGATCATTATCAGTATTGCGACTCAGTATCATTATTAATACAACTACTATTAATATTGCTATGATTATTAGCATTCAAGCACCTCAGGTGAGACGCCGCGGCGGCGGGTGCCCGCCAGCGGCCGGTTGGTGACCTGGCGCTTGCGGTCCACTCGGCACAGGATCTCTGGCGACGAGGACACGATGATGCACCCACGGGCCTGCGGTGTGACCAGAGTGTGACTCAGCATTGGCTGTCACGCGGCGGATGTGATGATGCCCGCTTCTGGCACAGCAGTGGGTCGTGTGGTCCGACACTGTGTGATGTCAGGGTGCTTGTGTGGCGGGCAATGCGGGGTCACTTGGTAGTGAATGGCATGGTGCCACACTGCTTGCGTGACAGGCAGCGGGGCGCCTTGCGTCCCAGGTTTGCAGATGTATGCGCGCACTTCCATCTCCCCCTGACTGTCAGCTCGAGCCTGGGATGTGGGAATGCTGCACCGCTTTGCGCTGCCATGCGCTGCCCGTCTCGGTGTATTGCCTGTACTGCCGTACCATCTCTACTGCTGTACATGTACTGCAGTTTTGTCTGTACTGCCTGTACCACCTGTACCGCCCGTACCGCCCCACCTGCATGTACACCATGTACGGCGACGGGTTGACCACACGCAGTGCGCGGTACACCTCAAACGGGGTGGCGAACGTGCGGCGCTCGAACCGCTGGCTCAGCACCAGCTGGAAGATGTCGCCCGCCGCGATGTGCTCCTTGGCCTCTGCGATGGCGCCCAGGAACTCCTCCTGCGTGGGTGGGTGGGTGTCTC
>QAXD01000007.1:697547-743164 GCA_004335575.1 Haematococcus sp. NG2
CCCTCCCTCCCTCCCCACTCCCACATCATTCCTCACTCCCCACCCCTCCCTTTTCACTCCTCACCCCCACACCTGTACGCCATCACGGGAGTGAGCTGGTCGGAGAAGAGGCGCTGCACGAGGGGCACGATGTTGGCCCCCGAGCGGGCAGCTGCCGTGAAGTTGTGCAGATCTTGGGGGGTGCCAGCAGGGCCTGCTGCCAGAGGCACAGGGCTGTTGCTGGCGCCATTGGCAGGGGCGGGGGCGGCTGCATGAGCAGTGGCAGGCTTTGCTGCTGCTGCTGCTGTCACAGGTGGGGTGGCTGCATGAGCAGTGAGCGCAGTGGGCAAGAGGTGGTGAGTGCATGGGGAAGCGGTGGGTCAGAAAAAGAAGAACTGGAGGGATGTGCTCCTAGGGCGGGTGGCTCTGCTGCTTGGTGTGGTGTGCATTGTCATGTAGGCGGCAGGCAGCACTGGAGAGGGCAGGGTGCCCATTAGAGTGGTGGCAGGCAACCGAGCGTGGGCATGTGACAGTGGTGGTGTGGCGTGTGCACCACGCAGCTGGGCAGCGTTCATCATAGGTTGCATTCCTTCTCTTCTTCTTCATTTGTTTTCTTCTCTTGTTGGTGCATTTATGTATATCCAAAGAAGTATGATTGAATCATGCGTGTCACTTGCAGCAAATGCAGGGCAGCGTGAAAGCAGGCAGGCATGCTGGCTGCCATGCGCTGAGGCTGTGCTTCTGTGGCAGGCTGGTTGCCAGTCCCCCTCAGTTGGCACAGGAGCCCATGCCAGCTGTGCCATGCATGCATGGCCATGTTCACCCCTTGATAAACAGATGATGGCTGGATCCAGGCCCCGATGTCACGAAGGACCAGCTCACAACGTCGCTCTTCGCCCCAATTGCACTTATGCGAAATCCAGCAACACTACCAGCATGACCCATTGTCCCCATCACTACATTGCGCACCTGACGCGTGAATCTGGCGTGCGTGCTGCTCCAAGACCTGCAAGGTTAATCGCGAAAAGATCCGGCTCAGACCGGCACACCTGGTTGGGTAGCTTCATCTCCAAGAACATCACGCACCAGCAGAGGTGAGCGAGCATGGCTCTGCCGCCGCACAATGCAAGGAACATGCTGCTCACGGGCAGTGGGGGCTGGTACCCCCACGCGAGATGGGCCGACGGAAAATGCGGCGGCCATTGCTGGCTGTGCAGCAATTAAGGGTATGGGCAATTCGCGAGCACACCTAGTCCTATATTACACCGCACGTGGGCCGCATCACAGGCGACAGGTGTGGTCTGAGCTGAGTTTTGTTGGGGGTCTTCATATGTTTCACGCAGCAGGATTGAAGAATTTTACACGCTGAATCACCAGGAGCATGGGCTAGATGACCTTGTAACCGACCCGGCGATATCACGAAGAAAATGGCACTTGTCATACTGCCTACCTGAACTTGATTTCGGATGTACCTCAGCACACTGCTGGCAGTTATCGCCCTTTTGGTTTACGGGTGTGTGCATGCGGGTTTTGCTGACCACTATGTGACATGCTGCAGCGCTTTATGGCATCGGCATGCACATTTGCTGGCAGTTTGACGATTGGGCTTGCCCCGATCATGCAAGCCAACATGTGTGCACTGGCCCTCCATGCGCAGCGGAGTAGTGTGCTGTCGTGCACAGGACGTGCAACTAAAGTTCCTGGCGCAGAACATCAGCAGTGCAGACTACTGGGTATCATGGTGAGCAGCTGCGCACACTGTGCTATGCATGCATGTGCAAGCAGGAGTGCAAGACCACTACATTGCACACACCACACCGTGTTGTACATGCTGCACACTGCACGGCCTCCCCGCTGCCCAACCACCACCATCAACGTCATGAGCATGAAGTATTGGACAGTACAGCAGCGATGCACTGGCACCTGACATGTACCCGCATAAAAGGCCACAACCTGCGCACACGCATGCCTTGATTGGCCGGCTCACACAATGCAGCGGCTACTACGGGCTGCGCTACCGCACACAGTGCAATGACACAGTGATGGGGTATGTGGCGCTCGAGGAGGTGGGTACCTGGTCAGGGGGTCTGGCTGTGTACCAGCACTTGCCACCAGCCACAAAATTCCACCCTTCGACCACGTGCGACTGTGTGCAACATGAACCTTGCACGCGGGCATCCCAGTTTCAAGTGCCATGCCTCACGCACCGTGCTCGTGCACCCATGGGATGGGTGTTGTCTCACTGCATCCTGCATGCAGACATGCTCACCAGGCACTGGCCCAGGGCCTGTCCAGCTGGCAACCTCCTCCTCCACCACCAATGGATGCAGCTCCTTGGCAACCCAGCAACAGCTGGCATGCGGGCCTTCAATCTGGTGGTAAGATGAGGAAAGAAAACCACCCACTTAGCACCAGAGGAAAAAAACCTGGTGCTAACCGGGTGGTCCTGTTGTGTGCGGTACAATACCGTACTATGGTGGGCCGTGCCTGCGGTGTGTCACGCTGAAGGACAACAGTTATTGCCTTATTGGTGGTGTCAGCTCCTATCAGTGAACCGTCCATGCAACTCATTTATGGAACCGAGACCTGTGGTGGCAGTGGAAGGCCTGGAAGCGCAGCTCCGGCCCCGATGCTGTGACTGCCGGTGTGCATTGGTGGTGATGGAGGGCAGATCCAGCATACACCCACTGATACTGATATTGTGCGCGAGAACGAGTGAGAGTGATGGTGTTGTAGCTAATGACTGTCGGGCTTCGGCACGCAGAAACATACAGTATGTGTTATTACTATGTCTGAAAGTGGGACTCAACAGTACTGCTGCTGGCCCCATCACTACATGCTGCCTGCAGTGACCGCTCATCAATGGTGGCCAACAATGAGACCCTGTGCCTTGTGCTCAGCCGCCCCAGCAGCACCACCACCAACAGCACAGGCGCACGCTGCGACATCACAATCTGGGGTGAGCAGGGACGACAGGGGTATGGCTGATTTGCGCAGGATCCCCAACAAACCTGCTGGAGTGACTGGAAGGCTGTGCCTGCATGGACGCACGTCGCTGCGACTGCCACACTCTACGCACATCAAATCTGCTTGTTTCACATCATCGGGCATACTGCAGCAATGCCAAGCCCTAATCCCACATCCTAGATTTGAGAGAAGCACAGCCACTGTGTGGCCTGGTGCAGTGCCAGCTGGCCAGCCATCTGCCAGAGCTGTTATGCCCACGTGTGTGTTACAGTCACACACAGCGTGCCCGTGCATGCACATTCGCATAATATAATAAAATAATCATCATGCGCTATCATCATGACACAGCCTGGCGCGGTTCCACCCACACGACAGGGGCGTATCACAGCTTGCAGCTGCGTGCCGGAGCCTGACAGGATGAACTAGAGAGCCAACTACACACCGTATGCATGCTGCATGCACATGCCCTCAGGCCATATCAGTACATACCATGAATGTGTATGCCCTCAGGCCAGATCAGTATGTACTATGACTGCGTATGCCCTCAGGCCAGATCATTTTTCAACCCACTATGCCATGAATGCGTGTGCCCTCAGGCCACATCCTGCCCATCCAAGATGACTCCACTGGGTTGGCGTGGCCCGCGTGGAAGATCGTGGCAGTGTCGGTGGGCGGCGGCGTGGGCGTCATGATCTGCTGCATGCTGTGCGCCCTCTTTGTGTTCATCCGACACCGGGACCCAGTGCTAGGGGTGGGGCCGGACGCGGACGACCCAGAGCCTGACGAGGGCTTCAAGCCTGCAAAGGTGGGGGCACATGTCGTTGCGTGCAACATGCAAGGGCGTGGGTCCTTTGAACTGATACGCACTGGGTGCCTCTGTGGACATGAGTCAGGGCGTAACGCAGGCTGTGCCCTCCAGCGTGTGGCTCCATTGCACACGTGGTATCCCATGGCTGTACGGCACCACACAGCAACCCACAAACAGCACTGGAACGGGCTGTGACCCACAGTGGGCATGCAGAAATAACAGAATCCCTGCACTGCAAGTCAACTGATGAGCCCTATGGTGGCATGAACCACACTCAATGCGAAAGGGGGGTCACACATCTTACCCGTGCATCTTACCCTTGATTAACCATCAGCCCTTCACCGGCGAACGGTGCAGTAACAAACCAGATCATCCTCGTGCGGTATCATCACCGTTCATGCAATAGCTTCTTGGGGTACAGCATCTAGGTGTTTGGCTAATGACTGTCAGGCTCCGGCATGCAGAAACATCTGTGAAACGCTGTGTTACAATTATCAGTATGCGATGTGTGCGCAGTGGGATGTGGCCACCACACCTGCCCCGGGTGCCTTTGCCCGCACCGGTGGGCCCCCAACGCTCGCCCCAGGCTTCCGGCCCTACGGCCAGCCCCTGAGCCCCCCCCTCCACGCTGGAGGTGCTCTTGGGGCACAGATCAGCCCCTTAGCACTGCCGCCCCCACCCCTGCGGGACTTCACCACCCAGCCGGCGCCCTGGCCCGCGCTGGGCAGCATGCGCGCACCCAGCCAGCTCATCACGCCCGGCACCAGCGTGGCCCCGTTCAGCGGGACGGTCGCGTTCCCGCCCCAGTTCCTGGCGCCGCAGCAGCGCCGGCCCAGCATCCCCTAAACCTTACGGACGTCACGGTGAAATATCACAACACACACTCACAAATATCACAACAACAAACAAACAATCTCCTGAGGTGCAGGGGCTGGATGTTGTTGTTCTTATTGTCGTTGTCGTTGCTGTTACACTATCAGCCAGTCAAGGGCTTCTAAGTGGCAAAGCGACAGCAGATGACAGTCTAGGGACAGGATGCCCGGCTGGCTTCCTCATGTCATGCCGCCTGTGCCTGCTAGTAGTGCACGGAGCAGCTGGTACCTCTGCTTGGAGCTTGTCCATCCGATTGACACAAGCCGCGAGATGCCCTGGACTGGCGCAAGCGTCGTGTAGTGCAACATGAAAAGGGCGTGTGGTGGAGAGGGTGCGTTTGATATGTGTCATATGTCCATTGGGTGCAGAAACCGCGCGAAGCCGTGTAATGATAACGCATGATGATGATGGGTGCAGAAACGAGGATCAACGAACCCAATGCCTTCACTGACCCACAGCAACCCACGACCGGTGATGGCGCGTCCTGTGGTGTAACACAGCAGCGTTGAATTGCAGGGTGGTGTGGACGTGGGGAGGGATGTGAGGGGGCGCAAGGCAGTGCCAGGCACTGGCCAGCTGTGACATGCCTGTGCCAATTTGCCACCTAGCAGCCGTTGACTGGCTTACGGTGTAACAACAACATCAACAACGACAGGCCTGTGGTGGGGAAACGAGCAGATCAGCATCCAAGCAGCTGTAACAACAACATACAAACAGCTGAGCACTGACCATTGAGCTGGGTTACTGTGTTCCCAAGCGCGCGTTCATCAGTGCGGTTCCAGGAAGCAGTTACAACGTGACGTGTGTGGTGATGGTTGAGGCACAGGCGCCACTGCTGCTTGGTCATGCTGTTCCAGCACAGCACCAGGAGACCCCTGCCTTCGATGCATCCATTCATGAGAATCTGAACTCCTCCCCATAAAGACAGTTCTTGTGGGCATGTTCCAGGCTCTGAGACTCCCTCAGCCTTCACCCTGAAACAGGCCCATCAAACACCAAGCAAAGCCCCCCAGGCCACAACACTGGCCATGCAGCTTCATGCACTCAGTATGCAGGCTCGTTCCAACTGATGCATTCCCCACTCTCAGCGTGGCTCTTGCCAGCATCACCTAACGTGCAGTGCCAACCTCAACCGTAGGATGAAGCTCCAGTGTGCCGTGCAACCCTGCAGCTCACACCAGCTCTGTGATACAGCCAGTCAAGCACTGCTGTGCCTACCAGTTGATCCACACTTGGGATGCTCGTTAGGACCTCAGGTGTTGAAAATGAAATCCCAGCCCACACTGCTCCCATAGTTGCCGGCCAACGTGCGTGTAGATGAAAGGGGTACCAGCACATGAGGCCAGCTGCATGCAATCCATGCGGTTGCAGCATGCAGCTCGCCAGGGCCAACAAGAAGCTCGAGCAAAGCATGGCACGAGCTCAGGTCTAGGCCCAACTTATCACGCACGGCGGTCCTGCAAGCTGCAGCTCCACCATGTCTCTTTTTCATCCTTATCACATGGCAGACCGCACTGGCATCCATAATACTGCAACTCCATAACCATGCACAACACAGTGGCAGCGCACCGGACAATGCTTAGGAGGTACGCTTCACCAGCGTACAGTCAACGTACTGAATCTCAACCTACTAAAAGCTTCAATTCACTCAGGCATATTAGGGTGCCACACATTCACCCTTTCACTGGTCCGTTTAGGGCATTCATCAGCTGTTGCATCCATGTCCATGTGCAGAAGCATGCTCTCTGGACACGTGCTGCCATGCAAAGCACACTGTGGTGCAACCGCGATGGCAAGTATCGCAGAAGGAACTGCTTGACATGCAGGCAGGAGGAAGTGGACATGCACAGGGCATGGATGGGCGAGAGTGCCAAATCCCGTGCATGAAGCGGGTATTCCATGGCCTCTGCTCTGGGCGGAGGTCCAAGGTCACCTTTTGCACGTGCCTGAGGCCGGGATTTTGCTTAGGGGTCTTCAATTCCATCCTCAGAAGCCCGCATCTGATCGTATAGCTGATAATCGGAGCATTCGTAAGTGCATCAAACCCCGGACTCTGAACTTGACATGGTATGTGAGCAGGCAGCGCCGGCTCACTGGCAAGAGCAGCCACAACACACACAACTCCCCCAAGGGCATATGTCCGTGCGTTCTTGTACCATCAAACACCCAGCCATTTCAGCCACACGCACACATCAGTGGACATGAGTGCCCCACAGCCCACACACTGCTACACACCAGTTGTGCATCGGCTGCGGCCCGGAGGCTTGCACGCTCAAGGGGTGTACTTAATCGCCGCAGTACTGATGTTGAGAGAAGAACTTCTGCAGCCCCCACGACCAACAACAACACAAAGCCATACAGGTGCACACAGCGCTCAAGCACTGGCCACCACACTTTTGAGGTGTCCTGGGGGGTGGCGCCCAGCCAGCTTGGAGACCATCTCGCCCGCGTTCGCCGTGCACGCCGTGCGCGTGCTTGATTCAACCATTGGATCCTCCACTCCCACCCTCTGGCACCCTTAAGCTTCTTCACTGGACCCTGAGATTGCTGCAGGGGCTGAGCAGGGTGCCACGCAAGAGGTGGTGCACAGGCTCTTAGGCACATCCTGAGGCCATGCAGGTAAATACACATGCCAGGACGGTGGCGTACAGCCGAACCGTGGACTCGCCACACACGCAGCCCTTCCCTTGTGTAGACAACTGCCTTGGGTGCCGAAACCAGCCGCTGACCTGTCAGGCTCCAGCGCCGCTGTTATCATGCCCGCAACTGATCAAGGGCTTAGGCGCAGCATTGCAATAAGCAGCCACCGTGGTCAAGCGGATTATCAGCTCCCCAGTCGCGGCAAACAGGACCAGCAAAAGACCAGCGTCTGCACCACTGCAGGGGTGTGCACAGCCCAGGCAAAGGGCAAGGCACCATGCACGCCGCTGCTTATCCAGCCCCGCACGCTCCCACCATACCCCGTGTGAGACCCGTCGTGAGGTCCAGCACCATCATATAAGGCCAACAGAGGACATGTGACATCAGTCATGTGAAGAGACCCTCCTCCCCAAGGCTTTGGGACCGCATGGCCTGTCCCTGCCTATGGGAGTCTTGATCAGCTACAGCCGCCCAGCTGCCAGAGCCGAGGACGCACAGCGCTGCAGACCGCTCAGCTTCACGCTCACGTGCCGCGGGTGTGGGGCAGCAGGACATGGTGGCCGACAGGACCGAAGCGTCAGATGTGGTGCTGGTTGGGCCATGTGTGCTGCTGCTCAAGGGCCCAGAGGCGGCCCCCAGAGTGAGCACGCTCACAAGCCGCTGGGAGAACAGGGCCCCATAAGGGCTGGAGGCAGTGGAAGAGGTGCTGTCCTTGGAGGAGGGCCCGGGCTTGGGACCCCCATGCATGGTGGGGCTGCCGATGCCGTGCTTGGGAGCCTGCCCACTGGTGCACGGCGAGGCAGCTGGGGAGGAGCTGCTGAGCCGGCCGCGGCCATACACCGGGGAGCGGGGGCAGGGGACGGGCGAGGGCGCGGCCTCAGCGGCCGCATGCATCGTCGTCGATGGGCGCATGGGCGCAGACACCGTACGCAGCGCCCTCTCTTTCGCAGCCGCACCTGCGCTAATCAGCTCCTCCTCTGTGGAGCTGTTGTCGTGCGCAGCCCATGCACGGGCCAAGGTGTCGGGGTTGCTGGCGTCCGGGGACGAGCTGTTGACGGCCGACACAGTGGCCGCGCTGTCTGCAGACCCACGGCTACGAGTGGAGGAGGAGTGCTGCAGCTGCGCGCCAGTGGCTGCCTGCACCTGCCCCAGGAAGCGCTCCAGGGGCCCCTGTTGCGCAGCCGCACCACCACGTGCACTCACGCTCACAGAGGCAGGGAGCACGGCCGTGACAGGCTGTGCCTGGTCTGCGCCCACCATCGGCACCTCCAAGGACAGCGTGTGCACCTGAGGGCTAGTGGGGCCGGGCCGAATGCCAGGCACAGCGCTGAGGACACCTGTGGGAATCATGGGCTGGTCCGCACCAGCGGTGCAGTGTGCTGGTGCGGCTGTGGGGGCACTTGAGCGGCCTGAGAGCAGCGGCTGGCTCGCGCGTGAGGGCCCAGCAGCAGGGGCGTTATGATCCTGCAGGCTGAGTGCTGCCAGGTGCTGCTGCATCTGCGACAGCAGCAGCTGAGGCCGCGCTGCTGCTGCGCCAGGCCCTGGGACGGGAGCAGAGGCTCGGGTCTGTAGGGGCGCGGTGGGTGCTGCACTGTTGGCTGCAGTGGGGGCCGGGGCACTTGCTCCCACCGCCCGCTCCACCAGGGGCAGGCCAGTGAGCGTGGCGATGTGGGCGGGCGTGATGCCATCCGCGCTGCGCGCGCTGCGCCACAACGTCGCCGCCGCTGCCCTGCCGATCTCCAGCAGCGCCTGCGCAGCGCCCGCCAGGCCGCGCCCGCCCCCCGCCCGCCGCCGCCAGGTGCAGCGGGGTCAGACCCCCGGGGCCCTGGGAGCTGAGGTCCACGGCCAGGCTGCTGCCTGCGTACCAGCTGCCCACCATTTCCACGGCCTCTCGCGCGCCGGAGCCGGCAGCCAAGTGCCACACCCCCAAGCCGCCCGTCTCTGTCGCAATGGCAGCCGCGATGGCATGCAGCCCGCCGGTCTCGCCCAAGCCACCTCCCAGCAGTGCGCCCATAACAACGTTGGCTGTGTGGGGCAGCGGCCGCTCGCACAGCAGCATCAGCAGCCGGCGTGCGAGCGCCTGCAGCCGTGCCTTGCGTGCAGCCGAAAAGATGGGGTGGTCGGAGGGCGGTGCGGGCCGTGGGGGCGCACGCACCGTAGCCCTGATAGGCGCCGGCGACCCAATGGAGAGCGTGCTGTTGATTGGGGAGGACACAAACGCGGTGCCGTCGGTGAAGGCTGTGGAGAAATGGGTGTACGCGTGGCTGCGAGCGCTGCCGCCGCTCCCACGTTCAACTGGCTCCTCCACCTCCTCCTCCTCCACCTCCTCCCCCTCCACCACCGGCTCCAGACACGAGTCGCCGTCCTCGCCATCCTCCTCCTCCTCCCCTGCGCCCACCCCAGGCCCCATGGCAGAGCCAGGTGGTGGCAGACAGATGCGTGGAACAGGGGCCGCAGGGCCACACACAGGCGTTCCAGCTGCCGCTGCCTGCAGGTTTCCCGACAGCGTGCACGTGTCCAGGATGCGACCCAGAGAGATGAGCAGCGGCTTGGCCTGCCCGTAAGCATTTGCCTGCGCCTGCAGCCTAGCCTCATCCACAGAGGGTGCGCCCAGCGCGGCGTTCAGCTCAGCCACAGCACGCGCATCCTCCAGGGCCACCAGCGGCACCCAGTTCGACAGCTGCTGGCCAGCTGCCACCTCCATCACAGCCAAGCATGGCTGCGGCAGGGCAGGCATCACCACGTCCCACAGCTCGCCGCACAGCGCGCACGGGGCAGCTGCCGAGCAGCCGCCAGCGGCACATGCAGCCACCACAGGCCGGGCATCACACCAGTAGTCGCGGCCTAGCGCGCGCACATGGAAGCGGGGAGTTGCAGAGGCGGCCGACGCGGCAGGTGCTGGCTTGAACTGGACGCGCACCACTTGGTGCGTGCGGCCACAGAGCACAGCAACCACGTGTGGGGCACCCAGCTCAGGCGGCTGCAGCTGCCCATGGCCCCCAGCTGTACCGCTGCTCCTGACCACCTTTCCACCCTCCAGCTCGACCACAGAGCGGCCGCACTGCAGCGTCAGTGAGTGGGCTGCCAGCGCTGGCCCCAGCACGCACGCCAGCTGCTCCACCAGCACCTCATCAGTGTTGCGGCTGCATGTGCTGCGGCATGCACACTCCGCCACACCCGCTGCAGCTGCGCCTGATGCATCTGCCCGAGACGTATTGTGGAGGCCGGCCATCGGGGGGCCCAGCACGGTGTTGTGCCCATGCGCCGCCGCCGTCCTGGGCAGCGAGCCAGATCCCTGGGAGAGCTGAGAGGTTGGGGCAGAGCCAGGGTGGCAGGAGTGATGTGAGAGTGAGCGGCTGCTCTCACTGCACCCCTCGCCCTCGCCCTCCACTTTATGGGTCGCACCCTTCCATGAGTCCAGCAGGTCACCCAGCATGCCCCCAACTGCCACAGCGGACGTGCAAGGGTTGCCACCAGCTGCACCCAAGTCGGCTACAGCCATGGGATCCTGCGCAGCAGCTGCAGCATGTGTCGCCTGCACCCTGGGCGCCAGGTGATGTGTGGGCAGCAGCCGTGCTGCCAGATCGTCGCAGGGCTCACAAGGAGGGGGCCCCCCATGAGCAGGTTCAGCGATGAAGCCAGTGCAGGTGCCCCACAGGGGGACAGCTGGCAGCTGGACCTCAACATCCAGGATGAGATGGACGCAGCCCTCACGAATGAATCCCTGAAGCAGCACTGCATCTGCCATGGACAACCACATCTGCAGCCGCGCCCGCATGTCTGGCTCCAAGTTGTCGGGCATGCACCCCTTGATCTTGATGCTCATCCGGGCCATTGCGTCCTGCAGTGATTGGTGTATCCATACACACTATGCACTGGTCAGAATGCCAGCAGCGCAGCAACAGGACCACAGCAGAGCCCTAATGCTGCTAGATACGAAAGGCTGGCAGCTGCGCAACTGCAAGCCAGCCTTGCACATGCACCCCTCACCTGCATGGGATCTATGCTCCTGGCAGCACCAGCGTTGCCTTGGGATGCACCCATGCCCTGTGTCGCTGGTGAATGTGGGGCCTGTTGCAGGGTGGCAGGGGCTTGGGATGCCGCAATGGTGCCTGCACCTGCACCGCTGCCGCTGTTGCCATGGGCAGCCCCCAGGGTCAATGCATCGGCTTGCGTGACCAGCTGCGTGCTTCCGATGCCGCTGCTGCCAGCGCGCAAGCAGTTGTTAGGGTTACTGGTGTCATAAGACTCAGACTCCATGGTCTGGGTCCGCACCAGCAGTGCTCGGCCCTGCGCCTGCACCATAGCAGCACCAGCCTGTTGTTGCACACCCGTAACCGTGACCTGGGTCTGGGTCTCCTGCTGCATCAGCGCAGCTGCTACAGCCTCCGCTGCAGCAGCCTGCTGCGCAGCCGTGGGGGCCACATCCACGGCCTGGGCTTGTCCTGCCGTGTTGGACACACTCGCACGTCGCTGTACCAAGCCAAGCACCTGGTTGAAGGCAGAGGGCCGAGGTGAGATGCCATCTTTGGGGCCCTCCTGGAAGAAATCCATGAGCTCCTCCATGGTGGCGTTGCCTCCCATAGTCGTGATTGCCCCCACATTCCCTTCTCCCATGTTCACAAACTTGCGATTGGCCTCCGTCTCAAACTCCTGGCCAGCCATGCGCAGCACTTGCAAAGAACCGTCGGAGATGGGCGCGTCGCTTCCAAGGCCCCCTGGAGCAGTCATACCTTGGGGCAGCATAACCTGTGCCCTCTGCAGCATGGGCTGCTGGTTTGCAGGCACCACCTGCTGCCGCCGTTGCTGCTGCTGCTGCTGTTGCTGCTGCTGTTGCTGCTGAGGCATCAACTGCTGTGCCAGCCCTTGCTGCTGCCGCTGCTGCTGCAGCTGGCCGGTCCCGCCCAGCTGGCCCACAGTCAACATTGATTGCTGCATTGGTTGCTGCATTGATTGCTGCATCGATGGTTGCATCGATGGCTGCATGGATTGCTGCATGGATTGCTGCACTGGCAGATGCTGCAGCATGCCAACACTACTGAGATCCTGCAGGCTTTGCCCCATCTGTTGGGGCTGTGGCTGCAGCTGTACCAAGAGCTGCTCCTGCATCTGACCCTGCTGCAGCTGTCCCGGTCCCAGGCCCATGCCCTGTGACAAGGAGGGCACACCTGGGGCAATGCCAGCCAGCCCTTGCTGAGATGGCAGCAGCATCGTGGTGGTACCTGGCTGCATCTGGTTTGCCATCTGGTTCAGGAGCATTGGCTGCTGCTGTACTGACAGCAGTTGCACCGGTTGCGACCCTGTCAGGCCACCAGGCGTCATCTCCACGAAGACCAAGCCGTTCTGATCAATCGTCCCACCATGTGCCATCACCACTTGTGCGCCACCTTGACCGCTGCCCACAACCATCTGGGTGCCACCGCTGCCCATCACGAACTGGGCCCCACCTTGGGCATTGCCTACCATCATCTGGCCAGTACCCTGGGCATTGCCAGGCCATGGCCGGCTGGTGGCATTAATACGGGTCTGCATGTCATCAATCTGGCCACCAACGCCATCCAAGGGACCACCTGGTGCAGAGATCGCCAGCGGCATGGACAGGGGTTGCATGCCCTGCAGCTGCATGCCCTGCACCTGCAGTTGCTGTGCGCCCTGCACGTTCCTGTTCTGCAGGGGTGACGCGCTCTGCATGCGAGGACCACTCGGGCTGCTTTGAGGGTCACCAGGACCCAGCACCTGGGCGCCAGGGCCGGCAGTGCGTGCACCTGGCTGCACCTGCTGCTGACGCAGCCTGACCAGCTGAGACTGGAAGTTGCCTGCGTTGGAACCGCTGGCCTGCACAGCCTGCAGGCTGGGGTTGTGGGATGACACGGAGCCGGGCGAGGGAAGGGCGCTGGGGTTGGGCATCATGCCTGCTGATGCCTGCACAAGATTGGCTGTTGGCAGAAGCACTGCAGGGTTCATGGCATACGAGCCCGATGGTGCTGAATGACGTGCACGTGCCATGGCGTTCATGGATGGGAGCTGCTCTACACCGCCAAGCGAGCCTGAATCCAGCCGCACAGGTGCACCTGATCCCTGCGCCAGGGACGACACCAAGCGCACATGGAGGTTGGCACACAAGCGCACGCATGCGGAAGCTGCATTTGCAGCGAGTTTGTGCGCACAATGGATGGCCAAATCATATCAGAACCCGCAGCAGCGCTTGACACTCACTGAAATGTGCATCATGCCAGGCTGCAGCATGCTCGCACTGCCTGGATCTGCAGACAGTGGCTCTTCTGAGGAGCCTCCTCCCATGCCATCATCCTGAAGTTGAGCACAATAAGATGCAAAGCTGAATGCCAACAATGCAGATAATGTGCAGTCCATGCTACCAGCGACGTTCACCACACTGAACTCATGCTTCAATGTACTCCATATGTTATACACTCCTGCGGCACAAGTCAGGCGGTTCTCAGTGCTGTGACGGCATGCACTGACCGGTGGAAATGCGCCATCTTGTGCCTCAGCCACTATAAACATGCTGCGGCCACGACTGCGCTTTGGCTGGGGTTCCAGCTGGCCAGCCTTGCGGCGACGTGCATTATGCTTCTCGAGCTGTGCACGGCAGCTTTTCTTTGCACCATCAAAGTCCCCGAGTGGCTGGAAGCGACCACACTGCGCATAAACACATGGAACTTATGCGTCACATGAGGCCCAGCATACAAAAACAGCATCAGAGTCAGGTGCCACAACAGCAGCTCAGCTGCATGCCCACCTGTTGGCAGAAGCGAGAGGGTATGCCATTCACCACGAGCTGCGGTGCCTTGAGGTGGATCTCGCACACGCGATACCTGCGCATGGTGCATGACCACATGCTTGCATCAACACACATTGGCCCACCCGGCGGAGCCACCCTCAATTTTGCACGGCAAGTTGCAACAGCAGATCGCGCAGCATTCGGCTGAGCCGGAGGGCGCACCGGACGTAGTATCTCTGCAGGGCAGACAACGGACACGCGACGAAACAGACCAGTCAAGCGCCATATCGTGCAGGCTCCACATTGCATTTTGCGAGGAATCTGCGTTTCAAACATGTCAAGCCGATGCAAGGAGTCCTATGCACGACGTTGCGTACCTTGGTTGAATCCAGTTGCAGTCCACAGCCTTGCACCTGCATGTGATAACCAGGAATTCAGCGCTCTCAATCGTACCAGCGCCCCAGGACTGCCCTGCGCTCGTCAACCATGCTGTAGTCCCAACCAAAGTACGCAACGTGCACTGTTATTGCCTGCTGTGTGCACCACCCTCGTTCCACGCAAAAGGCCAGAGACTCTGCATGGGGAGACATGTGCAGGCAGCGCACTTGGCAGACCAGTTCTTCGCCTTCAATCGGGTCCCCGCTCTTGTTTTTTTTCGAATCTGGAGGGGAAAGGAGGAAGCTGCGGTCATGTCAAGGTCTGATGGACAGCACAATGTGCACAGCAGAGCACCTGCACGCTGGCCTTGCAAAGCGAAAGAGTCCCACTGATAATCCTGCGGCTCCCATGCCTCCGCTCCCGACATTGTGAATATGTTGTGGGGATCCGCTTATTATAAATGCTGTAATAATGAATAAAAACGTCTTGTTTACTCTCAAATTGCCATTCTTCCGTGTTTTGATCTTACAGGAAGAGGAGGGGGTGGGTCAAGATCAACTGTACAAGCTAACGTCGTGCCATAGTTTACGTAAAGCGCGTCGGGCTGGCACCTCACCATTCATCCCTCACATGTGACTTGACTGGGCGTTGATGATGGTGCACTCTATGGTAGCACAGCAGCACAAGCAGGCGAGCAGGCCGAGGCAAGAGCCCGTGTTTGCCTTGACTTTGCACACGCGGAATTTGAGTGCTTGCACACAGGCATCGCTCCGGCATGGCACGGCGTGCTGAAGCTAGGCAGAAGCCAGCAGCCAACAAAGGGGACGGCTGCATGAGAGCCCAGGACTGTGATGTCAAGGCGGATTAGATGAGAGCCCACACACATGGGCTTTTGGGAGAAATGGGTGGGTGGGTGGCACGGCAGTGCGTATGCAGTTGGCCGGGATGATTGAAGGGGCTGCACATGTGTGCAGCATATGGGGCGTTTCTGGTGCAAGCATGCCTGCATGCACGCACATGGCTCACAAAGCAGCACCGACTCACACAGGTGGGACTGGTGGGTGCAGCTGACGCTGTGGTGGCAGTGCACCATCGTGAGTGTTTGACCACACACATAGATTGCCGCCTGCACAATGCCGAGACTCTGCCGTGCTCATACAATCTGCAGACTGGTCGATCACTTGTGTGTGTATGATTGGATGTTAGAGCGCCTCAACTGGACTGCGGTGACTACTTGTCCCGCATACCAGGTTTATGCACCCACTGCCAACCCTGTGTACCATGTGGCTCTTATGGCACACACATGCCTTTTATGCATGTGACTGCCAGTACAGCCCTGCCTGTACATCCTTTGATGACCTTTACGGGCGAGCCGTCCATTGATCATGCATGCCGTCGATAACTCAGCTACCCTTTTTTGTGGTCTCCGAACGAGGCTCACGGCCTACATCAAATTTTAGCATGGCTGGTCAGATCTGAGTTCATTGTACTGAAAAGAACCTGTAAGCATGTCTGTGAAAGGCTCGCTGGCAGAGGTGACGGAGGAAAGGAAAAGCGCGCAGGCTCATAAGGATGCCATCAAGCTGGACGTGGGCATACCCCTTGTTTCGGCTGCAATTGGCGAGATACGAAACCCAGGAACACTCCAAGCTGAGAAGCTTGCCGCAGCAAGGGCAACGGTGGAACACACGCAGCAACATGGCTGCTGGTCCAGCTCTTTGGCCTATCTGAAGGTAGGCGCGTGTCGTGTTTGTAACAACCCACATGGTCCATCAGCGCATTTCCAACTTGTACTTCATGCTTTTGGGTGTCAGGGCGTAGCCAGAACATGCAAGCGAAACCCTTGGGTGCCCGTCATCGTCTTCGTGGCGTTTGGGCTCATGTGCGGTAGGTACAGTAGGCTCATGTGTCGTCATGGAGGGGTGAATAAGCAGTATCGTCTGATCGACCGGGTTGTCAGCGGCGCAGAAAGCATTGCGTGGGCGTCGCTTGGACCTGCATGCAGAATCAGCATGGTCTGCATGGCTGGCAGCACCTTTTCAGTGCCTGCAGCATTTTGCGCGCTTCTGAACATGAACTCTGCATACGTGCAGGTCTGGGTCTGTGGGGCGTGATTGCTGCTGCAAACAATGAGGCAGATAGCGCACGCACCAGCGCGCGCAGCGCAGCACAAGACGCGGCTCGGGCTTTTGAGGCACGTGCTCGTGTTGAGCAAACAAGACAGCAGGGGTCCCGCATGCGTCACGGCTTGCGAGCATGTAGCGCCACGTGCATGCTGTGTGGTGCCCAACTTGCAAGATGCCTGCGGCTGGCCCAGCCCTGTGCCTGCATCTGTTGTCGCTGCAGATCCAACTGAAGGAGACGTTCGTGCCCCTCACAACCATGGACATCCTTGTGCGCCAAACCCCTCAATGGGACCATTGGGCCGCGTTCTTCAACAGCACGGCCGCAGAGCTGATGACTAAGGTGCTTTAGCGCTGCTGCTGCCAGCTGCGCCTATGTGTGCAAGGCCTGCAGAGATGGCCCGCACCCCAGGACGCATAACGAGGCGGCACCATGTGCACCTGCCTTGTCCGCTCAGTTCGTCAACTGCAGATGCAGACTGCTGGAGTGTGAAACATCCACTTCATGCCTGCACATCGAGCTGCACACGAGTGCAATAGCAGAACGTGAGCTGTGAGGCTGAATGCTTTGATCTCTGCAGGTCGTGAACGGGTCAATCTGGAACATCCAGATCCAGCCGCATGGCGTGAACCGCATCATCTACCCCATGCGGCCAGAAGATGGTGGACAACCAGGACTAGACATTTTGAATGATGCCAGCCGGCGGGGCCCAGCCATCAACATCATCAAGTCAAGAACGATCGGCATCAACGGCCCCTTCCCTCTGGTCCAAGGCTTTCTGGCCGCCTTTGTGCGCATGCCTGTGTTTATATGTGGGTGCAAGCAACACGTGATCATCACAATCTACTGCAGCCACTGAACTAGATGGGTGCTGAACTGACAGCTGCCTGTTTTGGGATGCTGTCGCATGCGTGAAATGCTACAAGAACCGCTGTACAAGCAAGCCCGTCGCAAGTGAGGCATGGCTTTTGTGCATACACACTCACATGCAGCCAATGTTTCTGCCACTGAGACCTGGGGCGCGCCTGTCGGAGTCGGAGTCGAGCGCTGCCTCAAATGTGACATTCCCAACTACTCATTTCCCAGCCCAACCATCCCTGGCAACTGCTCGGTGTGCTATGACACTGCAACTGCCACCAGGTACGCAGGCTCATGGTTGTGCAACCTTTGAATCAAACACAGTGATGTGATGTGTATGGGTGGGCCATCAGATTTTTGCCTGCCCTTGCCATATGCCTGTGCTCATTTCTCATGCTTAAAACCGGCACACCGCACATCCGTGTGCGCAAAGCTTAGAATCTTGTGGACCTTGACGCACATCATCATGCACACAGGTTGTGGGGCTTCATCACAATCTTGGTTAACTACGATGCTGTAAGTTGTCACGATGCTGCCAGAGCCTACGCATATGTTAAGCTGCAGGGATCGCAGCTGCTTGGAGAGTGGGACACCAGAGCGCTGACCAAACGTTGTGGCGCATTCCAGTTGCCCCCCTGAGATCTGGTATGCACACAGTCAATCAGACTCTTTGATGTTGGTTCCCCTCTGGATGTCTGCAGGTAACGATGGGACGGGACGCACGCATTGCGACCCTGAAGCGCGACGGCTACATCTACCGCTTGAGCCGGCCCCCTTCCGCTACGGGGCCCCAGAACAGCTGCACCAGCGACTGTGTGTGCGGCACGGCATGTGCGCTGCCGCAGTGTCGGTGTTTGATCGGGGCAGGCGGGCCTAGCAACCGCACCAGCATCAGTGATGGTGTTATGGTGGATGTGACAGTGCCCAATGGCATCTGGAGCCTGGAGGTGGGAGCCGCGGACGGCTGGTATCCTAAATGGGAAGGAGGCTTGATTGCAGGCGTCGTGCTGCTCTCTGTGGCGTTGTCTCTGCTGCTGTTCCTGTTCATGGTGGCGGCGCTGCAGCAGCGCGAGTCACTGCATGCGGAGCGGGCAGCGAACCTGCAGCTCGCGCAGACCACGCAAGTGCTGATTGAGGAGAAGGAGCGCCGTGATGTGTTGCTGCTGCGTCAGGTGCGCATTACGTAGGGTTCAGCACGAAAGGGAAACAGGGCTCAGGCATGGCTGCAGCGATCACTGCACACATCACCAGCAGATGGTGCACAGCTGCACAGTGTGCACA
The DNA here is from genome assembly GCA_004335575.1 of Haematococcus sp. NG2. Classification (NCBI taxonomy): domain Eukaryota; kingdom Viridiplantae; phylum Chlorophyta; class Chlorophyceae; order Chlamydomonadales; family Haematococcaceae; genus Haematococcus; species Haematococcus sp. NG2. The sequence continues at coordinate 716,198 of QAXD01000007.1, forward strand.
CCAGCTCACACCATAATAGCAAGTAATGCGGGCAGATGATGGGGGCACGTTTTCTTGTGCTGCATGGCATTCCAACTGCGCCATACATGACTTGCTGTCCAGTGGACACTCAGCTACCTCTGTGTACCTCGTGTGTTGTACCGAAGTAGACATGTTGTGTTGATGGCTGCAGTACGATCTGATCGCCTGCCTGGGCCGAGGTGGCTCACATGCCATGATGAGCGACAGGCGTAGCACGAGGGAAACCAAGGGCATCAGCAAAGGTAAGAGCTAAGTTGTGTGTGGGCTTAGCTGCTGCCAGCACACACAACAAAGAGCATGTTGGAAGTGCTGGGAGGTCCTTCCTCAACTTGTAGTTCCCCTGCTGCAGTTTGCTGGGCTGTTTTACTACTGCAGCAGCTGGTTTGGACAGGAATGCTGCCACCGCAGCCTCGCAACCCGCCACAGAGGGATGCTGGCAGAGCGGGCAACAGTTTTGACTGTGCATTGTGTGGCACCGTGTGGCGCTGTGTTATTCTTATCGATTATTGTGTGGCATGTGTGGCGCCGATGTGTGCGCAGAGCGCATCGAGCAGGTGCGCCGCCAGATCCGGCCTGCCGAGGGAGAGGAAGACGACCACGAGGGGCTTCCAAATGGCAACTATGCCATTCAGACGCTGGATCTCCTGGGGGAGGGCACGTTTGGGAAGGTGTATCGTGGGCTGTGGCACGGCACACTTGTGGCGGTCAAAACCAGTGAGTGGCGCAGCTGTCTGACGTTGGGACAGCACACGCCCTGGTGTTCCCGAGCTGTTATGCACCCCCATGGTCAACTGATGCGGTTTTTCTGCCACTCAGTGCCCCTGCCATGCTGTCCACTAATCATGCACGCGACCTGCTGCCCACAGTGATCCTGCCAGCCAACATGAGTGGGCAGGAGAAGCGCGAGAAGATGGCTGTGATGGAGGTGTGTGAGGAAAGGAGTTGCAGCGGGAGAGGGGGTTCTCCATTGTTTCTGTTGGCCTCGGCCAACAGCAGCAGCCTGCCAAGCTGCATCATGAACTTGCACGCTGTTACGTAGATGTATGTTGAGTTCATCACTGGTGCCTTTCATGGCTGCAAGAAGTCGCTTCACTCAATGTACACAACCCGACGATCACGTTTGTTTGCCCGCTGACGTCCTCAGGCTGCCATCTCCTCCTCATTGGCCCACCCCAACATTGTCCAGGTTAGTACGCCAGTACGTGATTGTGTTTGTAACTTTGTGCCATCCCCGAAGCATCCACTGGCTGCATCCTAAAACCCCCACACTTACACGACTATTGGAGAGTGGACTTTCACAATACGGCCATGTTGTTGCTGTTGCTGTCCTGTTCCCTTGCGCCCGACTGCCATAGACATCCTGTGGCACTGCAGCGTACTCACTGTGTATTGGCCGTGCACATAAAGCCTCAAGCAAGGCGGATCAGTGGGATCACCTTTAAACTCTGTGTGGAATGTGCCCACCCACTCGACTGCACCCACAGACATACACCTACTCCATCCGGCCAGTGAAAGAGGTGCCCAAGGATGAAGCACATGCTTCCAGGAGCCCCGATGGCAACACACAGCAGCGGCAGCAGCAGGCTACAGCCATCGGAGCCTCTACAGCAGCCATGGGCACCACCAGTAGGGCCAAGCAGGAGGGTGTGCACAGCTATGAGGTATGTGTGGTTCGTCACTCAACCCACTGTGCGTGTTCGGAACAGAGCATGTGCAAATGTCGTGCGCAGAAGGTACTGGGTCTGCAGTGACTGAATCATGTGTTTTAGACTGGCCTGAATGCACAGTGCTGTTGAGGTGCTGTGCCTGCAAGAACTGTGTCAGCGTACTGTCTTCACAGTAGGCAGTACAACGCTGCACTGTTTTACTGGTGTGCTGGTGTATTGCTGTACCACAGGTGCGCTTGGTGCTGGAGTACTGCGATGCGGGCTGCCTGCGTGACGCACTGGACCAGGTGGGGCAGTACATATGGGCAGTACACATGGGCAGTACACATCAGCAGCACACATCATGACATCAGCAGTTCACATCAGCGGCACACAGCATTGTCATTGGGTGTGCTGCTTGCTCTGCGGGCACGCTGTTCATCGATCTTGAAGCACCAATTCACGCCCGCCCGGCATCCCATGGCGTGGCTTGCACGGCAATCAGGCTCATGACATTGCGCACGCTGCCACACTGCTCTGCGCTGCCTTGCCCACAACAATGCGGATCAGTGGTGCCATACCCAAGGATATACAGGAGCCCCATCCGAAAGCCATCATTAGATTCTCTACTCAACCCCTGATCTAACCCCTGATCTACCGCAGGGTGCGTTTCTGGTGCCTGGTGGCATCAACTACGTGGCGGTCCTAGACACAGCTGCCGACATCGCCAAGGCCATGGTTCACCTGCATTCCATGAATGTGCTGCACTCAGATCTCAAGGTGGGCATCGGAACGTTCTCGCGGGTACACACCGCATGGTTGGCATCCCCAAAACAGCAGCCTGTGGTGTAACCTGCATTAAAGTGCAAAACCACTCCACAGGCTTAGGGGCCGGTGAACACATGTGCCCTGCCTGAGGTGGCTCACACACACACACTTACAGGCTGACACACACATGATGGACATTAAGCAGCTGCCAATGGCTCGCGCACCCCAGTGATACACTAGAAAAGCTTGCAGGCAGCCTGTAGGACTTGAGACCGTCTATGCACTGTCTGCATGTGATTGGGGACCATCTTCTTGGCAGCCCCTGCTTGCATTCACAACATTCGCATGCCTCCCGAGCATGCCTCCTGCAAGAACAGAAGTCGCATGCTCCCTGCGACAGCGATACTCGCATGCTGCCTGAGACAACGTTGGTACCCTCGGGTGGTGCCCCCAGGTCCGCAACGTGATGCTGAAGAGCGTGACGGGCGACGGGCGTGGCGTTGTGGCCAAGGTCCGGGGGGGTCTGCGTGTCAGGGAGCGCATGCACAGGCGCAGGCGCAGGCGCAGGCACAGGCACAGGCACAGGCACAGGCACAGGCACAGCGACTCGAGCTGTCATGCGAGGGCGATGCCGTGCTGCTGCAGGCAGTTCGTCAATGCGGGGCACACGCACAAGCGTGGCAAAGAGAGAAGGAGCAGAAGCAGCAGCAACAGGTGCAACAGCAGCAGCAGCAGCAGCAGCAGATGCATGAGCAGCAGCAGCATGAGCGTGATCGTGAGCGTAAGCACACCAATGATAGTATGATACCATGCATGGCCCGCACGCTGCAGGTGGCCGACTTTGGTCTGAGCGTGAGGATCGACCACATGGAGACGCACATGAGCGGCATGTTCCAGGGCACGCTGACACACATGGCCCCCGAGATCCTGCTGGAGGGCCACATGTCCAAGGCCGCTGACGTGTATGCGTTTGGGATCACCCTGTGGGAGCTGCTGACGGGCGGCCGGCCGTTCGAAGGGCTGCCCCGCGCTCTGCTGGGGCATGCGGTCACTCGGGAGGGGCGGCGGCCGGTGTGGCCGATCAACACGCCGGCACGCTACGCGGGCCTGGCTGATCGCTGCTGGGCCACGGACGTCGCTGCGCGGTGAGCGCGCTTGGGTGCATGCGTGCGCGTGTCTGGGTGCAAGCATGGAGGCGGAGGGGCAGGGGCGTTCCTCATGTGCTTGGCAACAGCGCGGCTGCCAATGACCACATCTGCTGCTCACCACATCCGCTGTGTTGCTTCCACATGCGGCTGCTTGCAAACTGCCCCTGCCTGTGTACGGGTGCATGCTCTGCCTGGCATTGTTCATGCTTGGGAGTCGCTGCGCACACGGTGCTCACACCCTCACACCCTAAACCCTGAACCCTAAGCCTACAAACCTGAACCCTGAACCATATCACGCAGGCCCTCATTCCGTGAGGTGCTCCAAGAGCTGATGGACATGCGTGCAGAGATCGGAGGCGACACTCCACCCCTGCACATCCAGGTGCTTCGCAGTCCTGCCTTCCCTGCCTGTGCGCCTACCGGGCAGCAACACCTGACCCTCACAGCTTGCCTGACTGCTGCTGCTCACCTGACTGCTACTGCCGCACCTGACTGCTATTGCCGCACCTGACCCCGATGGCTTGCCTCTCACCCCTCAAACTTCTTCATAATGAGCCAATTACACTGCTGCAGCCGGCCCATCCATGAAACCTGGGGCACATGGCTGCTTGTATGACGTGTATGCCATATGTACTGTACATGTACCGGTGTGCTGCGCATGCACCGCTGTACCGTACATGTACGTGGCTGCATGTGCCGCCCGCCCACAGGTCACGCCTACGCTCAACATTGCACGCGCGTGGTCTTCAGCGGCCAGCCAGCCGGGCGCCGGGCTGCTGCAGACGAGCACGTTGCCTGTTGGGGAGACCGCGGGGCGCGAGGCGAGCGCGCTGTCCGCGGCTGTGGTGCCCCTGCAGCGCCCCCACAGCAACACGATGCTGGGGAGCGACTCGGATGGAGAAGGGGTATCGAGCGATGAAGAGGAAGACGTGTGGAATGATGGCACAGAGGGCGGTGGCTTCCATGCGGTCCCGCAGCTGGTGTGTGGGGGGGGAGAGGGGAGCGGGGGCTGCCGGGCCGGGCCGGGCCGGGTGCAGCAACTGCAGCCGTGCATGTAGGCCCCTTCCTCAGCTGCTGGTGCTCGTGCGCGCCAGCAGCTGTGAACCTGGCAACCAGCAGCAGGGCCATCACCTGTGATTGCGAGCTGGTGCATATGCTCGCTGGGATCAGGCGTCTATCTACTAGCCACCCGCCTCAGTTCGCCTGCTTGGGTTCATTGTCTGATCGGGTTCATTGTTTTAATATCGCACATGCCTAGGTTTGGTTGGTTGACAACCTTGCCCTGTTGCTGTGCGTGCGCGTTCTGCCCTGGCTGCAGGCTCATATCACGCTGACAATGGGCCCCCCTGTGGCGGGTTTGGGGCGTGTGAGGCCTGGTGCTACCCTGCTGCCTGTGGAGGAGCAGGAGCAGGAACAGGAGCACGAGCAGGTGTAGATGAGGCAAGACAAGAGATAAGAAACAAGAGACAAGAGACAAGAAACAAGAGAGATTGGGTCAGTGTGGACGGGGGTGCACAGTCTGCACACGGCATGGAAAATCAAAGCAAGCGCTCCTGCACCTCAGATAAACAGTCTCTCTGCACAACCACCAAGGCGTGCCTGCACAGCCTGGAACTGCTGCACAGCCTGGAAGTGCTGCACAGCCTGGCGCTGCTGCACAGCCTGGCGTGAGTATGTGGCCGGTGGACCATGACACCTGAACCAGGGACACCTGGCTGAAGAGCATAGAACATGTTTACTGCCCAGAGGCGTGTAGCTGGCATCATCAAGCTGCTAAGATGCACGCAGCTGGTGAGTGGCTGGGCCTCGAATGAATGAATGAAGGTCGTTACACTGGAGGGAAAAGAGAGAGAGAGAGAGAGAGAGAGAGAGAGTCACAACGGACGGATGGATGGAGCAACGGAGAGCATGAGAGCGGGTAGGATGCATGCGGGGGGCTGCATAAAAGCTGTACCCTGCTCCCCTGCTTCCTGCACGTTCCCTGCTCCCTGCCGTGCATGTGAGGTTTGTATTGCTATGCGAGGGGGGCATGTACTGCTGTGTGGGGTCAAGTATGTACTGCTGATTACTGCAGCGGGCTGCACCGCAAATCAAGGTGCAGTGGCTGATTATGCTTGAATGTTGGCATCTGGGGGCGCACTGCAGCAGCACACTGGTGCATTTTGTGAAAGAATGATTGAATGACCTGCGGGGGCGAGGTAGTGCTAGTGGGTGCAGGCATGCTTAACGCACCTCATCACACATCACACAAGGCTGGCGTTCACATTAGTCCGTGTGGTAAGCATGAGTGCTGGATTGTGCAGTTGGGACAGAAGTGGAATGGTCCGCAGACTCTCCTGATGAGTCTTGCCTGCTGTGCCATTGTATGCAACCTGTCGTCGAAGGTTCGAACATTGTGCAGCTCGGTTACAATTATGGAAAGGCACTGCAGACATGCATTAGTTCATAGTGGGTGGTGTGCAATACATGTCACGGGTTGCGCCAGGTAGCACCCAAATGGTTTTGTGTCTGACGAGAGAAGTAACCACTACAGCACTCGATGGTGCTGCATGGACATGCAGCAGTATACATGTATAAAGGCATCATGAATTGTGTAGGAGTTGCGGTTCACGCCATCATGGGACTAAGTTTTGCCACCACTTACTGGAGTTTCTTCAGCAACGCAAGTGCTCATCTTTCTCATCATCAATATCAATATCATGTAATACGTGTAGCTGAACACGGTAGCTGTACTTATGCAAGATTCTGAGAAAGCGCTGCTTGGAAGCAGGTACATGGGCGATGGACGTTTCACCTGCAGATACAGCAACTGCGCGGCAGCTGCTTTAGTAAATTAAACTGCCGGCAAGGGCGGTCCGCATATCGGAAACAGCTGTGTTGGTGTTGTTGCTGCTGCTGCTGCTGTTGTTGTTATCGTTACACGGTAAGCCAGTCAAGGGCCCAGCTGAAACAGCTGTGAAGGCAGGGAACTGAGCGAGCTGGCAGGGCCCCCAGGTGCAGGTGGCTGACAGTCTTACACAGTAGGTGCTGTGGCATAGGGAACTGCAGGCGGGAGTTTCTGCTAGGGCGTGCTTTTAAGCATGCAATGCTGATCAGCCCGTGTCGGCTGAAGGCTCATGTAACATGAACATGAACTGCAGGCGGGAGTGCGCCTCAGGTAGAAGTGCAAAGTGCACATGGGCTGCCTCATACTCGGGCCAGCTGGCGGATCCTCTCCCCACGCACAAGTCAGCCACAAGTTTACACGCTCCCTATGGGATTGTACTTTTTGTACTTGGTGCGCCGCACTGCAAAGCCGCGGGTGGCCTGGGTAATATGATATTATGTTTCTTGGGACCATGGACACAGCAGCGGGATGAATAGTATGAGCAGAACCAACAGCAAACCAAAGAGAAAAATGGATGATGCCAGCACTCAAATGTGGGCCACCCTCATACAATTGCCCTAACCCAGCTACGCCACACATGCCTGCATTGTTGGCTCTCATGAGCAGGGAAGTACATGGGCAAATGAATGAACAGCAGACCACCAGAGCGAACAGTGCGAGACTCCTAACAAGTTGGGAGGGCAAACAGCCCAACACACTGGCACCTCGCCCACCTTGGCCTACCTTATGTACAACCGACTCCAAAATCACTAGTATAATATGCCGTACAATCCCTGTTTCAATCTCAGAAATGGGACTGATGGCACATCGTACATTGCCCAGTATTGGTGGGAATAATCCTGAAACCTCAACCCACCCGCAGTTTACAAGAATTCTGACATTGTGGCCCCACCGGCGAACACACGTGACACCAGGCCTGCCATGGGCATGCCCAAGGATTTAATACTCAGTGCCCAGGATACATAACACAATGTTTGATGATGCCCGATGAGCCCCAAACTTGCCAGTGCTCTCTCAAGACGGACCGTGTCGACTGGCACCCATCATTGCTGGGTGGCAACTGCCAGCAGTGCATCAACCACCACCAGCATAGCATACATGCCTGCTGGCTGTTGACCACGCAGCAGTGGCTGGTGGCCTACAGCCTGCTGGTATCGCAGACTGGCCATGGCGCCTCCCCCAGGATGCCAGTAACGGCAGGGACAAGGTGTGGCAGGCATTGGTTGCGGCTGCTGTCAACTGAAAGAAGGAGGCCACTGGCTGCTGACCGTTGTATGGCTTACTGGGGCAGCTGTGTCTCGCCTGTCAGCAGTGCCCGGGCTGCACGTCGCGCCACGCCAAAGTGCTCCACAGCAGCACATGCTGCCGGCGACTTGCTGACTGCATGGGATAGGTCCTGGATGCCTGCCGCCACTGCCTGCCTGCCTTGGGCCAGCCACTTCCCTGTCGCGCCGGATAGCCGGGGCAGAGGGGAGGGAGGGGCGGTCAGGTCTTGCATGTCCCTTGGGAGGCGTGCACTCCCAGCTGTCAGTTCATTCCGTAGCTGGTGCATGGCGGCACGTGCCATGCGGGTAGCGCGACGGACCACAAGCTGGGCTGTGGGTGCAACGCCCAGTTCGCTGAGGTTGTGCCCTAGCCGGGGTGTGGTGAGCACGACAAATGCGAGGAGGGCAGCGATGGACAGGAGGGGGGCCCACAGAAGCAGCAATGCCAGAGTGTACGCCCAGCTGCGGCTGGATGGCTTGGGTTGGTGAGAGGTTGGTTGCTGCTGCATGGGATGTGCTGCGTTGGTTGTGGGTGCTGCACGGACAGGCATCATGGAAGGGTGCTTGGCAGCAGCTGCAGCCGCGCCGCGCTGACGCTGTTCCTGCAGCTGCTCCAAATGAGCTTGCAACGCCGCAGTGCGTCGGCTGGAAGGAGCAGAGGCACCGGATGCACCTGCATATGGGAAGCAAGCACATACAGTTTATGGGCCCTCCACATGCATAGCTAGAATGCAAGCTTAGATCTGCAGCTAGATCATGGCTGGCAGGGCCTGACACTAGCCTGCAGGTGCGCCACTTGTTCGCGCAGAATCGCGGCTGCTAATCACGGCTGGACGACCACGACCAGCACGCGCACATGTAGGTGCTTACCGCTTGCCACTAGCATTTCCTCTTCCTGTTCCCAAGAGCTCCCTTCCAACAACAGGCTCTGTTGCAGATGGCCCCTGCGTTGTCTTGAAGCATAAAATTTGTTGAAGCTCGCAGCTTCTTCCTCGAAGCCGAATTGCTGGGAGGACAGCCCCAGCGCCGCACTCACCACCTACAAAGACGCACACCCAGAGAACGCGCAAACGTGTTCAGGGGTCCACTATGTTCAGCTTGTACTTGTGGGGTGGTAAAGCTTTTGCGTGGCACGGCACTGCAGAACCCAGACAAACATGATACAGCATATCTAAGTGACTCACCACCACAAACAGAAATGCTCGCAGCATGTTGCCAAGTGTACTGGACTTTGCTGCTCCAACTTTACTTGCTTTTGTGTATTACTGAGCGTTGTGTGCTTTTTGCTCTGCAAATGGCGTGCAAAGCAGCTTGGCTTCTCAGGACCTCGCGTCATTGCCTTGGCTGAGAGAGAGGTGTCACCTTCCTGCCGAGCTCTGGGTGGCCCAGAGCTACACAAAATGCAGCTGCGCCTTCGCTTTAGTATACATTGCTAGAGGGCCTTCGGGCCCTCTGGATTCGACAAGTAAACATGCAAGTCACCATTCAGCATCAGCTTCACCTGGGCCAGAGGCCCTACCCCAAGCGCCCAGCGCTGGCATTTCCTCGCACCCGCATTTGCGTGCGTGCAGAGGCCCCCATTGGCACCAGCACACCCCTTCGTGCAGCCCAGGGGCCCAAGGTCCAGGCTGTGGCCGCAGTGGCGCAACCTGTGAAGCGCTTTGGCAACCTCCCACTGCAGCTGCCCACAGTTCCACCAGAGCTGGTCGCGATATCCCTGGGTAGGTTGCTGTGACAACAAGGGTTTCAGTGCCGCGCTCGCAATGGCAAAGGGGGCGTGCCCAACAACATCATGGGCAGCTAAGGCGCCCAGTGTCTTCCTCCAGCGCGTTATTGGGCATGTCACCGCAGAATGCCGGGACCTGACCGCTTATATTCACCTTGATTGCTCGTGGGCGCAGTTTATTTTGTGCAAGGCATTCTGGAGCTTGCCGGCCTGGCACAGGTGGGAGCGCGTTCGGTCTTGTGCATCATGCAGCATAACTGTGGGCATCAAATCACGCACAGTGCCCCAGGCACTGGTGACACCCATTACGTTGCCTGCGCCGCACCCTGCGCAGACCTACTTCCTGAAAGATGAGCTGGGTGCAGATCCTGCACAGGTGCGTGGCACATGGAATGGAGCAGACCTTGCATGCTTGCATGCTGCAGTGAAAGGACAAGGCCCATGCACTGCGCACCGCATCCGACCTGGCAAAGCCCTTGCCACCCCTGCCTTCTACGCGCAGGTCGCCATTTTCATGTCCATCGCTGGTATCCCATGGACCATCAAGCCCTTGATCGGCTTTGTGTCTGACACTCTGCCCCTGTTTGGGTACCGCCGCCGCTCCTACCTCATGCTGGCCAGTGCAGCAGGTGCTGCATCCTTCATGGCCATGTCCAAGGGGGGTTCCAGCGCTGGGGCCTTCCTGGGCGCGATGCTCGCAGCCAGTGCAGCTAGCGCAGTCAGTGATGTGGTGGTGGATTCCATGGTCGTGGAGCGTGCGCGTTCTGAGAGCACCGAGACCTCTGGCACCCTGCAGTCCATCTGCTGGGCCTCCTATGCCGTCGCACAGGTCATCACAGCCTCTCTATCTGGCTCCCTGGTCCAGAGCTTCGGCCCCCGCTTCGTCTTTGAGCTCACCTCCATGTTCCCCCTCCTGGTGGGTGTGGCTGCCCTGATGGTGCACGAGCAGCGCATCCCCTCCCCGGCTGCGCCCGCCCCAGGCTCCATCCACACAGCAGCACCTGGGGCTGGCCAAGCCGCTGCCCCCGGCACTGGCAGCGGTGCTGCAGCTGGGGCCGGTGAGCTGCAGGGCGTGGTTTCGGAGCACGCGGCGGCGGTGTGGACTGCGCTGCGCCGGCCGGACATGCTCGCGCCGCTCTCCTTCCTCCTGCTGCTGTCGGCAACGCCCTCAGCAGACCCCGCCATGTTCTACTACCAGACCGAGGTGCTGGGCTTCACCCCCTCCTTCCTGGGCCAGGTGCAGCTGGCCGCAGCATGTGCATCCTTTGTGGGGGTGCTCCTGTACTCGTCCTTCCTCAAGGGCGTGCCTGTGAGGATGCTCATGCTGTGGGGGACCTTGCTAGGGGCGGTGCTGCAGTCCAGCCAGCTGGTGCTGGTCACTGGGCTGCACAGGCATCTTGGGCTGGACGACCACTTGTTTGTGTTGGGCGGCTCGGTGGTCATGGACATCATTCAGGTAAGAGTGGCTGGGGGCCCCAGTCATCAGCATAACACAACTGGGCATGGGCGCATGATCTGCAGGGTGCTGTCAGACCGGGCTTGAGAGTGAAGGGTGCTCTTGTTGCTGGGTCTCCCGCGAGGAGCATGCAACTGCTAGGCAATGGCTTGCACAGGGACAGATGCCATGTATTGCTTGCTTGCCATTGCACCCAAACAGCGGTCGCAAGCCCTCGACTACTTGAATACCGTGCTCTAGCCCAGGCACCTGTTTGCACTCTCGTGACCTCAACTTGAAGCTGAATTCATCCTCAACTCCATCACGTTCCTGCTCACAGAACATCCTATCCATGCCCACCATGGTGCTGGCTGCGCGGCTGTGCCCCCCTGGCATCGAGGCCACCATGTTCGCCACCTTGATGTCTCTTATGAACCTGGCGGATGGCGTGCGCATGGGCACGGGAGCGGCCCTCATGACAGGCCTGCACATCACAGCCGATGATCTCACCAACATGCCCACCCTGGTGGCCATCTGCAATGCAGCCCTGCTGGCGCCCCTGCCCCTGCTCAGCAAGATCCCACGCAAGTTTGACTCGGACACACCCGTCAGCACCTCCTCCTCTTCTGGGAGCTCGCTCGCAAGCGCGAGCCTGAGTGTGCAGGAGAGCGTGATGAGCGTCGCGAGTGTGGACTTAGCAGCAGGGGAGACCAAGGCAGTGGGGCCTGCCGTGGCAAGTGCTGCCGCTGCAGTGGTGGGAGGCAGTTCCATGACAGCCGCCGTGGCAGCTGGGGCAGAGCTCACCGCCGAGGTGCGGTCAGAGGGCAGGCGTCACACACGGTCACTCTCCACGCGCCCGCGTGCGTCCTCTTCTGGCAATGGTCGGCCGCGTCGTACCTCCCGCACCCGCCGCGCGTCCCGCCCCAGCCTGTCCCGCACCAGCAGTACAAGCAGTACAGCCAGCGGCCCCGACACCGCCCAGCTGGCAGACCTGTGCTCCGCCCTGCCGCTGGTGTCCATCCCAGGCGCTGAGGCACATGCACCGCACCACTTCCACACCCACTACAGCCCACCCACCTCCCCCTCAAGCTCCCCTCGGACCTCCCATGCTGGCCAGGGCAGTGCGCAAGCCAACCCACAGCTTGCTGGGGAGCCCAGTGACAGGAGCTCACGTGCTGGGGACCAGGAAGTGGCAGCTGCTGCTGTCACGGAGCGCATGGCAGCCAGTGCTCCCACATGCACGCCACTCCCCGTTGCCAGCATCGATGGCGAGGGCAGCAGCTGGCGTGTGCGTGCGCCACTGCCACTAGAGTATGCGGCACATGGCCTGGACGCTGACGCGGCTGAGGCAGTACAGTTTGATGAGGTGGAGGAGCAGTACAACGAGCACCATGCAGCCGTGCTGTTGCCCGCGAGTGTACACCAGCTGCCTGTGTTTGCCAACAACATCCTGGCAGCGCCGAGCCTTGTGGGGGTGGCTGCGCCAGCAAGTCTGAAGCAGGAGCAGGATACACCGCGCCTGGTCTGCAACACACACAACTGGCCATCTCGCTAGCGTGTGCTGCATGCCAGATGTGGCAGCAGTGCAGCGCATGGAGTGACATCAAGAGTGAGGGGCGTCGCTGTGGGGATGCCACTTGGGTGTGCGCTGACTGAGGGCTTGTGGTTCTCAATCTTCTCATGCACGGGCCACACACGGGTTGTGAGCCAAGCGGGGCCTGACCACCGAGTCTGCCCTTAACCACCACGCGTGGCACACCTACCGTTGTGCGCTTATTCAAGGCAGAGTGCGATGAGGGGTTGTTTGCTGTCTGGGTGGCTGCAGAATGAGAGAGCACAGGAAGATGACCGCACTGGCATCCTTTGCTGCCCTTGTGGGGTTGCAGTGTTGAGTGTATGTTCATGCTCCTAGTCAACAGCAGTGGTGGCGTGGCATGGTCTGACTTGCCCTGGAGGCACATGCAGCTCTACACAAGCTTTGTCAGGACATGTTGGCACAGTTTGATGCACTGTGCATGACGCACTGGGAGTCATTCATACCCTGTTCCCCTGTTTGTACCCTGTTCCCCTGTTTGGTGCTGCTCTAGTCCACCTTCCAGTCAGTTAGATGGCCATGCATGGTACTATTCAGGCAGCTGAATGTGAGCTTGCATGCAGGACTGCTTGGGTTTCTGCCTCTGTGGCATGTTGATGTACAATAGCAGTTGCCCGTTGTAGCTTGTGTGGTAGTTTGTTTCATCCAGCCTTCTTGTGCTATGGCTGTGTGCATGTGGTGCGCGTATGCCCTAGCACCAAGTGGTGGGTCCCCCTCCCCCGTTTCTAACTAAGTCGCAAGAGTGGTGCTAGGTGAGGGGTGTGCGCACACATGGGTGACGTGTGCCTAATGGTTTGGCAGGGCTGATGAGCATGTCACACCTTGGAAGGGTTGAGTGGTGGGTGTGAGAGAGTGTGGCCCTGTTGTGTGTTTGGCCCCCGCATGGGACTCCATGGTGCGCACAGTCACATGGCACGAGGGGCCACACACGGTGGGGGCTGCTCCGATTTTGTGATTGTTTGGGTGGGATGCACGAACTTTTGGACGATGGTAGCGAGAGCTGGTGCATCAGGGATGCTTTCTGTACTTGAGCGCTGTATTTATACACCCATCAGACCACATGTGCACTGTCGTGTGTGAGCGTGCGTGTACGGGACTGTGCACCATCATTTACTGGTGCTGCAGCTTTCCATGTGTTTGTAGGAGTGCGAGTCAGGAGGGCGCATGAAGATGTTTGGAGCATCCTTTCATGTCCACTTGCAACCCGGTGCTGTGCGGTATGTTGTGCAGTTGACCTGGCTGGGCATTGTGTTCAGCATCGCATGTAATCCTATCCCGATTGGGCTGAAAGCTGTGATATGCCGCTCTTATGTCACCGATCGGCCTGTGTAACAACTAGTAACTTATGTTCATGTTCATGTTACACGAGCCTTCAGCCAGTCACGGGCTGATCAGCATTGCACGCTCCATAGCGTGCCTTAAAGCATCTAGCATTCAAAACTTATCTGCTGGTCCAATCCATAGCGGGCAGTGCCCATGCATACATCAGTTGGGAACGTGGTGCAGATGCGGCTGTGATTTGTTAAAAGGCGCAATATCAGCAAGGTATACTGGGCGGCATCTGGCAAAAGCAGCTCGGCAGTGATCACAGAGTCAGGCATGTGTTGAAGTATGTATGTTGCACGACGCTTACACCACCAGGACTGGCAGTCTAGGGCATCTCGTGGTCTAGGGCATCTCGCAGTGCAAGGCATAGGCACAGTGCAAGGCATAGGCACAGTGCCCTGTCTATCATGAAATCGTGCTACGTACTCCCTCGCCCATGCCCAGTGGGGAAACTGATTGTTTCTTTGCTTGATTGGCACTGCTCTAGCCAATCCAGCAGCAGGCGGCCAGGCAAGCTGTAGAAGTATAACGAGGATTGTGCAAGTCTGCCGGCTCATGCTTGCGCCCAACCGCACACGTGAAGGGAGCCGTGCAAGCGTGCGAGCTCATCCCTGCTGCCCAAGTTCCCAGCTATTACGGCATGCATGGACATGCATGTGGCCAGGGAGACCTCGTTCAGCACAATGGTCTCCTGGAGACATACTGCTGCTGGTGATGTACTGCGTTGCGTGCACTGCAGCAGGCACTGGCATGTCACAAGTGAGAGTGTACTGCCAGTATTGTACTGCCAATGATGAACCGTCAGCGTCATACTGCAGCAGTACAAGGCACATACTTGATGGTTGGTACCGCAAAGCAATGGCGTACTGCATGCAGTACCATTCGCGTGTGTAGCATGCAACATACACAGACGTGGGATTGCGAGCGGTGCATGCAACACCCAGCTTAGTTGCAATCCACTCAGTTGACAGCAAAGGCAGACACTAGTAATGCAGCGAGCCAGCCGGGCGGTAAGCCTACAGAGATGAATGTTGTGCCAGACAGTCTTCTTTCGCCGACTGCTGCTAGACCAGACCCTAGTACAACATGACAGTTGAGGTGAGTCTAGCCACACAGCTGACAAAGGTCACTAGGCAGCTCCCATTTTTCCACAAACATAGATCACGAGGCAGTACCCATATATACCCGGGCCCTGCTCCTCACGAGTGACAATATGACGGCTTGCAACTACATACTCCATCACCCCCAAAACCACCATTTTCCAAGCTTAACGAGGTCTCTTGATCGCAACAGGACCAATGCTTAGCACCATGTGCTGCAACTGTGGCCCCAGCCATTGCAGGGCGGCCTCACACCCACTCTGAAAATCCGTGCATCCAATCCCATGAATGCACACATCCAGCCAGTCCATGCTCCAGCTGGAACACCGCTGGTCGCGTCAGCCGCCGCCGCCGCCGCATCACTTTCCATCTTCCTAGCGCCGGCCGCCTTGGCCTTGCCGCCCGCGCCTCATGAACAGCCGCTGCGGCCGCCTTGGCCTTGCTGCCCGCCCCTCATGAGCAGCCGCTGCGACCTGCTGCACCACCGCCACCGCCGCACCAGCATCAAGGCACCAAGGGCTATCCCCAGCAACCCCACCGGCTGCACCGGCTGCCTGCATGTGCACCTGTGCTCCCTCCTCCTCCACCCCACACGCAGCACGCAGCTCGGCTGCTAGCCGTTTGGATGCGGCCTGTGACCAGCCCCACAGCGCACGGAACACTGGGCTGGCCATGACTGCCCCCAGAACGCCAGGGCTGCGCACACTACGTACAGCTTGCCGAGCCAGGTCCTTGTACGCCTGTAAGGTCGCACGCGCCTCAGCCTCCCCTGCGGAGGTAGGGTCAGTCGGTGGTGCACGCTGGCATGCAGACCTGACACGCGCCACACAGCCTGTGAGGACAGGGCTGCCACTGGCACTGCCGCTGCTGCCTCCTGCTGCTGCCAAGGCCTGGATGAGGTCACGCACCAGCCCAGGGGCTGGCCCTGGCTGTCCATTCACGGCCGCCACCCAGTGCGCCAGCCGCACCGGCAGCTGCTCCGTCAGCAGCAGCACATGGGCAAGCACATCAGTAGCCGCCTCCTGCACATCAGCAAACTGCATTCGGGCTGCGTTATTGGCCAGCTGCTCGATGCATGCTAGCAGTGCGCTGGACCACTGGGCCGCATCCATAAGCAGGAAGAGCTCGTCCGCGGCCAACTGTATGATAGATGGCTGGTTGAGCAGCACGTGTGCTGCCTCGGCGTTGAATGGGTTGTGCAGCAGCTTGGCCGCGCTGTTACGGACCACATATGCCATCCAAGCTGCTGGCGTCAGGGGCCGCATCAAGGGCGGCATGTAGTAATCATAAACACACAAGAACCCCTTGTGCGCCTGCTCATACTGCATCGCTGCCTGGTATTGCAGCAGCTCTGAAGCCCATCCACGCATGCAGGGTGCAGGCGCGTCAGGTTGGCTGCCCAGCTGCGCCACCAGCCGTGTCAGCAGCGTGGATTCAAGGAGCACCACACGTGGTAGTTGCAGTGCTGCTTGCGCGATGAAACCAGTTGTGTACGCAACATTCACGCCATCCCCGGATTGCCCTGCTGCTGTGTTCTGCGGCAACTTGCTCCCCCTGTACCACATGAGCTGGCCGGTGATCTGTAAGGGCAAGTCAGCACCACAACTCAGGCACAGGTCACACGCGGCAACATTGTGGGTTCACATACAAAACGATCGCGCTCTGACGTGCAAGGCAACAGCGCTCAGCCCCTCACCTCCCATACCAGGCTCGTGATCCCATACTCCTGCAGGGCTGCTCGCCATACGTCCTGTGCTTTTCCCCAGCTGCTGCTGCTGCTGCTGCTGCTGGTGTTGGTGTTGGTGCCGCCACTCCCGCCCTCACCGCCTTGCACCTCATTCACCAACCAGGAGCTCAGTGCTTGCATGAGGGTGCAGCAGTCAGAGAGCAGCGGCCCAAAGGCGCTCGGCCCCAGGCATGGCAGGCATGGCAGTTCCCAGTTGTTATCAGCCATCAATTGCTTGTGCTCCGATTCAATGGCCACACCTAAGCACCACCAGCCAGTAGCCAGCGCGCGTACCAGATCTGGTGGGCTGGCCACTGCTGCCAGCACAGCCCCAACGTCTGATGCTGGTGTTTTGCGCAGTGTGTCGGCCAGCGGGCGCAGCACTGCAGCCATCAACGGGCGCATGCCCCAGGCCAAGTCATCCACCTCCTTTGCGGCCACAAGGTTGCCCTCCAGGTCCTCGTCTGTAGCTGCCGCGACAATCACGACATATGCAGCTGCAACCAACACGCGAGCAGGGCATGCCTCTCCTGAAGCTTCAGGGGTACTGTGTGCCATGGTCTGCAGCACCTGCTTTGCCGTTGCATGCCGGATGTCCCCTATCGTTGCCCCCAGCGCTAGTGGAGCGCATGCAGCTATGGTTGCCAAGTATTCCACGGTTGTTGTCAAGGCTGGGGGCCACGCTACCCCTTCCTTTGTCTCAGCAGTTGTTGCCAGCAACCAAGCAGCTGCTTCCGCCACCATTGCGTCACAGTTGTAGTCCCTCATAGATGGCAAAACACGCCACCACCAGAGCATGGAGCGCAGCTGCAGGGCCAAGAAGGTGGCGGGGGCAGGCAGAGGGCGGGTGCACTGGCCTGCACCACAGCTGGGAGGCTGGTGCAAAGGCAGCCCAGCCTTCACATACCCTCTCACACACTCCACTGCCACGGGCACTGTGCGCATCAATCTCTGCATCAATTCCGCAGCAACCCCCGCCCCGGGCAATATCAGCGCACGCGTCACTGCTGCGTGCACCAAGCTGTGCACAGCGACCAGCTCCTGGTATGCTGCTTGAGGTGACACCTGAGGGCACAGTGCTGGCTTGCAGCTTGTGACTCATGCAGGCATGTGCAGGCTTGTGGGAGCGCGTAGCTGGTGTGATTGATGTGAGTTGTGACTGCATCAGGCCGTCATGGACCCTAAACCCTAAACCCCTAAACCTCACAACCCCAAACCCTAAACGGCTAAAGGCAGGACCCAACACGTACACACATCTGGAAGCAGCATGCTGCTACAGCCATGTCACGGCACGCATGTCATTCAGTGTCACTTACAGGAGGTGGCAGCACACGGCCAAAGACAGGCAGCGGCGCATCAAGACGGAGTGTGTTGCTGCCGTTGTACCCCTCAGACAGGCTGTAAGTGCGCCAGCACTGCACTGCAAAGGGATACATTAGCTGTTGTGCAAAGCTGGCCTGCAGCTGCTGCTCACGGCTGAGTGGCTGCGCTTGAGGGGTGCCAGCATCTGCAGTGTGTCCAGGTGCTGCACTCTGGCCTGCTGCACCACTGGGGGCAGCCGCCACTGACTCAAGCCACGTGTTCAGCCGCACCAGCAGCGCCAGCTGGCGGCGCAGCAGCACATCAACCGCATGCGCCACACTCACATGTCGCGGCTGGCCACCCACTGCTGTGCCCCCAAACGCCACCAGCCTGTTCCACGCAGGCGCATCCCTTGTGCAGCAGCTGCAGGGGTCTGCACCACTGCTGCTGTGCCCTGGCATGAGCCGCTTCAGCGCATTCGACAGCTCTGTCAGCACTTCAGACTTCAGCAGGCCCTCCACCAGCGCCACGTCCTGGGGCCGTGGGGTTGACTGTGCAGGGCCGCCCACAGGCACCAGGCAGCTCACAAGCGCGAGCACGCAGCTGGTCATGTGCGCCATGTGCTCAAACTCATGTTGCCCTGGCTGGGGGGCAAGGCCCAGGGAACAGCAGCATGCGACCACCTGCATGTGTTGTGCATGGGAACATAAAGTGCTGAACATCTGAAGTGCACAGCAGCGATCAAACCACATGATTCAGCTGATGTCAAGTTGAGTGTTGTATAACACAGCATAACACAGCACAGCGCAACCCGCCCAACCTGCTGGCAAATCTGAAGTCCTCGCGAGTCTTGAAGCGGAGCATTCCGTTTTAGAAGCGCAACTACAGATTTCACCTCAGCTATGGCGGCATTGCCGTGCTGCCGAGCCCGCAGCTGCCGTGATCTGGCGCTGCTCATGCCCGTAGACTAACAGCCGGTACCATTGCTGCAATCTTGTGTCTAACACATCCCTGAATGCCAACAAACGCGTCTAGCACATTCCTGAATGCCAACAAACTCATCCTCCTCCCCACACAATCTCTGTAAACCCTAGCTCCACGCCGAACAAATCCACATCCAGCACCCCTTCCCCTCCAGCCTATGCATTACATCATCCCTTCTGCATACCTATTCTGATCTCTGCACTGTGTGCGCAAGCTACTTCTTCCTTGCAATCCTCTCAATTGAAAACCAGGGTGGACACTAGTTACAGTTTTAGCCAGGTAAGCTGAACAATATGTTCAATGAGCTGTCTAGGCTTGATTGACCTGCTGGTACCTGGCAACACAACGAACTTGCTCCTGAACCTATTATACTCAGCCCACAATGGTGCAAACAACATTGACATCTCTGACTGCCTCCCACAGCCGAGCCATCACGCACCGCTTGCATGCATGCCAAGCCCATAGATTGCAACACGTGTGCAAGGGTGCTTTCAGTTATCAGAGTTCAGTTGGTGCAATGCGCCGAACAATGTATATAGAGCACTGAGCGCTTGATCCAGCGCCTTGCAGCAGCAACTGATGCATGGATGCTTGCAAAGCGAAGCCTTCTTCTCAAGATCTCAACTAGTTTCTGGATCCAGATGCACAACTGATTCAAAGCCAGGTCCCCGGGTCCTGCTCAAGGTCTGATGCCCACGCCAAGGACGCCGTGCAGGTTAAGGATCAGTTCAGCTACCTCCGTAGCACGGTGCAGCATAACGGCGACCAAAACAAGGAGCTGCAGCGGCGCATGTGCGGGGCTGGGCATGCATTCCGACAGCTGCGCCCAGACACAGTGGCGCCACCCAAGCTACGGCTGTACTGCACGTTTGTCGTGCCCAAGCTGCTGTATGGATGATGCACACACAGATGCAGAATTAATAGCCAACACGGTACCAGCAGTGCGAGTCACATGGCCAGTTGGCCACGCGTACTGTGCTAAAAGCTCAACTCAGACATGTGGATGGACTGAGGTGCATGCAGCCGAGCTGGGAGTCGAGAGGAGTCGACTGCTGGTCCAGGAGCACGGGCTTGTGCGCGCTTACATGCGGCGCACAGAGAGCTCGTGGTCACCACAGGTCTGGCGTGTGGTGATCTGATATGAGGTCAGCAGGTGACCTCACCAGCATCACAGCCAAGGAGCAGCAGGCTGCACACGCTATAAAACAGTGGCCAGCAAACGCTCAGAAGCACCACA
Source organism: Haematococcus sp. NG2 (assembly GCA_004335575.1). Taxonomy (NCBI): domain Eukaryota; kingdom Viridiplantae; phylum Chlorophyta; class Chlorophyceae; order Chlamydomonadales; family Haematococcaceae; genus Haematococcus; species Haematococcus sp. NG2. The sequence goes on from QAXD01000007.1 coordinate 736,363, forward strand.
GCCTTGAGCACCTCAGTCTTACTTCTGGCGTACTTTTGCGCGTGGCCTGCGTGTGGAGGCACAAGTCCAGGCACAAGTTCAGCGCCTGCACTCTGCAAATATTGCTCTCCGACTTGTGAAACAAAGCCAAGCAAATAGGCTATTATCAACGAACAAGCCACAACAAAGAAACATGCAAGGCACCCTTCGGGCACCTCAGGCCCTGGGGACCCAGGGCCATGCTATCAATAGGCGTCCTGTTGTGCGTCCTTGCGCGTCAGCAGCGCCCTCCGTGCCAGCAGCGCCAGGGAACGTGCAAGGGCAGCTGCTCCACACCAAGGCTGCTCGAAAGCATCTGAAGCAGACGCTTAAACAGCACAGGAAGAACTTGTGCGCGGCGGTGCAATTAGACCAGCGTCCAGAGGTTGCTCTGTCGGAGCTCCTCCAAGACCTCAGGTGAGCGGTGGACAGGCACCACAAGCAGCTGCATCGTGGCAGATGCTCCAGTTTCAATGAATCTTAATGTCGGGGCCCGCACCTTGCGTTTCACTAGGCCTTGGTATCAAGGACCCTATGGACATGCATGGCTGTGGCTCTTCGTGGCAAGGTTGGCCTGCAAGTTCTTACTTGCCATCCTTCTGTGCGCATGCCTGCTCTACAGGAAGCTGGAGCTGTACACGCCGTTGCCAGATGCGCCAGGCCAAGAGTGCCAGGTCCTGGCTCCCAGCAGCTCAGGCCGCACCATGCCTGCATCATCTTTGACCATCGTGACTCCTTCTGGTCGGCAGCTACATGCAGCTCTACCCGACCTTGACCAGTTAGACCTGGACAGCCCAGAGTTTGCACCACGTGATTACCAAGGCACTTCCGGGAGGGTGCTAGTTTGCCAAGGCAGCAAGTGCATGGCCAAGGGTGCACTGGGAGTGCTGCAGGCTGTGTCTGCAGTGGCTGGGTCGTCAGAAAGTGTGCAGGTGAGACAGGTGCCATGTCTGTGATTATCTATTGCTAGGCTGTACATGCAGTTTTTGGTATGGCCTGGATTCTTTTCAGCAACTGCAACTTGTGTGGCCACCGCACTCAAGAAGAGGCATGGACGAGCTTTGTGTGGTTGCCTTGCAAGCACAGCTTGACACACACTGCGTGACGTTACGCTTCACAGGTCATGCCCTGCAAGTGCCTGGGCAAGTGCAAGGAGGGCGCCGTGATGCGTGTGAAGCAGGAGGGCGTGGCGCGTTGTGCAGTCTACACGAAGCTCTCACCCCATGATGTGCCTGCTCTGCTGGACTCTCACTTCCTCGCACCCCGTGAAGCACATGGCCACATGGATTCAGAGGCTGACTGCTGCCCAGAATGCAAGGTTGACCTGTGAGCGCCAGCAGCTTCTGGCACCACCAGTTGCCCTTGCACGATGGCCTCCACGCAGCTGGTTGTACTTTGGGGCATTGGTCAGGTCTGTGCTGTAACTGCTGCCTCGTGCATATGTTCTAGGCAGGCAGTTCAGTGCCAAGTGGTCGTAGCATAGTGCTGTGGCGGTCAGTGGTGGTGGTGAGGAGTATTGAATCCCTGTGCTGTTGTGTGCTGTGGCCCAAACGGCTGACGTGTTTGTTGGGCCTACGTGTTTGTAGCAATATGGCTTGCAAGACTGAAGATGTTGTCTGCTGGTGCTGCTGCCTCGCGATCCAGCATACATTTTGGCAGCCGCTGCTGTATCGTGGTGTTGGGCTGTGTACTGGATGTGTGTACTCGCTGTCGGTCTGTACAAGGGTTCTTTTGCATGGTGTTGCGAGGTGCTGTGATATGCTCACGGGACTGTGGTATCAAAGGAGACCATTGGCCTGGCATGCATGCTGCTGGGTAAGGCCGTGATTTTGACGTGTTCACACTGCTGCCACTCTTGACATTCTTCAGGGTAGGACAGGTGTGGATTTTGTGCTGCTGCAGTGGACTGTGTACGTACGTAAGACATGCTGGGAGTTTAGGTTGCAGAGGCAATGTGCATGGCATCTGTTAGTTGGATGGTGGTCGTGGTGCAGTAGGCATGTTGTTGCACAGGGGAACTTCTGTTTGCTCGACTTGCGGCAGCAGGCACACCAGATATATTCGCTGCAGCTTCGGTCCATGACGCATTCTTTCGTTCTATTCTTTGGCCTTGACACGCAGGCTTGCAACTGCATTCTTTTCTATGATCGCAATGTGCAAGTGAGCAAATCTGAACGGTGCAGAACAAATGCACTTGGTTCCTGATTGTAACAACTTTGCTCACACAACTTGAGGTGCAATTTTCCACAGGTTCTGCCTGTACGAAAATGAATGTGAACCTGAACATGTACAAAACTGGTATGGTAATCCACAATTAACTAGGGCAAGCACATAAACAGATCATGTCAGGCTGTGCCTTACAGCAGCAACGGGGTTAATTAGCCTGGCCAACCTGATGTATGCATCATGAGTCTGATACAGCGCTGAAAGCAAACAGTTTGGTACACTGATTGAACTGTGATGTAGCAATTGGGGACCCGCAAAGCTCTTCCTTTTTTGGTTGATTGCTTATGGAAAATCAAACCATGCAGCCAAGGGGTCATTAGTTAGTGCCATGTGGCAGTGCTTAAGTCTGAGTTGGGCTCCACCTCATTTGCACCATGCAGCATGGCACAAATCAGTGCCTTATTGCTCCTGCAACCCCCGTGAAACCTGCCCCTTGACCATCCTGCACCTAAGCGAGACGTGCAACTTCAGCCGAGTTGCCTGGCAGCATAATAATAATAATAACAACACGGCGTTTCACAGATGTTTCTGCATGCTGGAGCCAGTCATAGGCCAAACATCCATATGCCTGGCAGCATGTGTGCATCATACTATTGCATTCCCCCTGCCAGCATGCGTAAACTGCAGCAATAGAGGACCTGGATGCACTAAGCGCACACTTTTTCTGTGATAACCTGCCGGATGCGCTGCAAGGTGCATGCACCTAGGCGAGGTGTTTAATGCATACCCCGTGCCAGCACACAAAAACTGCACAATAAGAGGATCTGGATGCACTAGGCGCACACTACTGCTTTCTAGGTTGTGCGGCCGGAGGCCCCTGCAATACATCGGAGCTGAAGGGACCTTCAGCTAGATCGTTGACCCAGGACCATAAACCAGAAATGGTGCTGCAAAGACGCGAAGCTCAAACATGCACTGTCGAAACACTCATTGCACTAAATTTGGATTGAAAGCGGTGCGTTGACCACGCCTCGAAGCGCTGTCGTGAACACCCCAAACTTCACACACAGAGCATCTCCGCGAGAACGGACAACACAGCCGCTGCGTCGTACACCAGAACTAGCGACTGTGGGAGTATCACAAGAGCACTGTGCGGGGACTGTATATAGTTCCGGTCATTGAGACCATCCTGTGACCGAGCCAATGCTCAGAGCTCAGCGCGTTGGAAGCGAGCTCAGAGCTGCTGCGAGATATTGAGCCGACTCAGGCTACAGCTGAGCTTCTGAGATTAACCGGGAGTCTATTATTGCGCGGGTCAATCACTCCTCACCCCGCCTCATTCACCTGATGTGACCCTGATGTGGTGCCATGTATCTAATTCAAAGTGCACGTCTAATACAAGTCAGAACCTGACGCAGGCCGCTCATACAGAGTTTGCAGTGTAGCACAAAGCAGTGCGTGGAAAGCATTTCCACAAGCATCAGACTGTCACCGATTGAAGAATTCTTGCCTTTGCCGCACAACTTCCAGGCGAGAAGACGAAGTGGCACAGGTGCAATTGCAGCAAGCAGTGATCCAGTTTCCATACGTTTGCTCAATGGCTTAGCCAGCGCCGGTGCACTCGCTGAATGTGTTGTTCTCATGCACTCCCGACGAGCCATGCAAACCACATACATCGCGGAGTTGCACCGAGCGTGAGACTCACGCACCTGTAGCTGCATGCACGGTCGTCCGTGGCTCTTTGCGCAGGTCGTGGAGACCACCTGAAGCAGTCATTCAGGCTGTTGGCGCAGCATTGACAGGCTTCAGGGCAACAGCCCTCCAACCCAGCAGCCTGCAACTCCCCTGCAACTGCAAGCAGTATGGGGCGGGAGGAGCGGCGCGCACCAGTGGAAGCATGCCCCCGCTACGGCTCATGCCCATCCCCTGCGTTGCCAGCTGTCCTGCATGCAGCATCCAACATGATCAGGGGACCACTGGACCTGAAGCAGTTGTCCAAGCTGCGTAGCGAGTTTTCCACAGCCCCAGCCCATGTGCTGGGCAGCAAAGACCCACTGCTGAGGTGCCATCATGGCGCAGCACGCGCTAACAGCGCTACCACAGCCAAGAATGCACGCGGGTCCATTGCTACCCTGGTGGATCTGAAGCTCAAGACACAGCAGGTGCGTGCAGTGCATGGACCGGGCCCACCACAGGCATGCATCCCGGGCACATGCATGGCTGCATGGTCACGTTTACAACATGCATGGCCCATGTAGAACACCTGCATACAGTGGATGGTGACGCTAGCATGCTCGACATCAGCCAATCCAACGGGACTTGCATGGAATCACTATCTGCAACTCCGGACTGTAGTAACTTCGGCACAGCACTTGTTATGCACTAATCCATGCATCCAATCATGCCCAGCACCCCTTTGCTCCTGAACGGCTGGGCCACACACATGCACAAACACATCTCCTCACTCGGCAAGATCACCTGCCCATCCAGATGCAGCACACACCACCCGTCCCACTGCTCAAGCTTTGCTGCACTCTGGCTCGATCATATGCTTCCTTCAGTCATGCACCGAATCAAGCCAACCGCTGCTGATTCCTGTGTCCCGTGCGCTGCATGTGGTCATATCATATGCCACACGGCAGGCTCAGCATGAGGCGGAGCTTGCGGCCCTGCGTGCAAGCGCCGCTGCCGAGCTGGAGGCTGCTAGGGTCAACTTTGAGAAGCGTGTGAAGGTGCGCGCATGTGCTGTACTGTGCAGCTGTACCGCCTCAATGGTACTTAGCTACTCACACACCCATGCTGTCTTGCTGGTGGCTCAATGTCGCTTGCGTCACAACCTTCCCTGGGCCCATCATGTAGCCCGCGGTTCTTCATTGGAACCGGTGCAAGCGCTTCGCTCGGACTCTTTTTGTCACGCTGCATACTGATGGCTGCTCACTGGCTTGTGTTCAATGCTTGTCAACCTGATCCGAGCCCTCCCACCCTCCCTCCCGTGCTACCCCATCATGATGCTCCCTATGCCCCGCCGCTCTCTGCCTCACTGCATCCTGCTCCTTGCGCCCCCTTCCCTGGTGCTCATGCATGCATGTGCGCATGCACTCTCGTCCTCGTGTCCTCAAACCCTAAACCCTGAACTTTAAAGCCCTAATCCCTAACACTCCCCAGGCGCTGGAGTCGGAGTTCAAGGCCGCCAAGGACCTGCACAACATGAAGGTGGCACAGCTGCTAGCGGACGTGCATGCGGCGAGCGAGGAGGCACACACGAGTGATGCCTTCCACGAGATTGTGCGCGCCAGCGCGCACCGGCAGCATGCCAAGCTGCGCTACCTTGCCCTACCTTCAGCACCTGTGCCTGTGGGGCTTGAGCTGCTAGAGCATGTGGCGAGGGGGGATGTCACAGAGACAGGCGGCAGCGACCACGACCCAGATCTAGATCCCATTGCTGCTGTGCTGGAGTTGGACAGCCATGACGACGTGGCCTCTCAGAAACCCGGCACCATCCCTGGGCGCTCTACCTTGACCCCCTTCGGGCTTCACATGCCTAAGGGGAGCCCCGCTGAGGCGCCAGCTGATGGCACATCGCCTGCGGCTGATGATGGTAAAGGGGATGAGGGGAGGCATTGGGACGGGGCGGGGGCTGGTGGAGCACCGGGTGGTCGTGATATCCCACTGCCAGCCTTACCAGCTGAGGAGGCCGCAGTGCCCGCAGATGCTCCTGCTGCACATGCAGCGGGCACGGCACCCATTCCATCTGAGGTGCGTGCATCTGGCGCGACCGCGCCTGCGCTGCCCAGTGCCTCAGTAGCGTGTGGGCCCAACAGCACCGCGCATCTGCACACAAAGCCGCTCGCGCGGCAGGCGTCTGGGGCGGGCGCGGGCGCTGCGGCAGCGGCGAGCCATCATACACAGGCGGAGGGCGGCTGCTGCAGCCCGTCTGCGCTGGCCATACTCCAGCGCAACGGTGGGCCCCATGCTGCATCAGAGCGTGTACGCTCCTGCCCCTCCCTGCCACGCCCGCCCCGCCTGCCGGCCAACTCGCGGCTGGCAGCGGCGGCGGCAGCAATCAAGCCAGCATGCAGCAGCATCCTTGCGGGTCCATCTGCCTCGCCCCCCGCTCGTGCCCAGTCCAGCGGGCAGGTGCAACTGGGCAGTACAGCGGCCACAGGCAGTACAGCAGGTGCCCCACCCACCGCCTCCCCAGGCTCTCCCAGCTCACCGGATACTGAGTGGGCATCACAGGGCTTCGCGCCCCCCATCAGGTTTGCATCCCCTGACCACCCCTCAGAGCTGCTGGTGCAGCAGCTGCTGGCTGAATGGTCCACCACGTACGGAGCTGAGCTGCCACAGGGCAGTGGTGGGGAGCCCGGGGCTGCGCAGCTCGACACGCAGCCGGCTGTGCAGCCAGACGCCCAGCCGGCTGCGCAGCAGCAGCAGCAGCAGCAGCAGCAGCAGCAGCAGGCGCTGCCACAACCACCGCCGCCGCCTGCGGACCTCGCGTCCCTGCCCCGCAAGCAGCTGCTGCTGGTGATGTCAGCGCTGACGGAAGCGCGGCGGCGGTTCGGGCTGCAGGTGGCCGGGCAGCACGCGCTCCTGATCAAGCAACGCGCGGACGCGCTGG
>QAXD01000007.1:750471-761765 GCA_004335575.1 Haematococcus sp. NG2
GTCTCCCCCCCACCCCCCACCCTCACCATCTCCTAGAGGCGCACTGTCTGCTGTGCGAAAGGTGCGGCCCAGCCCTGAGAAGCTGCTGATCTAATCTGATCTTACAATGGATACTTAGGACAGGATGCATGGACAGGATGTCAAGCAGTGATATCTGATATGCTACCTGTGGGATGTATGAAGAGCTGCACTGTGCCTTTGGGTGCCCTGCTGTGCAGCTGCTCCTGCGGCTGGGCGGAGTGGACTTTGCAGCGCTCTCCGCTCAGCCAAATGGACTGGATGCATTTGGGTTAGCACTGTGTGCCCAGCTCACCAACTGGCTGGGCTGGGGACAGGACCAGGTGCGCGGAAAGTGTGACCGTGGCATGGAAAGTGTGATGTGTTCGTGCGATGAGGAACTGTGATGATTGCGCAGGCATGGCAGGTGAGGTGCAGCATCATAATGCCTTATTAGAACATCACCTGACCCACGTGGAGTTGTGCTCTCCGTCAGGTTGCAAATCCGACCTCACAACGCGCACAACAGTTGTGTTCACGACTTGTGAAGCCAAGGAGATGCACAACGATTGTGACGCGCGCATCTGTGTGCACACCTGTCACTCACTCGTGCGTGCAGTGCATCACACTTTCCCTCGCGCCGGGCTCAGTGCTGGCCACCGACCAGCTGTCCTATGACCCGACCACCCAGGGAAATGAATGGGCCGCGCTGCTGGCAGCCGACCCCCTCTCACTCCTCTCACCCTCCTTCATCGCCCAGTACGGAGTGACCTCCGTGACGCTCACGGACGTGACGGATGTACTGCCCCCGCCACCGCCCATGTCTGACGGGAAGGTGGTGGTTGTACTGCCTCCCCAGGACCCGGGCACAAAGCCAGGCCAGGTGGCCACGACTGCAGTAGCAGCCGCCGCCTTGTCAGCGTCGGCTGGCATCTCACTGGCTGTCTCACTCACCAGCAGTGTGATCACCTCCGCCTCCACCTCATTGGTCACGGGAGCAGCTGCACTGGCCCAGGGCGGCCTGGCCATGCTAGGCACAGCTGCCAAGTTCTCCTCCTTTGCCACCTCAGCCTCCGCCTCCATGGTCAACCTGGCCCACCATGTCCAGTTCCTCAGTCTGACTAAGGGCCTGGCGGTCAACCGCAGCAGTTCGCATGACGCGGTGGCGGGCGGCCTTGCGTGGGCCAACTTCCAGGTGAGCAGTACAGGATGGGCAGTACGGGGTTGCAGTACAGAGTTGGAGGTTGCCCTGCCCGTACTTCAATCCTACCTCATACCATCTGGACCCTACATGTTCATGTTCATGTTCATGTTACACGAGCCTGCAGCCAGTCACGGGCTGATCAACAATCTGGACCCTACCATTGCAGGTGGACATGGGAGTGGCCCAAACATACGAAGGTGATGGGGCCAGTGGGCCGATGGATTGGGCACGGCTCTCCTTCTGGGACCTGGACCCTGCGCAGTTGGAGGCCGTGGTCTTCACCCAGACCGCGAACCGCTTCGCCTTCATCGCGCTGTGCTGGGCTGCACTGCTGCTGCTGCTGCAGCTGGGGCTGTGGGGCTGGCGGCCGCTGTTCAGGTGGAAACGGCTCTCGCTCATCCGCCAGCTGGTGTTCCCGCGCGCAGCCATCATGCTGGCGGCGTTCACGGTGCAGGTGCGTGCTGCGCTGCGCTGTGCTGCGCTGCGTTGTGCTGCGCTATGCGCTGTGGTGTGCTGTGTTGCGCTGTGCTGTGGTGTGCCGTGTTGTGCTGTGCTGCGCTGTGCGCTGTGATGTGATGCGCCACGCCACGCCACACGTTAGCAATAGGAAGTCTTTGAGCTGGGCGGCAGGCACAAAGTGATGGCTTGCACAGGCCTTATGTCGTTATGTGCTCTGAATGGGCTCCTGCCTGATCCCTTGGCTCGCGTGCAACATGTTGGTACTGCGCAGCCCGCATCTGAGGCGGCCGGCATGCTGCTGCCCAGCGGCAACGGCAGTGCAAACAACCCCATCTTTGGAGTGGGCGCCCTGCTGTATGCCCTGCTAATCGCGGGGGCCTACACGTGGCTGGTGGTGCTGCTGTACAAGAGCAGGGCAGCGCTGGGTGTGGTGTACCAGGTGGAGACCGAGGAGAAGGAGAAGGAAAAGGAGGGGAAGGAGCATGGGGAAGGGTCAAGCAAGGGCCAGGAGGCGAAGGATGCAGAAGAGGGCAGCGGTGGCGGCCACAGCAAGCCAGCACCTCCCAGCAAGCCAGCACCTCCCAAACCCCCTACCGCACCTGTGCCACCCCCAAGTGCACCGCCCCTGCTCCAGCTGCCCCTGCCTATTACCTCTCTGCCTTTGCTGGAGCCCCCACCATCTGGTGTCAGGCCCAGCACCCACAAACCAAACACCCTCCCCACCCCACCTCCATCCCCTCCTGCTGCGCCACCTGTGCCAGACCCTGCTCCCCCCAGCCTTCCGCCGAAGGGCGCGGGCTTAGGGAATGGGAGTGGGAAGGGTGCCTCCATGGTGAAGCGGGGCTCAGAGCCTGGCGGGGGAGCAGCCGGGGACTTGCGCGCGTCAATGACCGGTGATGCCGAGGGCAAGCGCACCTCCCGTAGCTCACGAGCGGCTTGGGACGGGGGGGACAGCACGAGCGGCGGCAACAAGCGCACGCCTGCGTCGCTGGCCGCAGGCGGCGAGAGGCCATTGTTGAACGGCAGCAAACGCGCGTCAGGGGCAGGAGGGGTGGGCGACTCAGGAGCCCTGCCCACCTTGCCGGCCGTGCGCACGGCCCTGCCCCCGCCCGCCCGCCCCCTCCTCCGGCCTGGCCGCTCGGCCCTCAGCGGACGCCTCAGCTTTGCCGAGCACAGCTGGGGTCTCGCATGCCGCACCACGCAGCGCCAGCACCAACGGCGCGGTGGCGGGGGCTGTGCCAGGGCCTGGCGACCGGGGGAGCGCGGGCAAGCTGCATGTGCCCCGAGCTGCAAGCTCCATGTCTGGCTCCCTGCCGGTTGGGGCCACCGCCCATGGGAGTGGGAGCCCCTTGGTCCACATCTTGGACGTCTCCCCTGCAACCACGCCCATGCGGAAGCCCTCCGCATCCGGAAGTATGAGGGGCACCGCCAACAAAGTGGCGCCTCTCCTAAGCTCTGGGGGCGACCAGGAGTCCCTCACGGGCTCACACCCCGCCACACCCCTGCGCGCCAGCATCACCGGCCGCAACGCCACCAAGTCGGTGGTTTCCATCTCTGGCGTAGACCTCCACAACAAATCCCAAGCCGGAAGCTATGACCCCAACAGGTCCTCAGACGACCTCCTGTTCCCTGCAGGCGGGGCACTGGCAGGTGTGGGTCATACCACCAACCATGCATCGCTCAAAACACATGGCACCTCCCCGCTGGGAGCCGCCACCGTCATCAACAGCCACACCTCAGCAGCTGCCCCAGCTGCTATTCATGCGGCTGGTGACCAGCAGCATGGCAACGTCAACCTTGGGCCGCGCCAGACATATGCTGGTATGTGGCTCTCACTCTTTGACCTCACGGGCCGCTGGGCGCCCGGCGAAAAAGGCGGCTGGGCGGCCGAGGATTTGAACCCGCACCTGCTGGAGCCCCACCGCACGGCGGCCTACGCATGGGAGGGGGTGTCCCTCATAGGCCTCAAGCGGCTGCTGCTGCAGCACACACCGTTCGTACCGCCCCCAGCCGGGGTGTGGCTTCGTACAGCTGACGGGACGGCAGTACAGCTGCAGGAGCACCTGCCGCCCAGTGCCACCCCCTTAGTGGCCTGGGAGTCTAAGCAGGCACTTGGGCGGCAGGTGTTCGAGCGGTTCGGCTGCGTGTACGAGGACTTCCGCGGGTGGAGCGCGGCCTGCTTTGGCTACGAGGTGGTGCGCACGTGGCAGACGGTGCTCGTGGGCCTGATCGTGGGCGTGCAGGAGGGGACGGGAATGGACCCTGGGTCAAAATCAGCCATCGCAGCCAACGCAGTGCTGATGGTGATCAAGACCCTGATGCTGCTGTACACCGTGGTGCTGCTGCCCTTCACGGACCGTTGGACCACCCGCGTGGAGCTCCTGTCACAGGCGTGTGAGGCTTGGACGATGATGGTTGTCTTGGCTCTCGAGTTTGTGGAGCCAGGCACGGCACGAGAGGCAGGCCTGCAGCGCCTGCTGCTGGGCATCGCGCTGGTGGCCTCCGCTGCTGCGTTCGTCCAAAACGTGACCAGCAATATGACCATGGCTGTGGAGCTGTACCAGCGGTACAAACAGACGCAGGCTGCCAAGGCGCTGGTGGCGAAGCACGCTGCCGAAGCGGTGGAAGACGCAGCTGCACAGCAAGCGGTGGAGGTGCCTGAGCAGCAGGCGCATGGCGAGCCAGGCAAGCAGGCCGGCAAGAAGGGCAATGGAAGCATGGTGTAGGCGCCTGGGGGTTGATGCCATGTGCTGCTCAAGTGGCTGGGGAGGGCATGCAGGGATGGGGTGGAAGGTGCTGGTTGCCACTGCAGCCTGTGCTAGGCGTGGATCCTGGACAAATCCTGGAAAACCCGCCGTGAGGAAGAACGGGTGAAGGTGCTTGGTATGACTGCGACAACTCATTCATACCATCATTCAATCGTATTTCATCTGCACTTTACTGGTGATTGATGACATTGGGACGGGCTGCGCGGATGACAGTAAAGGAAGCTTGAGAAGGTATAGGTGCATAGCACGCCATGCTGACCTTTATTATAATTGCTACACACTGAGCGTGCAGCCGCATTTGACTTGGTGTGACGTGCTTGTGTGGATTCTTAACTAAACAGCACATGTCCTGACCCACTGTCCCGACTCCACACGATGGCGATTGATCCTGAATCACGACAGGTTGTGACAGGACTTTGGTTGGATATGGGTGACGGTGTTGTGCTCCCTTTCTTCACTTCATTTGCATTGTTGCACTTAAGTACCGCCTCTGTACTGCAGCAGAAGCAGGACTGAGCGCTGTGGTGCGCTGCTGTTAGGTTGTGCTATGTTATGCAGTGCCTGTGGGAACTTGGTGGTTGCGGTCGATTCATTCTGTCCTTACACACCTGCACGCACAGCAGTCGCTGTGCAAGTCACCCCATTCCATTGAACTGGTGCAGTCGCCCCTGCCATGGTTGATGATGCTTTGGACTACATTTTTAAGGATTAGCGTTGCAATTGCTTGTAAGGAAGCGCTGGGCTGAAGTGTAAAGAAGATCAACAAGGGCTGGGGTATCCTTACGGCTGGAGTGACGGCATGTGCGCAAAGAGAGGCTTAGCCTGTGCTGGCTGCCACATGCGCGCTTACACAGGGCATCAAGATGTACAGCTGTGCATGCTCACATCTGCATCACGTCCAGGACCAAAGAATGACGAGGACAAATTGCCATATGGCCACAGCTCTGTCTCACACAACACGCCTGCATCTTTTAGGGTTTAGAATCTCAAAGCCCAAACCCTAAACCTAAGAGCTCCATCTCATGCACCGCGCCTGCATCACCCACGCAGCGGCCTTGGTCAACCATGAAACCTCTACCCAAACGGCTGCGCCACCCAGGGCGATACCCACCTCCTGAAGTCCATCTGCCTGTCAACTCTTATGCCCACCATACCGCGATGCACCACATACCTGCTGTGCCATGCACTGCAGCCACCCCATCTCGAGCACCACCAAGCCCTGCCGCTGGACCCCAATCTGTTGTTGCAGAAGCCGTAAGCGCCACTCAAGGCCCTCTTGGCATTCGAGCAAACTTTGATCTCACCAATACATCAGTCTCGATCAGTCCCGGGCCCCAATGTCTGCCACGCATGCATGGCGTTATGCGTTATGCCCATTGCCCACCTCGCCCTGTGATGCATTCTGCTTTCTCTAATGTAATTTTGCCACCAAACACGCGTCGCGTAGACCAGCTGCTAGCAAACAACCCACCACGCTCCCCATGGCCACAGATGGCAGGCACCTCGCAGGTCCAGACCCATGCCACCTGCACCCCCTGCAGCCCGCCTCTCAGCCACTGTCCCCAAACATGTGTCTCCCAGCACCACAGCAACGTTCCCCACTCCCAATCCCCACCTTTATGCATGTCACACCGTGCGCCTCCTCTCACACACGTCACACCATGCGCCTCCTCACACACGTCACACCGTGCGCCCCCTCTCACACAGGTCACACTGTGCGCCTCCTCTCACACATGTCACACCATGCGCCCCCTCTCACACAGGTCACACGATGCGCCTCCTCTCTCACACACATCACATTGTGCGCTCCTCAGTCGTCACTCCGCAGCAGCAGAAGCAGCGCCCCCATGTATGACGCGTCAAACAGGAGCCACCCGAGTGCCAAGGGACCCACAAAGGAGGTGGAGGTTGAGGTGTCCCACCCCCAAAAGGCCTGTGGCAGGAAGAACGTGAGGGCCACAAAGACACCCAGCCTGTTCAGGGTGGACGTGGTCTCAGCTGGGCTGGAGGGAGGGACCTGTGTGTGAGTGTGTGAGGAATGCGTGAGGGAATGCACAGCATGCGTGCACGCGATGTGAACTCCCACAGGCCCTAAGTTGTGATGTGTAAGCTGTGAGTTGTGAGCTGGCGAGCTGTGAGCCACTAGCTGTAAGGTGGATGCTGAGAGCTAGAACTGGAGCCCACAGCCAGCTCCTGCCGTGCACACGGCCACCTCACCCATCCAAACAAAGCATTTGAGTGGGCCTTGTGAGGTTTTGAGACAGCCGAGCAGCCCATAGGTGTACGCATCAGCGTCATAAAAAACAACGCACACAGCTGCCCAACCCACTGCTCCCCTAAGCACACCTCATAGGTGGCGTTGGGCAGAAAGATGCGCAGCACACCGTTGTAGATGGGGTACAGAAGCTGCTCCACCTGCAGGCAGTACAAGCCGCAGGCAGTACGCGCAGCTGATGGTGATACAGCAGTCCCTGAGTGGTACCGATCTTGAACGGTCTTGTCATTGAAAGGTCATGACAGAAGCTGGTGTATGCATAAATTGCTGTATGCAAAGCGCGAGGCGTGTACCGGGCGCAGGAGCCCCAGGCAGTACAAGGCGGTCCACTGATGCAGCAGTACAGCAGTACAGCAGCATAGCGGTACAGAAGTACAACAGTGCAGCAGCACAGAAGAGCAGCAGTAGCAGGTAGTACAGCAGGGCAGCAGTACCTTGAAGAAGGGGCGGCTGAGATACCCCAGCGCCAGCCCTGCTGTGCACCGCAGCGCATCCCCTGCAGCCACAAGGGCAAGCATGCTCAGCTGCATGTTGCAGGGAAGCAACTCCTATTCATCGCGCATGCCATGATGTGCATTGCCCGCATGCTGGCTGATGCTCGCACGGGAAAACTAACTGGTGTGCATGCGCACGTCCCCCCAATGTACACTGGGCAGAAAGCAGCCATGCCCCCCGCTGCCTCTGGGTCGGCCACAGGGTCAGGAAGTTGAAAGGGCAGGGCACTGAGCGGTCCAGGCAGCTGGACGGACCTGCATCCAAGTGGCCCCAGAGCTCCGTGCCATAAAAGAGCATGCCGCATGTGATGAATTGGAGGAAGGTGGCCAGCTTGATGACCTCAATGAAGAAGTCAAATGGATCCTCATTCACCCCCATGGCTGCAAGGATGGGGCCCAGTTGTGCCTCTGCCAACCGCCTGAAGAAATTGTTGGAGTTTGGGCCCATGAGGTCTTCGTAGCTGAGCTCATCAATTAGCCGGGCTGACTCTGGGTCTGCTTCTTTCTTGATCTTCTGTTTCATGTCCTCCCATATGGCAGACAGCTGTTTGTCCACCTCTTCTGTCCCATCGGACGTCCGAGGTGAGGCTTGCGGGTCTGGCTTTGACTGGTCCGGCTTTGACTGTGGTGGCACCTCGTCTCGCTTCCTGAAGGTGCAAATTGAGAGCGCATGCAGGGATTCCATGCATGGAGAGCAAAGGACTAGGCAAGGAGAGGAGAGCACTGCATGCATGGTGGTTTGAGGGGCTTGTGATGCATCTTAACCTCGCACACGCACATGGTCAGTGATGACCATGCCGTGGTTTGGGACCCTACCTATCCATCGCTGGTTGCGATTCTGTAGGACCTTCGTTCTGTTGCGAGCGCATGCTCACGGAATGTGCCGTCCTGTGCTGGTAGAAGGTACGTGCAATCCTTGGGTTGGCCAACCTCCTGGTTCGTGATTGGCATGCTGCATAAGACGCTGCGCAGCGTGGAGAGACGCCTGCTTGGGGTTGTTGGCTGACGCACACAGGCAACATGGTTCCTCACGTTGAAAAAAGGCAATTATTGACGTTCTTCGTTGCAGTTTTATGTAATGTATGCGATTGTCGCAGTGATGGCCATCAAAAGTCAAGCACACTGCTACTGCAATGATGAGGGTGCAAGCTGTCCAGCTGCTTGTTGGGGCATTCAGGGAGCTGTGCAAATGAAACAACAGTAAAAATGGAGTAGCGGTCACTTAGACGCAAACAGGGCCCTGGAATGCCGCAAACCGTCATAGATTTGTTGGCCCATCTTCGTGACGATCCTAAGCTTGCTCCTCTATGGGGTGCGCTGGACGAACTGAGTGGTCGTGTGCAGGTGTGTGAATCAAAGGACTAAAAGCAGCGGCCTGGCTTTACGCCTAAGAAACGCAAGTGGTGCACTTGGAGAATCTTGGCAAGCGGCCTGGTCGTTCTGCGTTCGCCGGAGTCCTGCATGGCACAATGCAAGCATGCATGGCACATGGCATGCTGACCGCTGCATGCTTCTCTGCATGCGCACAGACATCCAACCAGCACAATGTGGCGGGTGTGGGCGAGGGCAGGTCTGGCGCAGGGCCCCATCTGTCGCCACTGCCCTCCTTGCGCCAAGCCCCCAGCGCCTTCATGAGCCCAAAGGGATGGGGATCCGTCTCCCTGAACAGCTCAATGCATATCAAGAGCAGCGGCAGCACTCAAAAGATTGAGCAGGCGGTGCTGCCCATCCCTCCCCAAGGTAAAGCGCGGGGCACATGTGGCAGGACACTTGGACTGTGTTGTTTGTGTCCTTGTTTTATCAAAGCTGTCCGTGCAAGGGTCCAAGCCACTTGTGAGGGGATGCGTAGATTTGCACCAGACCTGGCCAAATCAGAGAGCATCATCCAAACCAGGCCAGATCAGGTCAGGCTGGATTCAGTCGTAGAGCAGCTACACGCACCCTGCGCCGCATCGCACCCCCATCAGCATGCAAGGGCAGCCCCAGCCTTGCTGAAACGTGGTTGGGGACACCCCTGAAACCCTGGACCCTGCTTTGAACCCGCTCATGCGCTTGCAGGCCCAGGGCTGCGGCTGCCTGCGCCTGAGGGTGCCAACGACTGGGGCGCACTGCAGGCGGCAGTGAACGACGCGTGCGCCGAGTTCAGCTCCGCAGCTGCCAAGGTAGCCTGGAAGAAATGGGCCCTCACGCGCGAGAATGTGGGCGTCGTGGTGGCCGTGGCCTGGTGGGCTGTGGCCCACGTGTTCCGGCCCGACCACCACATGTCAGGCCCCCTGCAGGAGCATGCCTTCCAGCACTTCAGCTCCAGATACGTGGGGGACGTGCTCACGTGGGGGGGCGCGTCCAAGGACCTGTACCAGGATCTGTGGCTGGGGGTGGTGGCTGCAGCGGCGGTAGCGCTACTGCGGGAGGCGTTCCCCAAGTCAGTGCACAAGCTGGATGCAGGGCTGGTGGCCTTTGTGACGGCGTCGCTGCAGCGGTGGGCGGCAGGGCCCATGCCCTCGGACCTGCACCCCTCCGCGGCAGCGCTGGTGGGTGAGGCGCCCCCTGCTGCCGTCACGCGTGTGCAACGCGTGCTGGACGCACAAGCCGCAGCAGCCAAGGAGCAGCAGCGGCAGGTGGCTGCAGCCGCCGCGCGCCGCTCCCTCATGGGGAACGGGGGCGCAGCCTTCCCCGGGGCGCTGGTGGACCTGGATGCAGGTGGGCCCTCCCGGCAGGGCACAGCCGCCGCAGGAGCGGCGAGGCACGCAGCTGGTGAGCGGCCGCTGGGGCAGGGGGCAGAGCCAGGGCCGGGCGGAACCGCACCGGGGCCGGCCGGTATCGATCGCGGCGGGCAGCTCGCCGCGGGGCGTGGGTGGGGGCGTGCAACCGTGGGAAAGCAGTCCCGAGCCCGTGAGCGTCGCAGCGGTGGCGTCGGGAGCCGCCGCGGGTCCCACCATGCACCGCGTACGCGCTGCCGCGGCAGCGGCCGTGTCCAATGCAGGCGCCGCGGACCGTGCCGTGGCCCGATCAGGCAAATCCAGTCCAGAGTCGCAGCACTACACGCCAGATGTGTCGCCCGTCCGGCCGGGCCATGCATCGGGCACCTCCCCGCTGAGCAAGCGGCACCCACACTCCGCTCCGCCCGCCCCTTCCACAGCAGCAGCCTCCAGGCCAGGCACTGGCATGGACCCGTTGCCCCCAGGCGCCAACGCCTTCCTCACCACCGCCACCAGCCCTATCATGGCACACCTGTTTGAGGCACATGCGCTGGGTGTGCCGGCAGCGGGGGACGCAGCTGTGCCTGGCCTCAGGCACACAAAGCTGGGGGCGGGCCAGAGGTCCCTCAGGCAGCCCTTGGATATGGGCATCAGCCCTGCGGGGCCCACCTCAGCCCGGGTAGGCAGCGCTCGTGAAGGCATGACGGGGGCGGGGGCGGCACGGCAGGCGGCAGGGGGCAAGGGGCAGCCGGAGGAGAGGGAGGAGGAGCCGGATGTGAGCTACGCGGCCATGGCGCGGGCGAGCATGCAGCGCGCGGCCGACGCCCGGAAGCGGTACGAGGCCGCGAAGAAACAGGCGCGGAGGGAGATTGCGGAGTTCAAACGGACCGGCGTACTGCCGGGGGAGGGTGCACCAGCGGTACCTGCATCCAAGGCCAAGGAGCTGAGCGACCGGCTGTCTGGGTGGGTTGAGAATGACGTGGACCGGATGCGAAAGGGCCAACCGCCGGCAACCACCCACATGGTGCCGACCAACCGCCTCGGCCGTGACCCCGCCACCACCACACCGGCTGCAGAGATGCTGGCAGCACGGCAGCAGGGCTCCGGCAGCGCTGCTCCTGATGACAGCAACAGGGGCAGCATGGTGGGCGAAGCCGGAGACACACAGAGTGCTTTGCCACGGTGGCGTGGCAGCACAAAGGGGGCCAGCGGGGGAGCTCGCGCAGGCACGCAGCAGCGCGCGCACGCGGCCAGCAGTGCAACCGAGGCAGTGCTGCTGGCGGGTGGGGGGGCGAGCATGGGGGCCACTGCCCCTGGCATCGGGGTGGATGTAGGGTTGGCGCCTGGTTACACAGCAATGACCGCGGCGGCCATGGCCGGCGCGGGGCGCGCGTCTGC
>QAXD01000007.1:761782-813519 GCA_004335575.1 Haematococcus sp. NG2
GGGGCGGGCGGGTCCACCCGAATCATGGCCCCTTGGTCCAAGATGAGATCAGTGGAGACACACATCCGTGACGCGCTCAGCCAGTCACGCTACAGCTCCAACGATGTGGCGGCCAAGGCAAGCAGGGTGTGCTCGGAGCTGGACCAGCAGGCGCAGAAGGATGGCACGCTGGGACGGGATGGCAAGTGGAGGCCCGCCCCAGTGGATTACTCCCGGGGGGCGTTGGACATCCGGCTGAAGCAGGAAGTGCGCAAAGTGATGCGTGGGGTGGACTTGGAGCTGTACCAGGGCGCTTGAGTGCCGTGTGCTGCGTGCTGCAGGTATACTAACTTATCTGTTGAGTGCCCGCCGCTTTCCATTTTAATGGAAGCCCGGTGCCCTGACCTAAGTTGCACCTGCCCAGTGACCTCCTTGACGTGACATCACGTGAGCTGTGACCCCAGTGATGAAGTGAACTAATGACCTTTTATGGAGGAGTTATTGGGGGAGTGACAAAGCACAGCAGGCAGGGTACACATAGAACCGAGCAAGGCATTGCGCACCTCAGGTGCATGTCAGAGTGGGATTCTTCTCAGGGTATGAGCAATGTGCAGGCAATGGTGCACGTTCAACGGTCGTGCTTTTGAGTGGGAAGAGTGTGAAAGCAACAACCCAGCGTTCCAGAGGTGGCAAGCGGTGGACCCTGCACATGTAAGACGCACATTATGGATGCCCATGCACGATGCCCTTGCCTCATTGGCTCATGTAACTTGCTGCAGAGGAGTCTTCTCAATACCATGGCAAGGAAACATCTGAAGAGGGTTAAGCAGGATGGGCGCGAGGACCAGCTGCATGCTGTCATGTGGTGCCTGCGTGGGATTCCGCATGTCGCGCAGTGTGCGCTTGCAGACTGCAGGCTGTGCTTGCATCTGCACGCCGTGATTGTCCGCCTGGCCATCAAACCTTGCTTGAAGCTAGAGAAAGCACGAGCACGAGATCTTGGGCGACAGGATTGTGCTTTGTAGCACTGATGCTCCAAGGGATGGAGCTCTGTTGAGCGAGGCGATGGAGGAAGCCAGGAAATTTGTGCGCACCTGTATGCAGCGATCATCTACACACCGTTTTGACATCATCATCCGCACCCGGTTGTGACCGGTTCAGTATGCTCTGTGTTTCTCAGTCGGTTTTGTGGGTAGCCACCCACCGAACACACGAAGGTCAGACGCACATACAAAAAGGCGATGTCGCAATGAGTACCTAGCTGAATAAGGTCATGGTTGGTCAAGGATGGAGGAGGTGGCGAACAGCAACACAGAGGATCGTGCTGTTTCTGTGTTCATCATGGTTAATCTCTCAACAAGGTGCGTTTGGACGTGCTCGCTCACATGCGGTCAGCAGTGTTGGTCTAGACATCAGTCCGCCGCAGCAAGCAGCCTTCCGGAAAGCTTCAGATGAGGCGTGCGTGAAGGCCCGCTAAGATTGATGTTCAGCACTTACAGAGGTCCCGCTTGCATGGAAACCATGTGTGCCTTGATGCCGTACCATGTGCCATACCATGTGCCATACCATGTGTGCCATGATGCAAACATAATGCGAGTAATGTCTCATTACCTGAATCCCTGAACCCCCACACAACTCACAGTAACGTGAGCCAACTTTGCCTGTGTAGTGGCTGCACAGGCACCCCCGCCGCCAACCCCCAGCAGGGTCCCTCCTGCCCCACCTCCATCGCCACCACCTCCAGCAAGGTTCAACCGGGAGCTGCAGGCAAGTGCGGTATGCCATTTGAGGTGGCATGGGCTTTGATGGCATGAAGTACTTGCTGCGCACAGCTGCCACGGTGCGCCAGGATGCTGTGCATGCCCCTCGGCCTCAGCTGTGCGCACAATTGCAGGAGTCCTAGAGAGCTCTCTGGCCTTCTTTGTCCTGTCAGGTTCCGGCAAGCAGCTGAGCGTTGTGATATGCCACTGTCATGCTATGTTTTGTGACATAATCTGTTACTGCATGTGCGCTGTCTGTGCTGTGAGGGTCCTGCGGCATTGCAGCTGAACACTGGGTGAGCTGGCCTGTACTGCCCATCCTGTTTGCACTGCCAATCCTGTCTGTACTGCCCAGGTGGGAGCCAAGCTGTACATCCTGTACGGAGACTCAATCACAGGCCCTTTCTACGTGAGTGGCCGCGTGGGGCTACCTGGCACGCTGGTTGTGTTGAATTTGTTCATTTGTTTCTTCGTACATTGGGTGCCAACCAGCGCGCAGATGCCAAGGAGCCCATGCTGTGAAGAGCCGCTGGTTGATCTGCAGTGCTTGAATTCGCTTTCCAGCATGACATGCTCAACTCCCTGGCCGGCAAGGCTCGTGTCCTCTGATGCACCTGATCATAGTGCTTTCGTATGTTCACTAGCTGGGACGCTCCTAACCTTGTTGCCAACCCTCTAGCCCTTGACCCACACTCCGATGCCTGCTTGCTCCACCCCTTGCCAACGGCCTTGGACTCTCTTGCGACCATTTGGTTCTCTCCCCACATGCAGGCTGGTTGCGACCTGCCCACCTTCTGCGCCACTGCTTGTGGCAGCACTTGCACGCCTGCGTCGTTTGTGGATAACAATGAGCTGGCTGCGGTGGTCAACATGTCGTACCCGGAAGGCGCATGGGTGGGCGCACACACGCTGGCAGGGGTGAGATCCCTAAACCCTAAACCCTAACACCTAAACCCTGAACGTGCAGGCGGACTCAACATAACATACGGTAACCCATTACAACACAGCATAACAGCGGCGTATCACAGGTTTCGGCTGCTTTCTGGAGGCGGACCACATCATGTAAACAGCAGAGTTATTATAAACGCACCCAGACCAGCCCCATACAGCGCAATGCCATCACGGCACAGAAGCTTCGTTCAACAGACCCAAGTGTGCCCAAAGCCACAAAGGACACATACTGGACTGTTGGGGGCCCAACGGGAACCCTTGTACCCTATGGGCATGGGCGGCACAGTAATAATATCAATGCATCATATTCCGCTGCCAAGCAAGAACAAACAGGGAGTGCAGTGTGCGAGCTGTTCCACCGCGCGATCATTCTCATGTGATTCAGACCTGCTTTCTCAAAGCCACCCGTGATGTGGCACACATGCCGTACGTGCAGGGTACGCCGGCGTTTTTCGATGGCGCCCCAACCACGCTGCTACAGCAAGTGGCGGAGACCACGAACACCTCTGGCCTGGTGCGTGCAGCATCCTCCCTGCCCGCGGGCCGCCAAACGCGAGCAATACAGCCAGTACAGACCTTTCGGTTGCAGCACAGGCTAGTGCAGGATGGACCGGCTGGGTCTTGTGTACTGCATGTACCTCGGGTCACTGCTGACACATGCCGGCAGTGCATAATGTACCACACTGCACCGTCCATTATCCCAAGGTACTGCACATCTTGATGGCTGCACCATGTGTACTGCTGTACTGCCCAGATCGGCTTCTGGTCCGTCAACTTCCAGAATCCTGACACAGGCAACGTGACATGGCTGGACTGCGTCAATAACGCAGCCCTCGTCATTTGTGCCAAACCCAATCCGCTGCCTCCGCCCCCCTCACCGCCCCTGCCCCCTCCACCACCTCCTTCCCCCGCCCTTCCCAGCTCTCAGGGGCCCCCTGAATGAGACACGCAAGGTGGGTAGTGCCTTGGTTGGTGGTTGGGGGCTGTGGGCAGGCCTGCTGGTTGCATGGGACCTTGCAGCGTGCCACATGGCGGCTGCTGCTGCTGCATGCTGGAATGTTCCATGGGCGTCAAGGGCTTGGCTGTGGGTTGCCTCGTCGTTCCCAATGGTTGATAGTCCCTGCTCAGCACTTGTAATAAGCAAGCAGTCAAGCCATGCTCAGCACTTACGCACCCTGATGTGCTTCTGCTACCGAGTCTGTTGTTCTGCTACCAAGGCGCCCCACACTTTGGCGACTTTGCTATGCCCCCTGTCCCGCCTTGCCGCACCTTTCCGTCACCTCGTGACTCCACCTGCCCCCCGGACCTTACAGCAACATGACGGCTGAGGATTCAACGAGCGAAAAGGATGACACCGCGCAACATGCCCTGCAACACGCAATACCTCCACACGCAGTGGCGCATGGTGCTGGGAGGCACAGACGTGGGCTTTGTGGAGCATGTGGCAGGGGGCGTGGATGGCTTCAAGCGCGCACTGTGCAACCAGGTGGTGACATTTCTGCGATGGCAGGCGGACCAGGTGGGTGCAGGGGCCTGGGCAAGTAGAAGGAGCATTGCTTTTCTTTACTAAAGGTAGTGTCGAAGGATCACTGCCTTTCTTTCTTATAACGGTAGTACCGTACCTGGGCACCTTACTATACTGCTCACTTGTTCCAACAGTATGGGGCAGTATAGTGCCAGTCACATCGTTGTGCATGTGTTCCCATATGTTGCGGGTCCTGACACCGGTCCCACATGCCCTGCAGCTGAGCAAGCGTGCTGATGTGTGTGTACTATTCCCCCTGTACAACACCTATGCAGTGTGTGGTCCTGTCGGTGTTCCCTGGCTCAGTGACCACCATTCTCCAGCTGGTGTTTGACCCCACCACCCAGAGTATCGATCCGCTGCTGACCGCGGACCCGATGTCCTTTCTCAGCCCCTCCTTTCTCTCACTTTATGGTGTGACCAGCGCCAGGCTGGAGGACGTCACGGGCCTCATTGTTCTGCCCCCAGTGACAGACACTGGCAAGGCAGCGATCGTGACCACGGCGGCAGCCACGGCGTTTGCCGCCACCACGGGTCAGGATGTGCTGTGCATACGTAAATATCTAAATTATGCATTGTGTGCGCGTGTGTACTGCACTGTGCCATGGTGCACTGTACTGCCTATACTGTGTTGCCATACGGCTGCACCATGCTGCGCTGTACCATCTGTGTCATGCTGCGCTGTACTGTTGTACTGCTGTACCTGTTGCCCTGTACGGCCTGCGCCGTGCCATGCTGTACCGCTTGTGCCATGTGACACTGTACTGCCTGCGCCATGTGATATTGTACCGCAGGGATATCCCTGGCCGTGTCCCTCGCTGCCTCCATCGCCGCCTCAGCCGCCACCTCTGGCGCTGCTGCCACTGCAGCCGCTACT
This sequence comes from Haematococcus sp. NG2, assembly GCA_004335575.1. NCBI lineage: Eukaryota > Viridiplantae > Chlorophyta > Chlorophyceae > Chlamydomonadales > Haematococcaceae > Haematococcus > Haematococcus sp. NG2. Next base: position 766,875 of record QAXD01000007.1, read on the forward strand.
GCCGCCGCTGCTGCGGGCGGTACGGCTGCTACTGCGGGCGGCGGCGCGTCACAGGCATCCTCAGCTGTGACAGGCCAGCTCAACTCTCTGAGCTCCGCCGCCTCTGCGTCTGTCATCAACCTGGCATACCACGCACAGGCATGTGGGCCATCGGAGGACGTTGGTGGCAGACGGTCGCATGCCTCGTTGATGGGCGCATGGTTGCCTCTAATCACCCATGCGTGTGGTGCTGTGCTGCATCAGGAACGCCACATGTGGCATCCCACTGCAGTTGGGTGCTTCCCCATGTGCTCTCTCTTGCATGCTTCCCCTGATGTTCTCACTGCTTCTCACACCTCCCCACACTGCCTCACGCCGCTTCTCACTGCGTCTCACTGCTTTTCAATGCTTTTCACACCTTCCCCACAGTTCCTGTCACTCACCAGTGGCCTGGCTGTGGCCAGCAGCTCATTGTATGACTCGTGTGCCGGTGGTCTGTCATGGGTCAACTTCCAGGTGAGCTGCGTATCGGTGGTACAGCCGCATGCGGTACAGCAGTACAATGGTGCAGGCAATACTGTACATCCTGCCATATACTCACTGCAGTGTGTGGGGTGGCACAACGCGTGTGCCGTTGAGCATTTGATGGCCACAGTGCATGTGGAACATTCCTTTGGGTACTGCTTCCTGCATCTGCACCCTGCCGCACTGTTTGACCACAGCGCCATAATTGTTTGTATGGTGCATTAAAATACCGCACAGCACTGCAGTGCAGCACACTACGGAAATACTTTGCATGAAAAGGTTTGACGCCTCCAGGAGAGGCACAGTTACTGATGCCTGCTGATGTCCATGTGTACTGTTGCACGCGGCAGGTCGACATGGGTGTTGCTTCCTATTCAGGCGATGGTGCCGCATCACCTGATGGGAAGTCACGCGTGAGACAGTGGGAGCTGGCTGCTGATGAGGTGGGTTTGGGCGTGCTACCAAACAAGTTGCAGCATCGCCTGCATGGGTGTGCTACCAAACAAGTTGCAGCACCATTGCCTGAATGGGCGTGCTACCAAGTGGCCTTGTATCCGAGCAGCTGGTGCACGCCTGGGGCGGGGAGATGAGCACGCAGCACCAGCTGCAATGCAGATAGCAATCCCGCCCTGCTGTGTGTTGTGTTGAGAGCGCTGAGGCAACGCCTTCTGTGCGCATGTATGTTCTGGAAGCGCTGCACCTTCTTGCATGTTTGCATGGTGCTGGCCTGCCTTGTGAGCAACATGCCCAACCCATACAATATATACATTCAGCGTTCATGGTGGGTTTCAGAGTGCAGGCCGCCACCTCATCAAAATCTGAGCAGCACAAGCACAAGCCATGTGGAATGCAGGGCTCTACTGAACAAAGTAAAAAGGGACATGATTGGCACAACGCATGCATTAATCATTGCTATTTTTATCATGCAGTTGGAGGCGGTACTGTTCACCGAGGTCGCCAACCGCTTTGCGTTCGTCGCCGTGTGCTGGGCCGCGTTGCTGGTGGTGTGCCAGCTGGGGCTGTGGGGCTGGCGGCCGCTGTTCCGGCACAGGCGGTGGGGCCTGCTGCAGCAGCTGGCCTTTCCCCGCCTCTTCATCGTGCTCGCGATGTTCACGGTGCAGGTGCGCGCGGCACTACGATATGCTGTACTGGGTTGTACTGCGTTGTACTGTGGCATACTGGGCTATTGTACTGCTCGTGGGTTGTACTGTGCCGTACTGGGCTACTGTACGGCTTCGCTGTGCTGCACTGTGCTGCAGCTCGGTGCTGTGCCCAAGCACAACCTCATCAGCAGCTGTGAGAGCCGCTAGACCCTGCAGCTTGCACCATCACGAGAATCGATTGAAGAAGCCCCACAACTGTGTCATGGCCATCATGTGTTGTGCTGCTGCGCAGCCAGCGTGTGAGGCGGCCGGCATGCTGCTGCCCAGCGGGAATGGCGGCCCAGCGAACCCGATCTTTGGTGCTGGCGCGCTGCTGTATGCCCTGCTCATTGCTGGGGCTCACACTTACCTCGTCCTGCTCCTGATGAGGGGGAAGGACGCCCTGGGGCTGATCTACATCCTGGAGGAGGAGGAGGAGGAGGCGGAGGAGGAGGGTGATGGAGAGGGGCAAGAGGGTGGAGGCCCTGGGGAGGGAGCCGGTCCCACCCTCAGCGTGCTGTCAGGCCACGCACCGGCTGTGAGCGGGGCCAGCGGGGCATGCCATCCACGCAGCAGGCACGGGAGCGGCCGCCAGAGCGGGGCACACCCTAGAAGTGTTCTGGGCACCATCAGCAGCCGCCTGGGCGCTTTCCTCACCCGCGGCCTGGGCCCTGGGCCTACTGCTGGGGCAGGAAGGGACGGGGAGAGCGGGGGCGGGGGCGCTGCCCGGCTTGGGGCAGGGGCTGGCCTGGCAGGGGATGGTGTTCCTGGGCCATCAAAGCCCGGGAGCGGCGGTGGGGCGGGGGGATGGGGCGGGACGAGACGGCAGCCGGATGATAGCAACTCACGCGAACAGCAGCAGCAGCAAGAGGAGCAGCAGCAGGAGGGGGAAGCAGTCGGAGATGAGGGAGCAGAGGAGAACAAGGAGCGCCAGACGGGTGTGTGGCGGCCTGCAGGACGCATCCAGAGAGCACCAGATGGCACCCCCATCTGGGATGTCCCAGCCCCTGCAGCACTGCCGCCACTGCGCGCCGCAACGGACCGGCCCACGCCCCCAAAGCTGCCTGCAGCGGCGTCGTCATCATCATCAGCAGTGTCTCGGGACGGGGAGGCGACGGGAGCTCATGCTAGAGCGGCTGCAGCACTGCAGGCCGCTGCTGGGGCCTCAGCCCTGGAGATGACAGCAGCCGGGGGCGCACAGTCAGCGGTGCCCCCACCGCCACCCGGTAAGAAACTAGTGCCGCTGGCACCTCTGCAACGTCGCAGCGGCAGGGGTGCAGGCCCAGGTGACCGGCCCTCCCGGGGTGCACGCCTACCAGGGATAGAGAGTGGGACCGCGCAGACAGCAGTGGGTGGGGAGCGGCGCATGTCGCAGCCGGGTGGGTGGGCCGGTGCAGCACTGCCCCCGCTCCCCAGCCTTGCCGCGAATGCCACAGGGCTGCCCGCAGCACTTGCCTCGTCAGCGACTGCCACATCAGCACCTGCCACATCACCACCTGCCTCCTCCTCCTCTGCGGCCCACACACCCCACAAAGCACAGCCACAGCCGCCCGCTGCGCCCCTGCCCCCGCACCCGCCCCCGCCGCCACCGGTTTGGTCGCCCTCAGAACATCAGCCGAATGGAGAGCCCCAGGGCACAAGGGCCGTGGCACCCAGTGTACCAGCTGCAGCGAGGGGCAAGCTGGTGGCACCAGCAGAGGCAGCACGTGCAGCAGCAGCCACACAATTGCCTGGGGATGTTGCTGGTGATGGCAGTAGCAGCAGCGGAAGCGGAAGCAAAGATGCAGCTGATGGTGGCGGGGGCAGCAGCGGTAGCAGAGGCAGAGGCAGCGGCTCAAGTGAACACTCTGTACAGAGCATGCCTCCAACTGCCAGCAGCAACTTCACACATGCCACCACTGACTTGGAGGTTGGCCTGATCACTGCTGCTGCTGCTGCCACTGCTGCTGATACTGCTGCTGCACCTGCTTGGAAGGCTGTGCCAAGTCCACCAGAGTGTGGGCCCAAAGCAGCAGCAGCTGCTGCTGCAACAGAAGACAAGCAGCTGAATGTTGTGCATGGGGGGACGATTGGACACCCAACAGCTTCACACCCAGCAACCAGCCCCACACCACCTTCTTGGACCTCCAGAGCCCATGATGGTGTTGACCAGCCCCTAAAGCCCGACCGCCCGCATCGCATGGAGCGCAGCAGCTTTGATCCCCTCTATCCACAGCAGCCGCACACCTACCTGCACACCCTGCTCAGTGTGTGTGATCTCACGGGCTGCTTCATGCCAGCGGAGCGGGGGAGGTGGGCCGCAGATATTGAGGGAGATCCCCGGAAGTTGGAGCCTGACCGTACTGCCGCGTACCTTCTGGACGGCCTCTCCCTCAGGGCACTACATGTACTGCTGGTGCAGCTGGCTCCGAAACCGGTGCCCCGCAACAAGGTGCTGCCGCTGCTGGGCCGTTCGCCTTCCCTTGCGGGCCGTTCATCTTCCTTGCTGCATGATCCGGCCCACTCTTTCCTGTCCCATCCCTCAGCTATGGTTGCCTCTGGGATATATCCTAATGGCACCGCCTCACATGCAAGCGACCCAGAACAGACAAGGCAGTCGGGGCCGTGCGCGATCGATCGTCCACTCGCGCAACACACTAAGCTGACATGGGCTGATGCAAGCATCCCCGCTCCCGGCAATGACCCTGGCTCCGTGGCCACCTTGGCGGACATGGGCCCACCGCCTGGTGCAGCAGTGAACAGCATGGCTGTCAGCGCTGTGCCGCCTGTGAGTGCTGGCATCCCATCTGCTGCCCCGCTTGGGCCTACACAGCACCCAGTGCCCCCAAAGCCAGGACACACTGCAAGGGGCCTCCTGGACCTGGTGGGGAGTGGTAAAGGCGGCAGCCAGCGTGCATGGGAGCTGGCAGCAGCCCCTGTGCCCTGGGACACTCCTGAGGCCGTGGGGCGGCAGGTGTTTGAGCGGTTCGGCTGCGTGTACGAGGACTTCCGCGGGTGGACCGGTGCCTGTTTTGGCTACGAGGCCGCGCGGCTGTGGCAGACCGTGGTGGTGGGGCTCATCGTGGGGCTCCAGCAAGGTACGGTGTAGGGTTTAGGGTTTAGTATTTAAGGGTTTAGGGTTTAGGTTTTAGGGTTTACATGTGAGGTGTACGTAAGAGGCCATGTGGGGTATGCAAGCCGGTGCCATGGAGCGGTTCGTTCCGGTATGGTCATCCCACTGGCTTGATGACCCCATGGGGTGCGGAGGCAGCTGGCAGCCTGCAGCTGGTTCTTAGGCATGCGGCGTTGCGCGGCTTGTGCATGTGCCATGCCCCACCTGCACTGCAGCGCAAGCCCCCCAGCAGGCTTGCGAGTGCTGCTCATGGGCTGTGCACGCTTTGGCGTGCGGCGTTGCGTGCACTTCTCCGTGCGTATTGCTGCATCAGCAGGAAATCCGGCCTCAACTTTTTACAGCATACCCTTGCGTGCCCACCGCGGGATGCTGCCTTTGGGTGCTGCCTTCCAACCCTGTTCATAGGTGTTTCTGTTCAATCTTCTGCAAGCTGTTTTGGGCCACGGCAAGTCGTTCATATAAGAAATGTTGTTGATCACGAAGCGCCACCCAACTGACCACCGGGTCTCATGTGCCCCCACACTGCATGCAGGCATGGGCATGGCTCCGGGGTCCCTGGGCGCTGTTACAGCCAATGCAGTGCTGATGGTGGTGAAGATGTGGATGCTCATGTACACATTGGTGCTGCTGCCCTTCAGGTGTGTGGGGATGTGGGGGTTGGGTGGTGGTAGTGATGTGCATGTGTGATGTGTGAGGTACGTGCAGTGATGTATGTGTGTGTTGTGTGTGTGCGCGCGAATTTGTGTGGGTGGGGGCTGTAAAGGACGGGAGGATGCAGGTGGTGCTGACAGGTGTTTGCAACCGTGGTCCTGCCCTGCATGCACTGCTTTGATGCAGCTTTCACCAAGCTCAGGCTCAGCTTGCGTTCAGCTCACAACAGTTTACACTTCTGCACCGTCTTTATTTTGTTCCATTCGTTGCACACATGCACGCTGTACTCCCTACTCCCACACCTATCTCACACCCCCTGATGCAACGCAGGAGCGTGTGGGTGATGCGGTGCGAGCTGGTGTCCCAAGCAGCCGAAGCAGCAACTGTGATGGTGGTGCTAGCCCTGGAGTTTGCAGTCCCAGGTAGCAGCCATGAGGCACACCTTCAGCAGCTACAGCTGGGCGTGGGTATGGTGGCATCGGCGGCAGCGTTCGCCAATGTGAGTGTTTGCCATCGTGTTGGGGCCAGGCCTGACCACTGGGCTGATGGCCCTCGGAATTTTGCCCCTGCCTGTGTGCAGCTGCTGGTGTGCTGGCGGCAATAACACAGCCTGGTTCAGGGGTAAGGATTTAGGGTTCAGGGCTCAGGTACCCTAAACCCTGCCGGCTGCACCATGTGCTCACGCCGCCTTTTGCGAGCCCTTGCGTGTTTGCATCTATCCCTGCCAACACACCTGAACCCACCAGCTGCATGCTGTGTCTTGATGCTAACTGCATCTGCCTGCCGTGGCAGGTTGGTGAGATCCGCTACAATTTCACGGCATGCACGCAGAACGCCATTGCGAACCTGGCACTGTTGGGGGCATTGGGAACCAAGGTGATCAAAGCTATGCGGCAACGTTGGCAAGCGTGGAACGGTGCATCATCGAAGGAGGTTGCCAAGTCAGCAAGTGTAGTGGGTGCAGTTCACATCAGCAGTACCAGCGATCTAGGCAGTAGCATTGAACAGTTGTAATGCCCTTGTGTTGGCGATCAATGCAACAACTCGTCCTGTATGTATGTGTGGCACTAAATCTTGCGACATTACAGCAAGAACAGCATGCCCACCAGATCTTGTTATGGAAGAATAGTGCGTGGCTAGGCGATTACACGATGTGATGAACTGATGAACTGATGATGCAAGTGGTTTGGTGCGTGGCGCAGGAATCATTATGTACATACAACAAAAATCATGCTGCAAGACGACATTAATTCAGCTAGCGTAACACAAGCGGACAGGTTCCACAACCCACATCACTGGTAGTGGTAAAGTGGCTGATGACATGTGGATTTTGTGTGGTGCAGGATGAGAAGTTTCACGCCTCCTGAGATGCAAGATGGGCCACACCACGTTGTTGGCTTCCCTCTCGCCTGGCCCGACAGACTGGGGTAGGCCCTGTTGTCTCTCCCACAGACGGCCCAGAGCACGATCTCAGTTTCAGGTGAGAGTTGGTGGTCAACAGGTGCTGATGATGACGATTCTTGAACTCAGCAGCTCAAAATTCGGGTCCACACCTTTGCGAAGTGCAAAGATTGCAAGTTTTTTTTACCGTTACAGCTGTGAAAGCAAATACGTCATATACGAAAAACTGCGAAATTGTAATCATCCATTGACACTGTGACAACGTGGCCGAGCGGTCTAAGGCGTTGGATTAAGGCTCCAATCCGAAAGGGCGTGGGTTCAAATCCCATCGTTGTCATGAGTTTTGTATGGTCATTGTGTCTTGTTTACGATTATTGTGTCTTGTTTACGCCACACGCATGCATGAATGGATCGACAATTTGACATTTCCCATTCCACTCTCACCCCCTGGAACTCATGAGTGCAGATGCTGGTGATGTGCATGCGTGTGTATGCTTCTCTGCTTAGCGTTGGCTGTCAGAGCGCGCTTGTCCGTCGCAATCTTGCCAGGCCAACCTGGCTGTATGTCACCCCAGCTCTGTGTCCACACTAATGCACTGAACAGCCTTCTAGACCGAGCCGCACCACACAGAAGGCACATCACTCACACCCATCACATACACACTTTCAACCCATGCTCAACAACAGCGAAAGGACCGCTCCAACACCAGGTCGCTGGCAAGAAGCACCGCGGTTCACACCTCGCAGAAGCGTAGCTGTACTGAAGCTGCCGGCTCACGGCGATCACACTGCTGGGTCATCCAGCCCCCACCTCATGTCCCGCTGCAGTAGTGCCTGTAACCGCCGCACTCCTGGGCGGTACAATGTTCGCAGACGCTCGGCCACGGTGGGGTGCATCGAGCGCCCGGCGTACGCGTTCTGCAGTACAGGCAGTACATGTACTTTAGGTGGCAGTACAGGCGGTACATGGACCTTAGGTACCCAACACAGGCGGTACATGGACCTCAGGTGGCCAGCACAGGTAGTACATGCACTGGAGGTGTGACAGGTGCGGGGTGGGGTGTGCTTGCGCGGCAGCTGATGGGTGTGTGGCTGTATACAGGCTGCGGCTTTTAGGGCAGCAGGGCGTGATTACTGTGCAGCATGAATCACGGGAATCAGACATAGCTAGCTGCAGGCAGGCAGCACAGGTGTGCGGGGCATCCACACGCGGCACGCACTGTGGCAACGCAGCAGCCGTGGCAGCTGTTTGCAGCAGGCAACAAAGTGCACATGCCGAGTTCTGCATGGCGCGCAGATCGCATCACGCACCTGCATGGCAGGTGGTAGCGGGCGGTACACGTAGGATGGGCCCCTGCTGCTGCTCCCAATCCCCCCAGTGCCGTCATCTACGCCCACGAACCGCAGCACCTGCAAGCGTAGCGGTGTTGCCTGTTGCGCCATTGTTTTCATGTGCACAACCTGGCTGAAAAGCCATGTTATCATCAACATGGCTGGCGTCTCTTCAGCGCTGCTGACCCGAGCTGTATGGGGTACTGGTCAGCGCCATTGTCCGCAGCAAAGGGTGCTGAAAATGTGCCCAGCAGCTGGGTTTCAGTAAACAGCCATATCACTGATAATATCAGCTGGCTTTCTCCCAGCTGGCTTGCTCTTTGTCTACAATTCCCGCAACCGTCCGCCCCTCATCGCCCCTCACGCACCTCGCGCACCACAGCCTCGGGGTCGCGCACAAAGTCAGGCATGTTAATGATGAGGATGCTGCAGAGGCAGTACATAGGTAGAGTAGAATATGTCAGTACATCAATGGACGGCCATTGAGGCAGTACCGCAGGGTTCATTGTGAGGTGTTCTTGAGGGTTATACTGGCAGGGACCTGAACATTTGCAACGGCACAGCAAGAGGGATGTGCAGCTGCTGGCGTCATCTACAGATCCTGGGAGGGATGTGCAGCTGCTGGAATCCTCTACCCCCTCATGTACCATGTAAAACTACTGTAAATGCATATTGTGCATGTTGGTGGGTGCGTGAAAGTCCAGCAACTGGTCACAGACTCACTTTTCTGGAGGGAAGTGTGTCAGGTATGGCTGCAGTAGCTCAGCGTACTGCCCGCACCTGCAGTACAATGGAATGTGCAGCAACATGCAGTTCAAGCGCACGCAATTGTGACGTTGCAGCAACAGGCATTACGGTATCATAATTACTAGTATTAGCAACAGGCATGACACCAGCACATCAAGCGCTTCCCCGTCTGGCACAATTGAACCCTGGTAGGCAGAACACGTCACTTGATGCAGCCACCGCACACGTGCACTGCACCCTTCGTCACATACTAGCAGCAGCCGATACACGGTGTTTGCTGCAGCATTTACATGCTCACACATGTCCCGCTGCAGTACAAGGCCACACGGCAGTACAAGCTCACACCTGTACTGCAGCAGTACAAGGTCATACCCATACCGCAGTACACCTCCCAGTGTGAGGTACAGCGCCGCGGGCATCGCGACTGGGAGTGGCTCCGTGGTGCCCAGCCGCGTGATGGCATCCCACAGCTCCCGCTCATCTTTGGGGGGCGGCTGCAGTGGGGCAAGTGAGAGATGTGAATGAGAGCAGGAGCCGCACACCCAGCCACTGGGGCACGGCAAGTAGAAAGAGGGAGAACACGCCCTCACAGGGGGTGCCAAACGCGTGCAATAGGGGTGGGGCAAGTGGGGGCAGTGGGCAGATGGCGGGAGCAGTGGAAGATACCAGCTGCTGCAAGCCTTCTTGTAAACAACAACAGCATGAGGAGGACGCAACACGCTGACTAAGGGAGCGCACAAACAAAGAGGAGTGGAGCAGGAACAACAGGAGCAACAAGTGGGACTTGCACCAAGGATGCACTAACACCCATGACAGTGAGTGTGGCACAAAACAACCACATCCCACAGGCCTCATCTTGTGCACTTGACAACAATAGACCGCAATAGGCAACCGCAACACCACCATACAGGCACTCAAAAAGTGCGCACCTGGAACCGTTCATCTGCCGGCCCGCTCACGGGCTCACACAGTGAGCGCCAGCCCAGCGGTACGCCCATGTCCCGCAGCATGACCTGGGGCAGTACACAGGCAGTACACAGGGGCCACAGCAAAGTAAGCCCAAGCACGGCTGCAGTACATTCTGTACATACCAAAGGCGGTGCCCCCAGCCCCACCCTTCACCCTGGGACCCTTCACCCTGGGACCCTAAACCCTGAACCCTGGGGCCCTAAATCGTGAACCCTGAAACCCTAAACCCTGATCCCTACAACCCTAAACCATGATCCCTAAAATCATAAACCATGATCCCTGATCCCTAAAACCCTGAACCCTAAAACCCTAACCCTGGAACACCGGGCTGTCACTCCGTCCAGCACACCTCTGCGGAGAAGACGCCCTTCAGCGGGTCCCTCAGCATCACGATGATTTTCGCGGACGGGGTGACAGCCGCGATGCGTGCGGCCACGTATGGCAGGCACACGTGCACGGGGCACGCATCGAAGCACATCCACTGCGCAGCACGCACCAGGGTTTAGGGTTTAGGGTTTTGGTCACTAGGGTTTAGGGTTTAGGCCCTTAGGGTCTAGGGGTGCAAGGTGGGGTGTAGGGAAACAGCAGTCAGGTCACAGGACATGCGATGGGTTGTGCAGCTGTGTGCAGCATGGTGAGGTGCAGTGAGATTGGATAAGATGCGCAGCGCGCAGCAGAGGCAGGATGAGGATGCAGCTGCTTCACAACAAGGGTGCAGGAGCTGATGGTGACAACCCAGGATGACCCATGGTGACTGACGGTGCCTGAGCTACAGCTACGGCTACAGCTGCTGTCGAAAGCTGAGACCGCAAAACGCAAGCAAGCTTACTCCATCCTCAAGCTTTCCAGTTCCAGGACATATACAATACAAATGTTTGCTGATGCATATGATCCTACACCCTAAAGCCTAAAGAACGAGGGCGCACACCTTGGGCACCCCCCTAACCACCTCAGCCCACCAGCGGGACATGTAGGTGGGGAAGAAGGAGGAGTAGAGGCGTGCGCCATGCGCGCAGTGCCGGCCCAGCGCTCCTGTGCGTGCCGTTGAGTATGGCAGACCATCACATGGGTAACTTGGGTATGGCAGTCCAGGAATGCGGCAGCCCATGGATTTCGTGCGTGGTGCACCGTTTGGTGCAGCATCACTGCTTGAGCTTTGGGGACACAGCCAGTGCGACAAAGTGCGGCACAACACGGCACAGAACGCCAAGCGCAACCACATGCTCAACACAGTTCACGCACACCCTTCAAGAACCGTGCCCGCACCCGCAACACAGGTCACGCACACCCTCAAAAAACTGCGCCCGCACCCTCAAAGAAGTGCGTCTCCTTGGCAAGGGCCTCATGGTAGGGCAGCCCCACAGGGCCAGAGAGTGCAGGGTGCACGCGCAGGTGCTCAGCCAATGACGTGGTCCCAGCCTGCATCAGTGAAGAGGTTCGATGGGGCAAGGCACATGAGGTTCCAGGCGTTGGGCCAGCGCACGTTAGGAGCGTTTTTGGAACGCTGTTATACAAATGCTGGCAACAGGCGAGTGGCAGATGTGGTGGCAGACTACACAACGCCACAAAGCCCGCACACTCCCCAGTGTATAGGAGTGTGAGGAGATGTATGAAAACAGGTGTGAAAAGAGGTTTGAAATCAGAGAAAACAGGTGCAGAACAGGGGTGTGAGGATGAGGCACCGTGACGCTGACGTGTACTATCAGACAAGGTCCATTTGTAGACACTGGCAGAGTTCCTCATGGCTGTAAACACCCCTCAATGGCCCCCCTGCAACGCCATGGAAACTGCACAGCAAACCGTGCTGAAGCAACCAACAGATACCAGACGCACAAGGCAGCACGCATGCTTGATGGGATGGCGGCTGCGGAGCAACCACCAGTCATCAGGTGGGCATGGTGCCTTGGGTGCTTGATGTATGATTTAATGCGACCATTGCCCTACTGCTTCTATTACTGCCGGCCCTGCCGACACCGCACCTTTGGAAAGCCTACGATGTAGAAGTCCGGCAGGTGGGGTCGCAGTGGTAGTGTGAGCATGCGTGTGACCCTGCGCATGGTCAGACAGTCAGACCAGAAGCTGATACGTCAGACAAACCCATGGGCCGGCAATCAGCCGATGAGTCACTCTTGCAAAGACAGGCAGGGACAAGCGTGCAGGTGGACAGCACTCCGGCCTGGCTGGCATGCTGCAGCTGCCATGCACCACTGGGGCAATGTGGTGTGCTATGTAAGCAACATAATGCCTAAGTACTGCATAACTGTAGTGGCGCATCAATACAGCACTACACTGCCTGCAAAGTAGCTGTGTGTCATTTGTACTGCACCAGCACATCTGCCTGCATCAGAACACGTGTCCTGCAGCAGCACACTACAGTGCATCTGAACCAGCTGTACTCCACCAGTGCATCTGCCTGCAGCAGCACATGTGTACTGCATGAGTACATCTGTACCGCACTCACACATTGATGCAGTATGAGGCCTCAAAGCCGATGCGCAGCATCCAGCCACGCACGAAGCCCATCTTGCGGAAGATGTGGGGGATGAAGGGGCAGGCCCAGTAGAGGCGGCGCGCCAGAAGCATCTGCAAGCACGTGTGCATCCAACACCATGTGCTGCTCGTGTACTGCCCATGTATCGGTCATGTACTGCCCATGTCCTGCTTATCTATGCCGCTTGTGTGGTGATCATGGACTGTTCATGCACGGCTTGTGTTCTGTTCAGCACTGCGCATGCATAGCTGTACTGCACATTGCACTGCGCACATGATGTCAGCTCATGAACACAAGGCCTTGCACACAACAGCAGCTGGATGATGGGAGGCACATGTTCAGGGTCAGGTGCAAGAAAGAGGTGTTGTGACTGCCCCTCCTGCCCACAAACAACCAGCCTATGGGCCTTGCTGAGGCACAACATGCCTAGAATTGCTTGGCTAACCAATCAACCCATCCACACTCCACAACACCGCACTAACACACCCAAATCCCGCTGATTACAATGTAACTTGGCCGGCCTACAGTACAGCACTGCCAGACCGCCTTCACATGTACACACGCGCACAGAACACACCCGCACAGAAAACACGCATACACACACAGCACATGCCATCATGCACACAAATCACATGCCAGCGTGCGCACATGTACACACGCCCATGCAAGCATGGGCCACGCACCGAGGGGATGACCAGGAAGGTGACCAGCCATGCCGCGCCGAATGCCGCGGCCCACCATGCGGCCATTACAGGCAACAGGAGCGGCATGGCCACGTAGTCCCACACCCAAGATCTGTGAGCCACCTGGATCTGCTGGGGAGATCCAGATCCCACAGATCCCGTGAGCCCCGTGGCGCTGTGCAGATCTGCGGTAGGCGCGGAAGCAGCATCGAGTGTGGGGTGTGGGGAGAGCAGCTCCATAGGGGTGCCTGCTGCTGTTGCTGCTGCTCCTCCTCGTGCTCCTGCTCCTGCCCCTGCTCCCATGCGCCCCCCCACTGCAGATCGCAGCGCAGGCAGCGCCCCCGGCCCAAGGCCATGCTTGGGGAGGGTCTTCAGTGGGGTCAGGGGGGATCCAGGCACCCTGGGAGGCATGCTGTTCCCAACCAGCTGGTCTGGTGCTGGGGAGGAGGATGCAGGGGGGCTCAGCAGCTGAGCAGGCTGCTGTGGCATGTTGTTAGAGGGGTTGAGCAGCAGGGCTGCAGCAGCTGCTTCAGGCGGCGGGTGGTGCTCTGAGCTGCCGACAGTGCTACTGCTCAGAGAGCTGTCACATCCATCACATGCAACTCCCGCATGGCTCATGCACAGCGGGTTGATGTTGGGTGGTGTGTCCTCATGGCCGTTGCCATTTGGCAGACCAAATGCCTGGAGAGGGACCAAGTGCATCTGGCGGGGTGGTGCCACGCCAGGCGGGTGTGTGTCAGTCGGTGGGGAGATGCTTTGGGGCCGCCACCGCTGTCACCAATGAAAACTGCGCCAGATGCTGCAGCCAGTTTACACAGCGCGCACGGCCCACAGCACCTGTGGGATGCACAAGGCAGGCGTGGAGTTTGGTGCAGCCTGAATGCCAACTCGAACCTGAGCAGACTGCGTGCGCGGCCCTAACCAGGGCATATGCAGGCCGGCGTGCATGGCATCATGCACAGCATGCAGAATCAATGAAAAATGGACCAGAGCATGCCAGCTGCAGGGCAAAGTGCTCCAGCCAGCCCCTTCATGTTTGGCACATGACAGCTCTCACCTGACCTTGGCGAGTCAAAGTCAAAGGCTGGTCTATGTGGCAGCTGTTGTTGAGCTCCCAATGCACTTGCAGCGCGCGAATGCTTCCCCAAATCTCGGCATGTGCAGCATCGTACTCGCACGGCAGTGCATGCCCGCTCGCGATGCGTCCCAGAGCGTTTCCAGCTACCGGAGTTCTTGTAGAGTGGCACGTGATGAAGCTGGCGGAAGGCGCGCATGTTTTCCCACCAGCATAAGACATCTTCTTGCGCCCATGACGTCAGGCTGGCGTTCTGGCGATCAGATCCGCCTCACAGGACTCATACTTTTGTCCGTCGAGCTTCCCGCGAATCTGCGAGTCACCGGAGCGCAATGGGTTCTGGGAGATACACAGAGGCTGTCGTGCACCAGTGTCTGAACCCTGTCCGTCAGGCCCATCAAAACTCGTGCCCCGCAGCCACGCGTCATTTGCACGCCATCTTGGCGTAGGCACGTCAGAGGTGCGGTACAGATGCAAATTTGGGCATTTATGGTGTTGGGGGTGTGCTGCCAGGGCGGGGTGCTGTATGGCCAAGGTGACAGCGCACCCTTTGGGCCCCCATCAAGCACGCATGCCCCTGAGCCACGACTTGCAGCCCAGAGGCCCTTCTGATCATACAGCAATAGAGCCTCTTGCACAGCAGCCTGGCAGCAGGCTGGGCCACTGCGAGGCCAAATCGTGGTGGTGGTGCCCCCAGGCTTCTCATAACCAGCCCCCTCAGCAGCATCCCCCAGCATGGCCACCCAACAGCTCCTACCAGAGGTGGCATGAACTGGGGCTGCATGCAACTGGGAGGAAGCAGCTGATGTGGTACCCTGCATGTGGTGGCATGCTGGGGGTGGGATGCACGAACACCACAAGCTGTGCTGATGGTAGATTTGATTGGGTTCAGGCAGCACCGCAGCAGCGCTATTTGATCTTGCCATGCATGGCGTTCTTTCACAGTCCTGGAACCTAGCACCATGCACTGTATGAGTGCCGCAAGCGGCCTTCCCTCCTTGACCCATGCCCTATCCTGCCTGCCGCCCCTCCATGCAATTTTGCCATGTCTTCACTTCGTTTCGGTGTTTTTATTATGATTCACTTCGCATGACTGTAGGAGGCGCAACCTTCGCACCTGAGGTGACCAAAACGCCAGGCGATTTGTTGAGCTCTCTGCGTGGTGCCTTTCCTCTCAGCCCCAACCACACCAAGCTGCACAACGCTCATCCCCACCCAGGGCAGCGCACGACAGCACAGCAGCTCATTGCAGCGCAGCAATTTTGACGCTGTGCAGCAGCTCGTCGCAGCACAGCGGTACGTTGCAGTACGGCAGTACAGCTGTTGCAGCTGGGGGCCAGATGCGCGATGGCTGTGCACCTGGCGGTGACAGCCGCACATCACCGCACCGCACACGGGCGCGCTCCCGCACACCACCCCGCCCCCACACAGCAGAAGCTGCGGGCCCGGATGGCGGCACCGGGGCCAGGAAGCGGGCCGCTGCAGGGCTGCTGGCGGGCGGGGCTGCGGCCGGGGCTGGAGCAGGGCTGCTGGCTGGTAGAGGCGGCGCAGGGATGAAGCTGCCCGGCAGCTGCGGCCCTGAGGCGATGGATGGGGCCCAGCAGAATGAAGGCACCAGTGGGGAGTCCAAGCGCCGGCGGCGTGCGCCTCACACCCCACAGCCGACAGCCGCTGCTCAGCAGCAGCAGGCTGCCACTGCTGCCCCAGCCGCCACACCCCCCTGTCGTCTCAAAGCCCCTCCGCCCGCCCCCGTGGCCATCCCAGTGCCCTCCTACCCCCCGCGCACACCAGCAAGCCGCACTACTCCCATGCCCCCATCGCCTGCGAGCGGGGCCCTCACTGCCCCTCCACCCCCTCCACCCGCCCTCCCTCTCCCACACTCCCTCCTGCCCTGCACCCCTCCCGGCATGATCTTCTCAGCTACCAGCAGCAGCCATCACAGCCCTGCTGCAGGCCTGCCGGCGCATCTGTCTGCAGCTGCGGCCGCTGCCATTGCAGCCATGCCCGGCGGTCTGTCTGGTCTCACACCAGCCGCCACTGCAGGTCTGACAGGCCTGCCAGCAGGCCTGCCGTCCAGCATGCTGAGCATGCTGGGGTCTGCTCAATACTCAGTGACTGACGCAGCGGCGGCAGTAGCGGCAGCAGCAGCTGCAGCAGACGCCGCGCGATCCAATGGCCTTCCCAGTTTTGGCAGGTGCCTTGCTCACAAGAGCTTCTGCTGACCGCATGACTGCATGGTTTGCTTGGACTTTGGCTTGTCCTCGTGTTTGCTGGCTGCTGTGCGCCCGCTCCCAGTATCCCCGTGCTCTGATGGACAGCCTACCTTTCTCTCATCTGCTCGCTTGCGTGCTGCGTGTAGGTCTTGCAGGACGTATACACAGCACGCAAGTGGTCAGATGACAGGATTAGCTTTTCCTTGTCACCCTCCGGCTTGTGCATCTCCCTGACTCCATGCGCATGCCCTGTGCTGTGCCCCAGGTCGTCTGGCGGAGGGGCTGGGGAGGAGGGGGGGGGGAGGGGGAGGAGGGCGGGGAGGACGGGGCAGGGCTGAAGAGTGATGGGTGGGAGGATGGTGGGTGCACGAGCGAGCGCGTGGGTGTACGCACCCGCCGCGGTGCAAGCCGGGCCATGGCAGGGGCCCCCACGGGGTCCACAGCCCACAGTGATGGCTGCGATGGGCTGGCAGGCGGGAGCGAGGCCGGGGTGGGAGGACCCGGAGCGGTCACGGGTGAGGCGTGAGAAGAACAAGATCGCGGCGCGCAAGTGCCGGCAGAAGAAGGTGGCATTCATGGAGCGCATCAAGCAGGTGGGACACTCCTGTCATAGCGTAACACTGCATCATCCTGGAGGACTAGGCATGTGCTAAGCAATAAGAAGACCACAGCTGCTCCTGCCTCCTGCATTGCTGCACCATTGCTGCAGAACCGGCTGCTCTACAACCTCAACTATGCACTTTCCTCATGTGCAGCAGCACATGATCAGAAGTGTGAACGTCACATACCTTATTGTTGTACTGCTGGCTTGCACCGTACATGCCTCGCCGCCGTTGTATCTCACGTCAGAGCCTGAGGTTTTCTTACATTGCATCACACTCTGTCTCACAGGATCTTGCAGATCTGCAGGCCCAGAACGCAGAGATGAAGATGCAGGTCCACACGTGGCACCGCATGTTCCAGCGCGAGGTGCGTGTATTGCAAATTGTGTTTTCTGCACGTACAACTTGTACAACGCGGTACAATGCGGTGCAACGCGGTCCAACGCGTGCAACACCTACAACTACATGCTTTCTGCGTGTACAACTTACTGGTCTCCCTCACCCAAGTCCCCTCACAGGCATCTCAAGGCCATCAATATCACATATATCACGTATCACACTGCACAGGCCGTGCACATGAGCACAGGTTGCGAAATGCCGTGTTATTATTATTGTTATCACACTGCACAGGTCCGGTTGCGTGAGGCCATGAAGGATCTGGTGCTGGCCGTGTGGGGCAGTGTTGGGCTGGCAGGCCCTGGTGCCAACAACAGCAGCGGCGATGGTGGTGGCGGAGGGTCTGCGGGTGGCGGACCTCATCTTCTGGCAGGTACGGGCAAAGAATGAAGGGAGTGTGAAGAGTGGTGAAGAATGAGGGGAGCTGCTCGGCTGCCTGCTACGTTCAGGCGCTTCTTGCGGTGGCCCTTGAGTGTGGTTGCTCCGCAGCTGCACGCCTTGCCGGCTTGTCCCCGCCTGCCCTGCGGCAACCTCCTCGCACTCTCTGGCTGTGTTGAAGCATTGGCAGCACCACCCTGGTGACATTTGGGGCTTTGAAACTCACCCACCTGAGAAACCTGTGCGCACCAACTCCATCAACTGGCAATTCTTACGTCTCACACGTACCACACGCAGGCCAAGACATCCACGATGTACTGCTGGGCATGGAGGCTGGTACACTGGATCTCACCTCCATCCTCAGCTCCCTCACCACTGTACCGCCTGTACCGCCTGTACCGCCGGCAGTCAAACCACCCTCCCCTGCACCTTCCCCCTCATCTGGCCTCACTCCGACCCATCACACCCTGGCGTCCCAAGTCACCCTTTCACAGCAAGGGCTGGCAGGTCTGACGCACGGTCATGTCGGTCTGACAGATGCGCATGCAGGCATGATGGACATGGACGGCATGTGTCTGCCTGGTCTGACTGGGGAGGACCCTTCGACGCCCGTCTTCTTCTGCCCCTCATCACCGCCTGCCGCTGCCTCAAAGCCCCACAGCTACACCCCCTCCTTCTCACACCTGCTCACTTCTGGCTCATTGGCCCCCGGGGAGCAGCCCATCCAGGACCGTGGCAATACAGAGCCGAGCACCCCTGCGCCCCACTGCTCACCACGGACAAGCACGGCACTCGGCAACGGGCCGCCACCACCAACGCCCGCAACCTCTCCCGCCCCGGCAAAACCAGCACAGCCTGCGGCCATGACCCTGCCGTCCCCCCTGCCTCTCATCAACAATAGGGAGATACCGCAGCAGCAGCCGCAACAACAGCAGCAGCAGGCCCAACAACAACAGCAGCAGCAGCAGCACCCACTGGGGCCCTCCAGGCCCCATGCCCACACAGCTGGCGCGCCCGGGCTGCGCGGAAGCAGTAACGAGCAGCAGGCGCAGCCCCCATGTTCCATGTCACCGCGCGCAACTGGCTCGGAGCCGCGGCAGCAGTGTACGGCTGCGGGCGGTGGGGACAGCTGTCTCACGCCCTCGGTGAACCTGGCAGGCGTGGGGGGTCGCGCAAGTGGGGAGGGGTGCGAAGGCCGCGTGCGTGCATCTCGTAGCAGCCGGCAGCTGGGTGCAGTGCCGCACCCTGCGCCACCCTCGAGCCCGTTTGCAGCCATGGCTGGTGCAGCCATGGGACCACCCGGGCCAGAGGTGGAAGGGCAACATGGGTCACAGGAGCCAAGAGGCATCAGTGACACTGGTCGCGTGGCTGGTGTACCGTCAGCAGCAGCTGCAACGCTGCGCGCACAGGAGCAGCAGCAGCAGCAGCAGCAGCTCAGGCACCACGGCTCGCATGGTGCCCCCATGCAGCTGCATGCGCAGGCTGCCACATTCCCTGTCACATTTCCTACCCTGCCGCCTGTTCCATTGCAAGGCATCTCCGGCAGCTCCCGCCAGCTGCATCCACCCAGGCAAAGCGCAACTGTACCGCCTGTCACCAACACTGTACTGCCTCATGGCAACTGCCGGCCGGTGCCCACGGCAGCAGCCCTGCCGCAGCTCAGCATGCAGCTGCTCGGCAGCTGCCCGAGCGCCAACCTGGAGGCCCTCTTAGGCAACCTCCTGGATGCCCCGCAGTACAGTACTGATGGCTTGTTTCCTGTTGAGGCACCTCTGAGGCAGACGTCACAGCCGCTGCTACTGCCACCTGTACCGCTGGTGGGCGGTAGTGGCATGACAGTACAACAGCCGCATGTCACACCCAGTTTGGCCAATAGCTGGTCGCTGCTGTGCGGCGCACCCCCGCCGCAGCTGCATCGCAGCAGTTACCAGGCTCAGCCTGCACCCAACAACCACCCCAGCCTGGTGTCAAAGCAGCAGCACACGCAAGCGGCAGCTGCCACAGGAGAGGGACCCGAAGGGCCCAGCGCTGCCTTTCCTGGCAGCGGTAAACAGGCAGGCACTACAGGTGGTACACCCACATCTTCCAGATCTCTGCTGGCATCCACACAGGCAGCAGCCGTACCGCCCCCTGGCGCTACAGCTGCCGCCCCCATGCACGGCAGTAGCGGCAGCGTCTCCGCAGCCGATGACGTGGCGGATCCTGCCCTGGCCTCAGGCATGGCTGCCAGCCTGGCACGCCTGCCCAGCCTGGGTGCTGGTCGGGGGGGCCTGGGGAGCCGTGCGCTGAGCCTGGGGCTGAGCCGCCACGTGCTTCCAGGGCTGGAGTCAGCCGCACGCCATGGCGGCTTAGGCTTTGGGCCCACGGGCTCTTTCAGTGAGTGACCTGAGTGTGTGGGCGTTTGTGTGTGTGTGCGTGTGCGCGCACGCATGTGTGTGTGGGGGGGCCGCGGTTTGGTGCTGGCAGAATGGAAACCACAGCAGGGTTTAGGGTTCAGGGTCTGGGTTCAAAGGCCATGATCAAAGGCGAGAGCCTGGCCACGGAACTCTGAACCCTGAACCTGGTGATGCCGGTATTATTGTTGTTCTGCCAAAGCTGTGCAGAGCAAAGCACGTGCATGTATCCACAGCATGTATGCACGCTAGGGCCTTGAGAGCATGCATGTCGAGGGCTTGATGTGCAGTTACCTGTTTGCATGACGATCAATCACGTGCGATCCACTGCTCACGGGACACCTGTTGGTGCATGGCAGGTGATCTGGGCGCCATGTCGTCCATGTCACGCCTGGAGTCACTCGAGTGGCTCACGGACCTGATGTGCATCTCGCACGCCCCGTCACAGCCTGTGCCGGCCGCGGTGCTTGATCAGGCCGCCGCGGCGTCCCACGTCAGACCAGAGGCAGCGGGTGACGCGGGTGGGCAGCAGGCAGCAGCAGGGTCTGGCACAGGATGCTCAGCCCAGGTTCAGGTGGGCTGTGCACTGTTGGGAAGTACAGGGCCCACTAAGATGTGTGATGGCTCATCGCCTGCAGCTTCTCCCTTTGCTGCCACTGCCACTGCCACCGTGACCTGTGTGACCCGGTCATCCCCTGCGCCTAGAAAGGGCGCTGGCAACCTCCCTGGTGCTGACAGCACTGCGCCAGCAATTGAGCCCGAGCCAGCATCTGGCAGCAGCCCGGACAGCTGTACAGAGCAGCACGACACGCATCTTCTTGGTGGAGGTGTGTGATGGTCATTGCAGTACACATGCAGTACACATGGTGGTGAGATGGCTGGTGGCGGCATGGGATGGTGGTGGTGGCGTTTGATCCTGTGCATGTTGGGCCTGTGAGGCGAGCCGCCCCACCCAACGGCGGGTGTTTCCTGAGGAGCGGGCACAGTGTGCAGGGATGTTTCCCGCCCCCAGCCTCCACCCCATGATTCTGTTGGTCACCTGATGGTGTTGGCTGAGTCTGACTGTGTCTGACTACAAGCAACAAGGTAGTGCTACTGTTGATCGAGGTGTTGCATGTGATGCTGTACACTGGTTTGGAGTGAGGCCTGGTATCTAAAAACTCTTGTTGCATCATTGTGCGTCTTTGCCTGGTGCTGGCCCGCAAGGATCTGTTGCAGCCTTTGGGTGCGGCTGCTCGGCTATTGCAAAACAAGTTGCTGAGAAAAAACACAGGAGGGGGTGGCAGCATGTCAGTAGGGAGTACTGGGGAATATTTGTATGTGCTGGTGCGCTGGTGCACTGTGTCAACGTGGCTGGGTTGCGATTTTGAGGTGGTTGGCGATACGAGGTCTTTATACCCGTGAGGAAGTGTGGGGTTCGTGCACTAAAGTGAGGAGAATACATCAGCTGGCCGACTTGGCGCACAGCAACACATCAGGTGCGCAAGAGGTGCACGAGGAAGGCAACAAAAGGCACAGAATAACACGTGCCACTGGTCTGTTTAAAGGTCGAACGTTTGCTGTCATGTGGCTACAACACAGGTCGCACAGTCGGCGATTTGGCTGACCACCCACCCACTGTTTTATTTGTATCTGTTGCATGGCTGCGCAGCAGCTGTTGCTGCTTCTGCGCGGGAGGTGTTGTGTGCTGGTTCTGTCCTGCTTCAACAGTGGAGCCTGGAAAGGCTTCCCATGTACAGGTTTTGCTATGTCAACAATGAAACCACTGAACCCGCTGAAGAATTGCCCCTGATGAGTCGGTGAGGAGGAGGAGAAGGGCGTGCGCAAACATGGTGTTGCTTGCTCGAATGTCAGCTGGTGTTGTAACACACGTGAAGGCTCCATGCGTACAGCAGCAGCAGGCGTGAGGCAGCACAGCCTATGCTCCTTTTGCCATATCAAACATGCATTGCTTGTGCTGCCAAGGGTTGCTGCTGAGACCATGCAAAAGACAAGAGCAATGGTGATTGTGCAGCCACATGGCGACACAAGCTAGGGGGGGCCCAACCCTAGCATCATCACTGCTGTTCATCACCAGTACGTTGTCAGCACACACACCCCATGGTTTCCATGCATCAACCGCCAGCGCGTCATGGTGGCTCAACATCAACGTCAGACACATGCTCATGCTCAAGCTACATCATCACACGCACCCGCTCGATGCGCACATACATGCACATGCTCCTGTACCGCCACCGCTGTACCTGTTTGTACTGCTTCGCACCCCGCCTCCACAGCCTTGGTGTACGCTGTATCTCGAACACTCTTCGCACTGGAACAATCATACTTGTGAACCATACTGGAGCTCTGTAAATCCCATGGTACTTGCATTGCACCGCACCTCCTCATCCACTCTTTGTACTGGACATGAGCCACGCAAGGTACGAGGGTGAGCCTCCTGTGATGGGCAGTGAGATGACCTCTGGCTCCTCATAAGGGTGGTTCTTCTTCACAGCGGTGATCAGCTCTTGCAGCAGGGCCCTGTGTTGCACGCCAGCATCACAAGCGACATCTCAGCGGTCACACCAGGGTAGATTGGGCCATGAGTTGATGAGATGAGATGAGCTGTGAAATGGCCTTCCCGCGCAGATTGATGGCCTGTAGGGATATGTAAGCTGTTTGCCAACCAGCCAGCCAGCATTCCCAACAGCTGCACTTGGCTGCCAGGTGCCGCATTGATGGTGTATGTATACTATGCTGACATGGTGCACATGGTTCACGCGTAAGGGGCGGCAGCTCAGGCACTGCGACCATGACAAACTTTAGCCACCACCTCTGGTGCGCAAGTACCCAAGGACACAACCCAACTGCCCCAGTTAGCATATAGGAGAGCGAAAAGGGAGCGAACTGACCCGGCCGGCCTACTCACTTGCGACTCTTGATGATCAACAGCAGCTCAGCATCGCGGTTCACCTCACCCTTCCATCTGTGAGCGCCACCATGCAAACAGGCGTCAGTGGGGCGCAGGCAGCACATGCATCAGAACCCATACGCAGGATAACCAATTATGAAAGGCTGTATAACAAGATCAAATGGCAGATGAAACAACCGCAAATGGCGGCAGCGCTTGCGTCAGCGCCTGCAGCTGACAACATGCCACAGCGCAACACAAAGCAAACAGGAGGGTGCGCTCGCGTGTGCGCACAGTGTGCGCCAAGGAGCAGCGCTGTGGTGCTACAAACAGCAAAGCCTGGGCTACAACAGCGCACCTGTAGACGCTGGTCACGCCTGGCAGTATATTCACACATGCGGCCAGCTCTGACTCCACGAGCACCGTGGACAGAGAGTCAGCTGCAGGCCAGCAGTACACATGTGCACGGAGCAGCAGTACAGGTGCAGTGTGTGAGGTATGCCTGCAGTAATCTGACGCAAGGCGATCAGACCTATCCTTTTCTGGCTGGGTTTCTTTCGTACAATGCGCACTGACAGGCAACAAGCCTTCGCTGCTTCAGGATGCGCCAAACTCAAGAACAGTCGTGATCAAGACCAAGCACATCGTAACACACACTTGCAGGCCCTGACAAAGCTGGGAGGGCTGCAGCCCGCTGACGTGTCGCGCGCTGGGGGCTGTACCTGTGTTCTGGTTGGGCACCGTCACGTACACCACAATGGCACCCGTGTCGCCTGATGTGGACGCAGCACTTGTGCTTGATGCCATGGTGGCCACTGCACGGCCTGCACAGGCACATGAGCAGGGCACATGGGTGTATCAGAGTCATGGCAACTGCTTCAAGATCTCCCCACGGCAGCAGATAAGGGACGCAAACAAGAGTGCCGAGCTCTGCGGATGATGCAATGAAGAACATGCTGGTTTTAATATGCAAGAGTTGGAGGTAGAATAAGAAACTCTGTGCGTTGGCTGCATCTGTGCATGTGCAGCCATCTGGCCGGCCCTGCAAGTGGCTGGCGCATACGGCTGGTGTGCACGCTGCTTGTCATTCGAGCCCTTTACGCTGGGGGGAAGAGACACGAGCAGCCACGCACATTGCTGTCCGTCTTGGGCACATAATGAGCCCACTGCTGGCCACACCCTGGTGAACTCAAGCACCTGGTGAGCCGAGGAGCTGCCCAAGACGCATGCCCATGCCCCTGTGGAGTCCAATCGCCAGCGCAGATGCTGCACTATGCGGCATCAATCTGGCATGGTGCATGGGCTGCATGGCGCATGGCTTCCTAATCTGTGGTGGCAGCACCGGGCTGCTGCATGGGGCTGGCATGAGCGCAGCACATGCCCTGTGCGTGTGCCCAATGCACCGCATCTGCCCTAGCTGCAGATGCCTGCTGATACATGCTGCAGATGCCATGGCTGTTTGGCCTGTTCACACTGGAGCTGAAAGCTGCAGGTGCTGGCCTAGCGACCTGTGTCATAGAGCAGCATGAGGAGGCATGCCATGGCTTGAGCAGATGCGCATGCTGTGTGTCCAGCCCCTGTGAGCCTCATCAACGTGCACGATCCGCAGACGCTGCCCTCACCTTTGCCACTGAAGACCTGCACCGCAAGAAGCGCTGTGACGATGCCGCAGAACGCGAGGGCTCCACAGATGAGGGACGCGGATGATGCGCCTGGCATCAATAAAACCCAATCGTTGCCTAAGGTACGTGCCGCAGGCTCAGCATCCACGATGGTAGAGGCTGCTGCATGGTTAGGGTTTTGCTGCGATCTAACACCATTGATGTTTTCAATGCTAGCCGGGAACGTGACGAACAGTGTTATTTTTCAGGCCCGAAACCCTCCAAGCTTGTATCACAGCGGCATCAAACAAATGCGATGAGGGTAACACGGACTGCGGGCTCTTCTGTAGCTCAAATAATGATGATTGGAAGGATAGAAATGCGAGTTAAGGTGGCTACCACGCAAAGTCAGGATTTTTCTCAGGTGTGTGTGTGTTACATCGCTTTAACCAGGCAGCATCAGCGCCCCGTACTGCATGCAGTACAGGACGTGCCGCGACCCGGCACCTGAGGTACCTGCGCTCAGGCCGGCTCATCTAATCAGGATGTCGGTATGGAGGACGTCGTTCTGTTCATGTATATAATCCAACAGTGGCCAATGGGAAATAACAACGAGAAGATGGCCTTCCTTGAAATGCAAAGGACGTATAGCTCAGTGGTAGAGCGGGTGACTGCAGATCACCAGGTCATTGGTTCAATCCCGATTGCGTCCTGACTTCCATGAATTGAGGACAGCCACCTGGATCCTCTTTTTGGCAAATGTTTTCAAGGACAGCTACTTGTATGACTGGAGGGCTGCAGAGGACCTCCCACTGGCATTGCTGATGTTGATGCCCCACTCGTAGTGCTGATGACCTTTCTGTTAATGGAGTCTGGCAAGTACACACGAGAATGTGGCGGCTTACAACTCAGGCTTCAACCCTGAATGTTTGTTTCACATAAACCTTCACACATGAGCCCTTTTCCACCACTACCTCACACCTGCAGCTACACCTGTGTTGCCACACATGTCATGTTGTGGCCGCAACTCCCAAGCAATGATGGTGAACGTCTTCTTTAGTTCCATGGACAGCTACGACCTTGTGCACAGTGTGCACTTGTAGCTGTAGTGCTGACCACTGCTATGGTCATGAAGAGCCGGCCCTGGTTATTGGGAAGCAGTTGTTCAGAAGCATCTGGCCTTGGTTGTTGGCCCTGCTCTCTGCCTCGTCCCACCACATCCCCCGTACGCCTTGACACTGCACGTTCGCCACACACGTAGCTGCCGCCGCCGCCTCTGGGATGTGTTGGAAGCGTGCGGCCTGGGCAGCATAGCGTGCGGGGCGGTCCGGGTTGTCACACCAGCCCCAGCCCCAGAGCGCATCACTGGTGGGGTCGATGTTCGAGCGTGGGGCGTGCGTGGAGTCCTGCCCCAAGCACACTGCCGCCTGCAGCAAGGTATGATCCAGTGCAGGGTGGGCACCACAGCAAGTCAGGTCAAGTTGCTGCCAGCATATGTTGTTGTTGTGTTGTTGTTGCCAGCATAACATAACATCGCAGCTGCATGTCAAAGCTTCCCGCTGCTTGCGGGAGCCTGACAGGATGATCTAAAGCACCAGCTATTGTCGCTGCCAAGCCCCCCATCAACCTCCGCAAGCACACAGCCGCGTCCTTCGCAGCGCAAGCCCAAAAACAAGCCCGCGGCATGAGGCGCGACCCACCACGGCATTCACGATCATTGCGCATGCGGACGCCCCCGGCTCCAGCTCCAGGTTGTACACAGCTGCCACCTGATCAGGCAACACCAGCCGCGGGTGTACTACGTCCCGCGGCCGCCGCCACGCGCCGCGCACCCACACTGGGTGGTCGGGCGTGACCCACAGTGGCGGGGACGAGCCCTTGTCCACCTCCGTGGAGGCCGTCCGCTGCTCTGATGCTGTGCCATGTGGCGGCTTGGGCGACGTGGCCGTGCCCCATGCGGCTGCTTGCCCGCTTGGGAGGGCACACAGTTCCATACCCTGGGGTGGAACAATGTCCTGGGTCACCAGAGCCACAGCTGCGTCTGGCCCACGGACCAGTGCGCCCCCTGTGAGGTGCGTGTGACACGTCTCATGTGTGTGATGCGACACGTGTCAGGTGTGTGATGCGACACGCGTCAAGTGTGTGATGCACGTCACATGTGTGGCCGGTGTGATGGGTGTGACTTGCAAGTGTATGTTTCAGGGTGATGTGCGGGTGCATGGACCAGTGATGGTGCGACACGTGTGTAGCATGTGTGATGTGTGCGGCGGTGCGTTCAACAGACACACGTGATAAGACTGATAACATGACATGACAGCGGCGTATCACAGCTTTCAGCTGCTTATGATAACGTGTGTATATACTGCACGCCAATGTGTGGTATGCGTGGTATATGTGATGCGTGTGATGTGTGTATGGTGTTATACTGCACGCCATTGTATGGTATGCGTGATGTGTGTTGTGTGTGTCATGTAGCCGCGCACCGGGCCCCATCACTGCGGTGGCCACACACATCCCAGGCTCCACACAGGCGGCGCGCACGGTGCGGCCGCACGCCAGCAGCACCTGCGTGCACACAAGCAGTACAGCAGTACAGCAGCAGTAGTACAGTACAGCAGCAGCAGGCACAGATGAGAGTCCCCTGTCCCACAGCCGCTGTCGCTGCCCCTGCCTAGCAAGCATCAGAGTGTGCAGCACCTGGTGATCAGGTTCACTGCGTGCAGCACCTGACCTTCCCTCACCTGTGCATCCGCGCCCACACAAATGGCGGACACTACGTCGTTCATATACTTGTTGCTCGCACTGGTAGCCATCTCCCTGCAGCAGTGCACCATGCCACAGCTGCAAGCTGAGAGTGTGGAACAAGCTGCAGCACTTGGTCTCAGCCATCCTCAGCCGGGCGACAATGACCGATGGTGGAAAAAAGGCTGGTTGTCGCGAGCAAGGCGTGCAGGGTATCGAGCCCCGCTACGCCCCAGCAGCACAAAGGTGGGCGTCGCTTGGGCCAGTACCTGTTGACCCCTCACGACATTGCCTGTAGCCACTGTACCTCTTCGTCAAAAGCTGTGATACGCCACTGCTATAATATATCACATTATGTTGCGCAATGTTATGTTACTGTACCTCTTCGTCCATGCAAGCATGTCTTGAGGCGATCAGTATGTGCCTCATCCCTGGCCCCCAACCCCCCACCCGCGCCCACCCTTCACTCACGCAGCCTCCTTGAGCAGTGAGACCAGCATGGCGGAGATCTTCTCATTCATCGCCTCACACCCGATGGATCTGTCAATCACCCCCATGATCAGCTGCCTGTCTGCCTCCACTGTGGCTTGTGCGTGCGCCACATCCACTGCTGCAGCTGCCTCCAGTGCACCTGGCCGCAGCACCTGGTGGGTGTGTGTGCGTGTGCACGCGCATGTAGGCCATGTACTAAGTGGTAATTGACATATGATACAGACCATGCTCCTTCACAGATTTTTCGGCACGTGTGGCCGGGTGCATCGGTGGGCCCAGCTAGCAAAGCACCAACAGCGGTGTATCACAGGTTTCCATTGGGCCCGGGCGCTGCCATGCGCTGTGTAATACAGCGTTGTGTGCGGTGCACAGCACGCATCCAGGCGGCGCCAAGGTGCCCGCACAGCAACGGTATGGGATATAAGGGATCTGGTGATGGCGTGACTCATGCTACGGTGCAACAACAGGTGTGGCACGTGCCTGCTTCTTGAAGGTCGTCGGCCCAATGAGTTCCATTTTCTCCTCAGCATCCTGCACGTAAGGGGGGAGCAGGTTATGGGTGTGATGTGCGAGGTCAGCACAGGATGGGTGTGGAAATGAGCACACAGTGGGTGTGAGATGATTGTTGAGCTGCAAGTGCCAGGCAGCAGACCAAGATACACATGATGCCGTGAAGGCCCTGCTGCTCGGAAATGGTGTTTCGGTTTGTTTCATCGTTGTTTGGATGGTCGGTTGATTGGTTGGTTAGTGGGTTACTGGCTTCAGTGGTTGGTCGGTAGGTTACTCAGGTGGTTGGTTGGTTGTAGTTTCAACAAAGCACGCTCCCGTGGCCCACGTACCTCAAACTCACACTCCACAAATGCCTTGTGTGCGTCACGCGTCATCGACAGATCGATGGTCACGCGAGTCTGCAGCGCAGTCAGCACCTCAAACAGGCACCACACCTGTAAAGCACAGAGCGCACAGCAGTGATCCTTTGAGAAGCCACGAGGTGTGGTGAGTGGGGCAGGGTGCCACACGGCCGTGAAAAAAAAGCTGGGCGGCCAGCGCTCCATGTCCACAGTCTCAGCCGGATATCAGCTGCATTTCTTGGGGGGGTGGGGTGGGCCAACCCCATCGCACGGAGGTGGGACCCGGATCAGAAGAAGGGAGAAAGCACGAGGCAGGGGAAGGCGGGGCCACTCCCAACAGCGCAGCAGACAGGCACCACCACCCCAGATCCCTAATGGATTAGCCGCATCTCATAGCTTCCAGCTGCTTGCCGGACACTGACAAGCCTGACTGGAGAGACATACTACGGCTGGGATGTGTCACTATAGCGGGATTTCATAGCTCGGGGGTTCAGGGTTAGGGTTTAGGGTAGCAGGAGCCCTGCCCCTCCTCATTCACCTCACCCGTGTGAGCGCCAGTGGCTTCGGCCACGGATGCAGCACCAGCAGCACCAGCTGGCACCTCAGCAGGTTGTCTGTCAGGTCTGATTCCTGGATCTGAACGGGCCAGAGGATGCGAGGAGAAGAGAGAAAGGGAGATGAGGGGGTCAAAGGTGGAATAGGGTGTGCATGAATGTGCGGTGTGTGGGGCGTGTGGCCTGTGCGGTTTCATGGCCTGAGGATGTGTGGAAACCCACAGACATGATGGCCGCAGGGCCCGCATGCAAAGTGAAAAAGCCTGACCCAGCACAGCCAACCCACAGCACAGCACAGCCAACCCAGCACAGCAGCACTTATGATCACAGCGTGCTGCACACCACGCAGCAGCCCAACGTCCTTCCTTCACACCCGCCATACTGGGTATGAGCTGTAGCTGCTTAACCTTCAAACCCCAAGATTCTATACCCTAAACCCTAAGAACCTAAACCCTATACCATGGACATCAACCCTGGTGCTGCGCACCTGCACGTGCTGGTTCTTGCAGAAGATGTCCACCCAGAACTGGCCGTTGCACGCGGGTGCGGGCGGTAGCGCGGCAACATGGCGCATCCACTGGTTGTACTTCCACTCAAATGAGTATGAGACCTGTTGTACCGGATGGGGCACTACCAGGGAAACGTGTGAGGGGTGTGACCAAGCCCTGCCACGGTCATAGGCCAGCTGTGATGGTGCTCACACTAGTAACATTATTATGACTGAGCAGGATGCAGGTGATGCACATGGCCTCAATCATGCAGGTGAAATAAAAGCTTTTGCAGCTGGCGCAAGCATTCTCAAGTCACAAAACCCTTGCACAAAGGCATAATGGTTAGAGGGCATGGTCTGGCTTGAATGAGGCCAAGCCCTGGAGCCCAGCTGACCCACCGACCACAAGGCAACTCTGGCGCAAACCCCAGATTTTGCTGGCACACCGCGCACGGGAGTGACCTTTTGTCAGCGTGGGGCGCGCACCTGGAAGTTCTGCAGCTGCTCCAAGATGATGTCTATGTCTGTCCGTGCACATGCGCTGTGCAGTGCGCTCAGAAACTGTTGGAACGCAATGCCCCTGCGACAACACCACATGGCAGCATGCAAGGCACTCGCCTCTGCATCGGCACCAAGCACCTAGGCAGCTTGTATGAGATCAAAGCTGCGTACATAGACTCCGTACCATTCAAGACGCAGCCTTTGTATCATCATGCACGGAACAGCCACATCACGGCTGCAGCACACCCACAGCACAGCCACAGCAACAGCACGGGCACAGCACAGCACGCGCAGCACGCACCACGCATGGGACGCAAACGCGCGCAGCACACGCCCCTGTGGGTTTGGGTGGGGCAGCGGCTGCTCTCCGCTGTCCCAGCTCTGCAAGGTGTGAAAATGGAGGCACGGAAGAATGTGGCAACGAGATCAAGGGAAGTGGAGGGTGGTATCGACAACCCAGTGTGGAATGGTGTCAGGGAAGTGTGAGGGGCAGTCCTAGGGTACAGTAGGGAATGGTGTCCTCGAATGGTGTCTGAGAGGGAGGGTTGCAGGAAAGCCACTGGGTGGCACAGCACATTTGTTCAACTGCTTGTGCACACACGTATTGAAAGGAGGATCACAAGGTGTATGTGTGGTGTGGCCGGCTTGCTGTTTGGTCCAGGAAACGAGGCATGGTTGGCGCACGCTGTTACATGCATGCAGTGTAGCAGGTGGTGTGGACCCAGGCGATAGCAGGCCCCATTGCACGTGCTGCTGTAAGCTGATACTACTAGCCCAGGCAAACAATGCTCGGTGATAACCACACGCACCAGTGTGTGAGGGTCTGGGTCGGCAAGGAACCATTGCACCTGCCCTGACTGCCCTTTGGCAATGATTGAGTTGCCCCCACGCCAACCGTCCACCATCTCTTTTGGGCCCAACCTGCACAAGGCAGGTGCATGTGCGTGCACCCCACGGCTAGTGCTGGCTTGATGGCACATCAGGTGTAAGTTTGTGGTGTTGCACTGCTGTATTGATGCACCGCTGTACTGCTGTACTGATGCATCGCTGTACTGGTGTACTGATGCATTGCTGTACTGGTGTACTGATGCATCCATGTACTGCTGTAGTGAACAATGCATCGCTGTACTGCTGTACCTGAGGCACGGGGCATAGTCGTGGTACACCGAAGCCTTCAAGCCTGATTTGTCATTGCGGTTGTCCCTGCACATCAAATCATGCGCCACACAAGGTATGGTCTGAACACCATTGCGAATGTGAACGTTGAACACTGTTGGAGTATCAAGAGAACGCGTGCATGGCGCAGTGACAGTGCAGTGCATGCACCTGGGAACCAATGTGTTACACAGAACGATCGAGATTTTGTCCTGATCCAACCAGGTGCATGCTGCACACAATGCAGTCAATTTCAGGACTCAACAATGCAAGCATCCACAGGCCATACATGT
This sequence comes from Haematococcus sp. NG2, assembly GCA_004335575.1. Lineage (NCBI taxonomy): Eukaryota > Viridiplantae > Chlorophyta > Chlorophyceae > Chlamydomonadales > Haematococcaceae > Haematococcus > Haematococcus sp. NG2. The sequence continues at coordinate 798,533 of QAXD01000007.1, forward strand.
ATGGAGCCAGGTGACCCAAGATGCATGCAGCCACACTGACCCTTCCCCTCATGCATGCACCAGCCTCTCCACATCACTTACCACAGCTTCAGGTATGCGTCCGCCTGCTGATCGAAATGCTGCACATGACCCACAGTGCAGGCAGCCGCACCGGCTTTCAGTGTACGGTAGTTCACGGGCTTAAAACGCTCATCTTTATTTCCATAGCACCACAAGCGTGCAGCACAAGTGCGATGCGTGTGAGGCGCGATGTGAGGGTGTGATGGGGGCGCCAGGTGCCTGCTGGCGCTGCACATGCTACGCACGCCTCCCACCTACCTGCTGCCACGCATCGCAAGAGATGGTCTGCAACACGGCAGCACCACCCAGCAGCAATGTGTGTTAAACAAGGGGGGTTGCGGTCTTCTGATCCAAGCACCCCCGACACCAGGGCAACACCTTATGCTGGACTGCAACCATGCTGCGACCATACCCTACCCTACTCACCGCACCTATGTCTGGGTGCGGCACTACCATGTGTGATGATGGGTACCATGTGTGATGATGGGTGACACCGTACTGCCATGTATGATGCTGTACCACAGTGTGATGTGTGACCCACCAAGTCATGGCCCGTGAGGTACAAGTCCACGTATGCCATGCCGTACGCGCGTGTTGCTGGCACTACAATCTCCATGCAGACCTGAGACGTCGTGGGGAGCACACCACCTGGGCCTGGTACGTGCAGGCCTGTGGCGCATCAGCAGTTCAGCACCCGCAAAAAAAAGCGTTGCAGCGCTGCAACCCTGGACAATCAGCTTGCCTTGCTGCATGTGCGTGCTTCGGTAACGCCAAAGTGCTGTGTTTCCTTGCTCTGGATGATCATACAATGCACAGTACATAGGGCTGCAGAGGCTCAGAACAACCCAAGTCGTAACTGGAGGCAGTGTCGCTCTTTCAGCTGTCTCAGCGTTCAGCTGGCTTGCCGACCCAAGCTGGAAGCTGCACTGCTCAGAACAGGAGCTACCCCGCTCAATCAGGAAGCTATTCCACACACTACAGCAGCAGCAGTCTGGTACGAACAGAAGCCACAGGGCACTCCAGCAGGCCCAAGCCTTACCACCACACGCACCGTGTAGCAGCACAAAGTGCCGCAGGAAGCCGTTGTATGTGACAAGCCGTGCTGATGACGAGCGCGCACGGCCTGCGGCTACGGCATCTGCGCTGGGCTTCATGTGTGCAGCGTTGGGGCCAAAGAGCAGCACCCACTCGCACGCCACACGCTGCTCGTCTGGGGTCAGGGCTGCCCATTCGGCTGGCGTGAACTGCGCGTACGTCTCCTCTACTACAGGCCATGGCGGCCGGCTGAACCACGCACTCCCCCACAGCTGTTTCAGTGCTGCTAACTGCTCCTGTGCCTGTGCCTGTGCCTGTGCCTGTGCCTGTGCCTGTGCCTGTGCCTGTGCCTGTGCCTGTTCCCGTCCCTGATCCTGCTCCTGCTGCTGCTGCTGCTGCCCTTGCCCCTGCAGCGGCTGCGGTGCTGGCAGCAGCTGCTGCTGGATTCCTAGAGCATTGTCGCTGCCAGCTTGTGCTGCTTGCGCACTGTCAGCCGCCTGGTTACTGGTGGCCTGCTGCTGCGCCTGCTGCTGTGCTGCTGCAGCAGGCCCTTCCTGTTTGTCTGTACCTGCTACCTGCTGGGGCTGCGATGGCGGGCCACCATCTGCATGGCTGCTCACAGCAGCATCAGGATGCTTTGTGGCAGCAGCTGTGGACGGCTGCGTAATGCCTCCACCATCTTGCTGCTCCTGCATGTCAGTCCATGAGCACGATTGTGCCATGGGTTGAGCATGTGACGCGCATGGCGTGTGAACAACAGACGCCGAGGCCGAACATGGCACTTATAGCGCTGAGAACTCCCAGTTAGAAGCCAGGGCTATCCCAGAACAGAGATGGTCAACAGCATGAACATCGAGGACATGATGATTTGTTTCAGTGAGTACAAACGCTTACAGCCGTGCGTGCCGCGGGTGCTCTTGAGTGGGCGGCCTTGGCTGTCGATGCACCACAGCCCATTCAAAACATCCAAGCAGAGTATTCAATCAGAAATTGAACCCCGAATTCTGAGCTGTCCTACCCGTCGTTGCTCAGCCCACGTTGATATGTACTGGCAATACAATGCAGGACAGTTGGTTTCTGAGAGTTAGAGTGACAGACCCTACCGATCGTCATATTTCCTTTCGTTCATGTCCGCGTCTTGAGCACTACAGTTTGGGGTCAAGTACACTGACACACCCCTGACCAACCCCGCCCTCCATTGCGCAACACCATTGGCATGCTATTGCAGCACCAGCTTAATTGCTGCTGCGAAGAGCGCTTGTGGACAAGCTGCAAAGGCTTAAGCTGCTGAGCTGGATGTCCGATGGATGGCTCGCAGCATGCCATGCCTGCATCTGCATGTCAACCTTGTTGGATAACATCGGTCAGATACACAACCACGTCAGCACAACTGCATCCAGGCAGGCCCGGCACAGGCTCAGCCAATGTACAGCACACCAACAAGCTTCATGCAGCAATGATGACCCGCCATGCACAGCACCACAGCAGGATCAACGGTATGGGATCAGCCGATCTTCAGTGTCTTCAATTCGTATGAGACATTTAATCTTTGTGCGTCAGCTGTGCGGTGTGCACATGCATGTCTCCATTGCAACAGGGATCAAATTGCGACAGAGTCGCCACACACCAATGATACAACCCCCACATGTTGACCCAGCTATTCATCGCTCACTGCACTCAAAACTCAAGGCAAATGCACACACACTTGGCACCATGGCCCACCAGCCTGTTCAAATCGCCACCAGCGCAGCACACCCGATAATCTGTTCAACTCCTTGGTCGCCCCCTCAGCTTCTCATGCACATGTGCTGCAGCAGCATGCAGCCCGCCCTCATCTGTGGTGCAGGCCCAAGGTCCTGGTAGGGATGTGCCTCCAGCACCTGCTGCTCAACTGCCTCCTGCAACAGCAGCCTGGGATCCAGCACCACCCATGCTGCCACCATCCCCTTGGCCCACCGAGGATGGTCCCCCCATCACCTCTGCCATCAAGGCCCAGGGGTTGGGATAGAAGGGCAGGCAGTGGATGGTCAGGGGCGTGATCTGTGCTGCGCTCAGGATCTTGTGGAACACGAGAGTGGATGCGACCTGCATCGCGCGCCGCTCCCGGCACAAGTTGGAATGCAGCGCCTCCGCCAGCTGCGCCTGCAGGGCATCGTGGTTCACCCATGGCATGATGTGCATCATGCAGCCATATCCTCAGTTCTAATGCCAAGTTGTGCCTAAGTTATGACACGCAGAAGTTATGTGCTATCCCATATGTATGAGCCGAGCAGATAGGGAACTGACACAAGCCAAACCCTTGTGGCCTTGACCCTGAATCTTGAACCAGTAGATGTAGTCCCCACACACGATGGCTACACAAGACACCTCGAACAAGCCAACACTATGCGTCAAAACATGTATACATGGTATAGTCAAAACATGTGCAGTAGCCCGAGCCTCTCACCAGGGCCAGCCCACGCGCCCCAGGCCCCGATGTCCCCTCTGACTCGCGCAGCACCGCGTGCTCCTTGGCCAGGGAGGCGCGCACCGCGACCACCGGCTCCTGGATGTGAACGGCCACAGGGCACTGAACGGTCACGGGCAGCTGAACGGTCACATGGAGCCGAACGGTCATGGTGAACTGAATGGTCCAGGGGAACTGAACGGCCACGTGGAGTCGAATACCTAAGGCGCAAGGGCATTGAACAGTCATACAGCGACCACCGGGAGCCGCTTTTATTGCCCTAAACCCTGAACTGCGCCATGCAAGGCGGTTGTACAGGCTCAAACCCTAAAGGGCCCACCATGAGGCGGTTGTACAGCCAGGCTGTCTGACGCAGCTGCCGCGCCTGCCACGGCCGCAGCCCCAGCGCTTGCACCACGCGCGCCCAGTGGCCGGGGGGTGGTGCAGTAGCGTACAGGGTGTCCCGCTCACGCGCTGCTCCCTCCCATGCAGCCAGAGAGGCCGTGGTAGGCACGACAGTGCACAAGGGGCCGGCCAGTGTGTAGCGCCTGAAAGGGCCAGTCACAGGTGGAACAGGTTCCTTCATGCGGCTCTAACAACCACGGGGATCCTTAGTTTCAAACTGCCAGCCAGCAGCAGGTGAGGAGATGATAACAGCACACACAATGGCGGCTGCAGTACAACGATGGCGGCGGTACAGACATCGGCGATACAAGCAGCGGCGGTTCAAGCAGCGGCGGTTCAAGCAGCGAGCGGTACAACCAGCGTGCAGTACAACAGCCCCCTGTGAGCTCACCTGGACACGGCCACCGTGTGCTGTGACGTCACACTGTACGTGGCCCTCATGGCGGGACGGCGGTACTGCCCAACAGATGGGGCAGTACGAGCCGCGCCAGCAACAGGCTGCACCGCGGCACTCCCTGTTGCCTGAGCAGGAGCGGCCGCGGGGGCAGCCGGGGTACCAAGCGCAGAGGAAGAGGTGGGGGCAGTCAAGGTGGGGTGGGTGCTGGGCACAGCCCGAGAGCCAGAAGTGGTGCGGCGGGCAGCACCGCTTGACATGCCCAGCACACCACCTGGACCTGGCACAGGGATCAGGCCAGTGGCTCCCATCGTGCTGATGCGCCGCGCGACCGTGTAGGGGGCAGGTCCTGCCCCCAGGGCCGCAGGTGGGGCGGTGGGTGGTGGCCGGGGGTCGACACACATGGGTGTGGGAGCCTGATTGCCAGCCGCAGCCGCTGTCAATTCTGTGGCAGGGGCCAGGCCGGCGCCGTTGCCCGCCATGCTGTTATCACTCCATTCATCAAACTGGTGGCCCAAGAGCTCGGACAGCCAAGTGGGAGAGTCTGGGGAGGCAGCGGGGGATGAGGCTGACTCTGAGGCCACAGGTGTGAGGGCCCGGATCACACCTGTTGCCTCACTGGGCTGCGGCATGGGGCGGGTACCGCCAGGCCCTTGCTGTGACATATCCCCGGCAGGCGGCCGTAACAGCTGCTCACCTGCCGTCACAGCTGCGCCAGGCTGCTCCGCAGCTGCCACGTCAGCTGTACCGCTGTGTGAAATGCTCCCGGTCACGGTTGTACTGCCCTCACACACGGCGGCTGCGTCACACCGCAGTGCGCCCGTACGTACACCCAGTACGTCCGTGTTTGTACCGCGACGTACCAGATCGCCCATGTGCACCCCAAGCAGCAGGTAGTACTGCATCAAAGGTACGAGGCAGTACACTCAAGTCATACTCACAGTGCACAACAGAGCGCCAAATTGCTATGAGGGCGCCAGAGTTAGCTCAGCACCGTGCGTATCATGCAGCGAGCAAAGCGGTGTCATGCACCCCTGGCACTATGAATGCATTCTAAGTTCCTAACGATCTCAACTGTTCCAACTGCAGTACAGCACACATGGCACTGCACATCCTGCAGTACAGATCTAGCAGTACAGGCCCAACAGTACAGATCTAGCAGTACAGACCCAGCAGTACAGATCTAGCAGTACATGCCCGATACTACAATCACACTGACCTGCAGCGGGTTGAGCAGGCACAAGTGGCTCATGCAGTACGCCATGGAATCTGCGACCTGCTTTGCGCGCTCACTGGCTGTGCGCAGGGCCATAGGCACTGCCGATGATTGTGGCAGCAGGGATGCGGCGCTGGTTGCTGCAGCTGTGGCGTCAGCTGCTCCAGCAGCATTGGGTGCCAGGGCCAGCACTGCCAGCTCCGGAATGATGTCCGCTGCATATGTGGCAGCATGTAAATGCCATCATTACCTGCCCGACGCAGGCCGACACGGACCGTCATGTATGCCATGTAACCATGGTAAAACACAACAGCAGAATATCATAATATCATCCTTTCAGCTGCCTGCCGCAGCCTGGCAATTTATTGAGGGGGCTGATTGTGCGCAGTGGCATGGTGTCTGCACATTGCCAACTAGGGTGCACCCGTGACACCAGAAGGTCCAGAACCACGCACGCGGCGCGTTGCACATGTCGGTTGCCCAGCTCCTACTCTCACCACCACATGCAATGTGTTGCCAAGGTCCACTGCTCGGGTCCTATTTGGACCACACAGCCCACCCCACGCTGTGTTATTATTATTAGCCCACCCCTGCTTAAGGCCCTGCCAATGTCCAGCAGCTGCTCAAAAGCCGAGCCCCAGTCTCGAGTCCATGCCCCTCGTGACTGAGCGTCTGACACATAGACACACACACGCACCTGCCAGGCGCATAATGGTAGACAGTGGGGAGGTGGCCAGCAACTGCAACAAATGGTATTCCTTCAAGTAGTTGTCCACGGCTGGGCGCGTGACTGCCGCCACCCGCCGCGCCCCTGCCCCGTCCTCCTCCTCTTCCTCCTCCTCCACCTCCCTCACCCCCAACGCCTGTCCTCCCTCCTCCTGCTCCTCCTTCACCCATGGGCCTGACTGCTGTCCGGCAGGCCAGGCCGGTCCAGCTGCAGGAGGAAACTCTCTGTGCCCCGTGCTCCCAGCAGCTGGCTCGCCCATGAAGCCGCCAGACCCTGCTGCAGCTGGCCTGGCCCCAAACACGTGCTGCAGGGGCCTGGACAACTGTGATGACGCGCCAAACTGCAACATGGGATCTAATGCAGCCGTTGCTGATGAGGTCGACGTGATTGATGTGGAGCCTGAAGGAGAAGGGAGTGAGGAGCGGCTACTGGCCTGGGGGTGGGGCGGCAGGTGGGGCATTGGCATACCAGGCTGGGAAGGTGAAACAGGGCTGATGGGAGCGGTAGGGCAGGTGGTGGGGGCCACTGTTGCGACTGTGAACCCTGTGAAGCTGGACGCCTGCTGGTTCCCAAACAGTGCCGCCTCCGCACGAGGCAGAGCCTGCAGCTCGCTTGTACCGCCTGTACCGGCCGGCTGTACCGCTGCCTCCTCATCAATCGGCAGTACAGGTGTGATGAAGGGGTTGGGGAGTGTGTCTGGTGTGATGAGGCGCGCCACCGCAGCCCCTGCTGAGCCATCCCCCCCTCCTGCTGCCTCTGCCCCTGCAGCAGTAGCGGCAGTAGCTTGCCCATCAGGGATAGGGCCAGCTGGCGCCAGACAGACCCCTGAGTGGGTGCTTGCAGGAGCGGCTGCTGCCGGCCGGCTGATGGGTGAGGCACCAGCAACCCCCGCGGAGGATGGCGCAGCAAAAGAGGGCCCGGAGGGACCCCCAAAGGCTGTAGGGCTGCTGGTGGTGGGCCCAGTGCCACCAATGGTGGGCGCTGCTGCAGCACTGCAGCGTGCACGTGCAGCCACGAGCTGCGACAGGCGCGTGAAGCGCATCAGCCGCACCATCTGCTGCTCCGTGGCCTCCACCGCCTGTGGGGAACGTGTGATGCTGTGTGTGAAATGTGCCCCTGCTTTATTTTACTGCTTTGCATCGCGGGTTTAACTGCACAAAACAACGCCTGCTTTATGTGACATGCATGCATGGCGAGCGTGGGGAATGTAAGACACACACCTTTTCCAGCACGCGTTCACGCGCACGTAGCGCACGGTTGGCAGCCACCACCTCTTGATACGTGCTGCGTAACCCAGCTGCAGTCTGCAGGCACGTGCACAAAGCAAACGGTCACCACCGTGCCGCACACGTCGTGACGTCTTCTGTATGTGAGCATGCATCTGCAGGCACGTGTGCAGGCGCATGTAAGCATGCGCACATGTAGCGAACATGTCTGAAAGCATGAAACAGGGCATGAAACAGGGCACCCGCAGTCCCGCACCTGTGCCAGTGTCGCCAGTCTCACGCGGCCCCGCTTCCACCGGGGGATGTTCGACGCGGGCGGGCGGCCGCGCTTGCGTGCCGGCCGGCCCTCTTCTCCCTCGCCCCCGCCCGCCTGCTGCAACCCCGCTGTTTCCATCCCCGCTGCTTCTGCGGCGGCAGCCACTGCGGCCAGCGCCTGCGCGGCCTGCAGCACCCGGGATGCAGCTTGTGCCTCCGCACCTATGCCTGCCTGGGAGCCGCCACCAGCTGTGCCTGCGCCCACACCCCTGCTGCTGGCAGACATGAGGGAGGGTGAGATGCTGGTGGTCACACTGCTCCAAGTGAAGCCTGTGGGCCCAGAGACCCCTGCGCTGATCCTGCTGTGACCTGTGGCTGCCTGCTGCTGTGGTGCAGCAGCACCAGGCCCAGGTTGCGCCGAAGCCTGCTGCCGCGCAGCGCTGCTGGCACTCGCTGCGGCACCGCCCCCAGGCCCTGCATTCTCGGCTGCGCCCTGTTGGGCCCACAGGCTGGAGCTCATCAGCTGCTGGAAGCTGGTCGCATGGGGGCCCTGCTGGCGCCCGTCCAGGTGCAGATGCTGCATGGGCTGTGGCGCTGCAGCGGCAGGCCCTGCAGCAGCGGAGGACAACGCGGAGGCGGCGGCAGGCCTGCCGCCCGGGGCGCGTGAAGGGGCTGTGAGCCTTGCATCATCAGGTGCATGCATGCCATCCGGGGGTAACCGCAAGCGCTCTGCTGGGACAGCTTGAGGGGGTTCACACTCCAGGAGCTGCATCAGGAAGTCATTCAGCTCCGGCTCCTGAGAATGACAAGAAGGAGGGGGCAGATGGTGGCCAGGGTGTGGGTGAGGGCAACGTGCGCATGCAGCAAGCGGCACCACGGCATGTGCAGCACACAGCTTGCTAGGCTCTTGTGAGCACAGGCTTTGCGCACAGGGGTCTTGCAAAGGGCACCAATGTTAGGGACTAGGTGGAGTCAAACGTGCTCATGTGCTCAAAGGGCACTTGACCAGCGCCCACGGTGATTTGTAACCACAATAAGTGCAGGCCTTACAAAGGGTGCGGGGAGCAGGAGGCACAGGGGGCAAGCCACGTATGATGGGGCTGGATGCGCACAGGGCCTTACTTGATGGGGCTGCCCACCAACCGTGCCCCTGAGCCAGGCACACAGCTGCTGTGGCCCCCTTCCAACATAATCACAACATCACCAGCGCTGTGTGGTTGATGTGCAGATTGTGCACGCACCATCATGAGGTGTGGTGCTGGGCCCCCACTTCCTGCAACAGCAGCGGCCAAGGACGGGAGGGCACCACAGAAGGGGCCTGGTGCTGCCTGCGCACCCTCAAACTCCATGAACTCCACAGGCCCTTCCTCCTGGAGCTGCTGGAGCAGTAGGGCCAGCGTTGCATCTTCAAGGCACGCATCCCCCTGAGGGAGAGGGGCTATCACCCCATCTGGTTCCATGCGCTGCAAGCTCCTGTGTAATCAACCTTTCGTCACTAGGCAGTAGTAAGAGGAAGTGCGAACAGCCGGCTTGTGTGCCGACACAGTTGTGGCTGCACCTTCCTGCAGTGATCGGGGCACTCTCATTCCCAGCCCTGCAGCTCAGCTGGGCAGGGGCAGTAACTGGTGCATGTGTGCTTCCAGTCTCTACTACAACCAACACAGCGGTTCAGTCAGGTTACAGCAGGGCAGTACAAGGTCACCATGGTACTGCCTTGTCCAGTGCCTGCTGCTCACTATAACAGTATGCTTATACCCAGTGCAGCTGGCCCCTCTGAGCTCATCGCTGTTTGCCTATCTCTCACCCTGCTCAACAACCGTGCAAGCAAGGCCAGGCACTGGTGCGTGGCCAGTATCATGGTTTGCTGCTGTGAAGTTCCACGTATTGTATAGGGCTAGATCCCCATATCAGTTTCTTTACGAAGAGCTACCCCAGCAGCACTCACAGAACCTAAAGTATGCAGCCTACAACTGCACGTTGCATTACTTGGCGAACACCTTGCAGGGGGCGTCGTGCATGCTTGGGTGCATGCATCGGGTTGTGATCATTGTACATCTGATCATTGTACATCAACCTGTACTGTGGTGTGCCAGAGGCATCTGTAAGGTCTGTAGATCGCATGCTTCCATTGTGCTCTTCTGCGCATCCATGCTGCCCTGAACCCTTCCATGCGCACTGTGCAACCAGTCCGCAACGCAAACCGCTCCCGGCTCATCTGTGCAGTCTAGCATCCCAAAATGAATTCAAGCAACAAACGCACGCTAGTCCGTGAGCACCAGCCCAGTCAGCGCGTAGTCCCCAAACTCAGCCATGATGGCCTGCCGCTCTGCCAGCCAGCCGCTGTGTGTGCGCATCTTTGGGGAGCTACCCAGCACACAGCCCTCCAGGGGCCAGCTGTCCCTGCCCCCTGCCTGCGGGTGTTCATGTGTTAGCGTTATTACAAAATGTTAGTGTTCACATGCTAGTGTTGCTCAAGAAATAATGCCCGTGTCCATACAAGGTGTTCATCTGTGTTAGTGTGCGGATAAAAGGTGTACATGCGGAACCAGTGCGGTTCTTCAAGGAATGATGTGGGAATATGGAGCACATGTGGTCTTCTGGACGAGTATCATACGATAACACTGAGGCATGGAGCATGTATTCATGCGTTCCAGGGGAAAAAAACGGCTGGCAGGCTGCTCGCCGCCCCACCCAGATCCAACACGGCCTGACATGCAGCAGAGCACACAGCATGCGCATGCACAACCTGCGGCAGAGCATACGGCATGCGCACGCGCATGCACCGAGGCAGAACCTGGCCTGGCATCTCATCTTTCCTCACAAATGGCGCGTGCAACTCGCCCAAACACACCCTGAGCGCACCTGGTTCCTTCTACCACGGGCCTCTGCTTGGCGCCGCTGCTTCTTGCCCCCCTGCTGCTGTCTGCCACCTTGGCTGGGCCCCGCACGGCCGTGAGTGCCGCCCCCGGCACTCAGAGCTTGTGCGCGCGCGGCCGCTTTCTGCTGCTGCCGCTGCTGCGCGACCTGCGCGTACGTGGTTTTAGTCTGTCAGGGCAGGGTTGAGTCAGAGGGACAAGAACAGGGCACAGTCAACATGGAAGGAAAACAGGGTTGCAAAGGTCAGACGTCAGATTGCAGGCCGGAGCGCAAAACCACCATCGACAGTAGGCAAGCAGCTCACATCCTGGGAGCGCGCATCACGATGTAAGAAGAATGTGTCATGCAGTGCAGCAGCTCATCTTGATGCTCCATGTGTCACAGCGCACCCCGCACACTGTCAACACGGAATGGCAGCGTTGTTAATGCACCCTGAACGCACATGGACAGTGCACCCGCCCCGCACTCAACACACGTTCACTTCGCACCTCTCTCGCCGCCTTGCGTGCCGCCTTGCGGGCGGCCTTCTTTTCTGCCTGCGCTGCAGCTGCCGCATCCGCAGATGACAAGCCCGCGCCATTCTGGTCATCACAATCGCTCATGGGCCCAGCCATGCCCGGCTCATGATCCCGATCCTCTCCCCCTCCCTGCACCTCCTCCTCCCCCTCCNGAGACAGCCTCCTCCCCCCTTTCCTCCCCCCCCTCTGCTTGCTTCCCTTTGTCCTCTGAATCGCTGCTACTGCTGCTGTTGCTGCTGATGCTGCTGTTGCGCCTAATCGTGCGCAGGCGCGGGTGAGCGACAGCCTCCACTGCAGCACACCAGAAGGCAAGTGCAGCACGGAGCTCGCATGTGGTGCTTCACACCAGTCATCCTGCACGAGCCTGGTGCATGGGTCAGGCTGGTGCATTGCCATGCCCGTACCGCCAGCTGTTCCGTGCAAATCACACTTGAAGTGTGCCAGTACAACCAACAATTGTAGTGCACAGGTGCAGCCCACAGACGTGCAAGCATGACTCACACCTGCACTGCGTAGGTACAGCTCCAGGCCACAAGACTCTACGCTTTCCAGGTTGGCCAGTACATCGTCCGACAGGCAGTACCTCTCACGTGCCTCACGCTCCGTGACCAGGCTGTACTCCGGGTGCTGTGGATACCAGGCAGTACAAGTTGGTGCCGCGCAGTGAGAGCAATGAGAACAGTGAGATTAATGAAAACAGTGAGAGCTGAAGCTCACACTGATGGCTGACCCAGCGATGGGGCCTGAGCTTGCTGGGGCATTGGCAGCTGGAATGTGATCATGAGGAGCAAACCAGCTGTTTTGAGGCAGAGGGGCATGCAGCAAAGATGCAAAGCCGGGGCTAGGTGCCTCAAATGGAGATGTGCATCGCACCTGGTGCTCGCAGGCCGAGCACAGCCTGACACCCAGAAGCTTGAAGCAGTACCGTGTGGGTCTGAAGCAATGCACACAGAGCATCCTCCTCCACGCGCAGTACCTGTCCTTGAAATTGACAGTCTGCTTGCAGCTGCTGTGTGCAGGACCTTCCGACAAGCCCACACCCACACACAGGGGCTCCCAAACAGCATCCACGCTGACCAGTACCCGCATCTGCCTGCTGCATGCGCCCAGGCGGAGCAACGAAGAAGGGCTGAGGCATGTGAGCACCTGCATGGTGAAGGATGAGGTCGATGCACACATGTTGTTGTCACATGTCGACATGTGTCGTGCACCATGCAGAACTCTGCATGTGTTGTGCGGACAAAGAGCGACCACCGCGCTAGCACGTGGATGCGATGGGCCCCATTGATCGCGAGAGATCTAGCTCAGGGCTGTGGTCAAACGATGCGATGAACAACCCTAAAGCCACATATCCTTTGATGCAAGTCGCAACGACCCCGACCTTGACGACCCATTCAAAACGGTACCTTGCTGTGAAGCACCGAGACAGGAAGGTCGCCCAAACCCAAGACCGGACAGTCAAGGGCGCCCAAGGACAGGGGTTGCGCAGTCACCATATCAGTTACAGTAGTGATCTGGTGATGAACATCACCAACGAAGAGAACAGACGGAGGACCTCACGGTTAACTACCCTGGTAGTTAGAGGCTACCTTAGATCGTTGCAAGTACATCTCCTTGCAGCTGTGAGTCCCTTACAGCAGTGCCGAAGCGGCATTCACAACCATGTTGCAGAATACAAACAGTACTGCACTGGCATGTTGTCCTTGGGGACCTCTTGCGAGGTCCTCTTGGTTCTTTGCCAGGGCACACAGGATGGGTGCCAGCTGGCTTATCACATTGGTCCGGCCTGTAAAACATGCGCACGGCCACAACCTTCAACAGTCTTGTGATGCTGAATGTACGTCAGGTGCAACCCATGCAGCACGCAATCACCATGGCAACTGCTTTTAAGGCTTGCACAGCTGCAGCCCCCCACCCCAACTCATCTTGATGTCCATACGTCCTGCCTGCTACTCCTATACAATGTACGAGCCACAGTTGGATCGTCCAAACTCCAAACCTTTTGTTGCCTTGCCATCATGCAAGCCATCATAAAGAGCAGCCTAATCACGACTGAAAGCGCATGGCAGTGATGAACTACAGCTGACATGCTTCACCCACTGTGGCCCAATTTGGACTAAAAGAAGAATCCAACGCGGCAATGGCATCGCACCCTAACAGACACAAGTCAACCGGCAATACTTGAACAGCGTGCGTCCAAGCCCCCAGTCAAACTGCCAAGCGCCAGGCCCCTCAACACATGCACAGCAGTGTCACCACCTTGAACTGCTACATGCCCAGTGCGCACTGTCGTTAAACCCCCACATGAATGCATGCCAGCTGTGCTCACTCCTCTTCCTGTTCGCCTGCCCCACATCCATGCCTTTGCGAGCGGTGTTGATGACGTTATGGAGGTGCCTGGCGAGCACGTCCTGAAATAAAGGGCACCCCACTCCCACAACACATCTGGACTGAATGAGCTGTGGAGGCGCATGGCATCTGCATCGCCAGCACTGTGCTACCGCAGCTCGAAGTAGCGGTTCGTCTTCTGGTCGTAGTAGCAGTTGAGGACCGGGTCATACACAAGGTCCAGCATCTCCTCCTGGTGCCCAGCTGCTGGCACAGCCGCACCCGACATGGAGGCCATCCGTGACCTCACACCAGCGCCCCCCTTCGGCCCCCCCACAGCCGCACCGCCCCCCTGTTTGATCGTCAGCACCTGGGGCCCACTTGGCTTGCCTGGGGCCGGCCCCTTGGCACCTGGAGGCCCAGCCGGTGCACCCCCTGCCCCAATCATTTTGGACGCGGGGATCACGGGCGGCGTGTAGGCACGGCCCGCCGCTGCCAAGTCGACGGGTGCCGCCACCAGGGATTCCACATGTGCCCAGTCCACGTCCATGCCCTTGTGGTTCCCAAAGCTCTCGCGCAGCAGGGAGTCATACCCCAGCAGTGGGCCCCCCAGGATGTCTGGGAAGCCACCGTTGGGCGGGTGGGGCTGTGGGGCGGTGTGCGTGTGTGCGGCCTGCTGCGGCGCGCGTCCAATGGTGCCCAGGATGCGCGCGGTGACAGACCCGTCTGACGTGACATCCCCCTGCAGTACGTCCGCGTCAGCATCCACGGCAGGCCCAAAGCGTGAGAGCGTGTGAGGCACTGGGGGAGGCCCAGCTGCGGCACCGCCCACTCCCCCTGCTCGCCGGATGATGGGGCTGCTGACAACTGCAGCTGTACCGGCCATGGTGGGCGTGCTGGACCCCACCCCTTCCAACATCGTGATCTGGCCCTGCGCCCCTGCACCACCAGCAGGCCTGGTCTTGATGGCGGGGATGGTGGGCGGCGGGGGCGCCACACGGTGCGCGGGCGACCCTGGCAGTACACTCGTACCGCCAGGCAGTACACTTGTACCGCCTGGTGCGCCTGCCAGGATCGAGTGTGCAGGGCCTTGCGTGCTGGCACCCCGCCGCACCTGCGGCGAAGACACCGCGATGTCTTCCTCGATGTGCTTGAAGTGCCTGGACCCCAGCACGTCATCCTCATCCACACCAAACCCATCCCAGCCTGCCATCGCACTCAGCGACTCGTCGACGTCCGCTACGGAGCTGGCCGTGCTGCGCTGGTGCGAGAAGCGGCGCGCCAAGTTGCCCAGCGCACCGCCACCGCTGCTCACGCCCCCACCAGACGCAGCCCCACCACCTGAGGTCGGGCCGCCCCCGCGTGCGGGGATGGGCACACCACCGCGCCCGCCCCGGCCACCAGCCGGTGCTCGGCCCCCGCTGCCTGCCCCAGCCCCACCACCGCCACCTCCTGCCTTTGGGATGTTGGGTGGTGCCGAGGGCTTTGGGGTGTCGGGGC
>QAXD01000007.1:813588-827706 GCA_004335575.1 Haematococcus sp. NG2
CCGCCAGGCTGCCGCACCCCCGCCCCCGCTGCCCCGCCCGGCCGGCCCGCACCGTAGCTGCCTGCACCTGGGGACCCCGGCTTGCTGGCTGCCACCGCTTTGTAAGACATGGGGCTGCTGCCTGCAGCTGGGCTGGCAACAGGCCGCCCCGGGCCGGCAGCCGCAGCCGGGCTCACGGGCTCCATGTGGCTGCGCATGCGTGTGGCTCCGTCATGCGGGTGCACCGGCCGCTGGCTAGTGGGGGGCGCGAGGGGCTTGGTGGCAGGCTGGAGGGAGGAGGGGTTGCGGGCGGGGGACGCGTTTGTGGGCGCGGCTGCCCCAGATGTGCTGGCCTGGGGCGAGTCGTCCCCGTTTGTGTTCGCGTAGCGGTCCCTGCGGGCCATCATGCAACAGTTCCATCATGCATGGTTCAACGTGTGGCTTCCATCATGCATAGTTCAAGGTGTGGAGTTCAGGGTTTAGGGGCTGATGGTTTGAGGTGCAGGTTGTAGGGAAGTGCGGGCCAGCAACTGAAAAGTGGGTGGGCCATGACAGCAGCGCTGCACACAAGGACATGTAGCCTGCAGCACAACTATGGCCCATTCTGTACTGCCGCCACGTGATGACAATGCCAATGAGAAAGCACAGGCATGCTGCCAGTAGCCTAACACAGCCTGATCACAGCACAAAGGCAGCAGCCCCAGCCACACACCACCCACTTGGAAAGGTTCACGCTGGCCATGATGTTGACCATGGACGCCAGGAAGGGGGACTGCACCTGAGCTGCCGCCCCCTTGTCCTCCGCACCAGCCCCCATCTTGGTGGGACTCGCATTTAAGGGTCTGGGCAACGACGCAAACTCGATGGAGTTGTCCACGCCACCCTTCACCTGGAGCACGGTATCCAGGCCCATGCTGCGGTCACGGCCTGCCGGTATGGGCGGGGACGCGCCCCGGATGCCCGTTGCCACGGGCGCGGGCCGCCCGCGGCCGGGCGACGCCATCCGCGCAGCGGGGCCATTGCCCGCCTTCACCGCACTTGTGCCTGCACCCGTGCCGGCACCTGCCCCTGCGGCTGCCTTGGGTGCTGCAGCGCTGCCGCTGGCCAGTGTGCGTGCCGAGGCCACGGGGCTCGCGGGCTCCGCCTCGTCAATGGTGGAAGGGATGGAAAAGCCGCTCGCCTGGCCCCCTGCGCCCGCGCGCCGGCCGTAGCGGGTGGCTGCTGACGGGGAGCCGGGGGTCACAGGGCCCGCGGGCAAGTCTGGCAGCTGCTGATACGCGGGTAGGGGCAGCAGCATGGACGGGGGCTCAAACACGCTGGAGGCCTGGCTGGTGCTGGTGCTGGCCGGCCCTGTCTGTGCACGCTGTGCGAGGGCTGCGCGGGGGTAGGGAGGGGACAGGGGCTTGATGGGGCCCCCGTTTGCCGCGGCCCCGGTGCTCGCAGCCGTCGGCGGGCCACC
This sequence comes from Haematococcus sp. NG2, assembly GCA_004335575.1. NCBI lineage: Eukaryota > Viridiplantae > Chlorophyta > Chlorophyceae > Chlamydomonadales > Haematococcaceae > Haematococcus > Haematococcus sp. NG2. The sequence goes on from QAXD01000007.1 coordinate 815,027, forward strand.
CACTGTGCGCAGCGGCATTTGGGCCGAGACTGCGCGCCGGCCCGCGATGGGGCCCTGCGCAGCGGATGCCCCGACCCCACTGCCACCTGTCAGCACCGGGGAGTCCGTGTTGGGTCGCGCCAGCGGCTGCCGCGTGCGTACACGGCCGTCCGTGGCGTTGGGGTTCCAGCCGCTAGGTGCGGCGCCAGGCACGGGGCTCGCCGCCCCGGCTTGCCGCGCAGCCGCCCGGGGGTTGGAGTCTGCTCTCCCAGCCACTGCAGAGGCCCAGGAGCCTGGGGCCCCAGCAGGTTGGCCTCCAGGCCCAGAGGGCAGTGCAGCCCGTGGGCCTGGGTGCAACCCACCGCCAACCCCGTTGAGTGCAATGGAGGAGCGGACGCTTGCAGCGGGCCCCACGGGCCGGGACACAACGTCCTCGTCATCTGATGAGTCCGCGTCCAGCAACGCAGCAGACGCCCGCCGCGCACCTGCCCGCGCGCCCCCCTTGGCGCTGCCAGGGTGGTTGGGCAGCTGTACGCCGAGGCTCGCCAACGCCCGCCCATCCAGCACCTGCGGCAGGCGGGGATGTGTGTGGGTGTTCGTGCGTGCATGTGCCAATGATCTGGCGGCTGTGTACCATGGGGCAGCATGGGTTGAAAGGGCTGTGGGGCAGGCATGTGAGGGCTACAGCTACAGCTACAGCCGCCGCTGAGCCAAAGGCTGAGATGCAGCCGCCTGGAACGTGCAGGGCGAGGGGCGCACCTGTGTGAACACATCCACACCCGCCGGGAACTCCAGCCCCCGCGGCAGCGGCAGCGCGTCGGGTGTGGCGGACTGGTCGTACTGCCGCGCTGTGTCGTAGGGCGCGTCCCGCAGCGTGAACACGCGACGCAGGCGCATGGAGCCTGACAATGACAGGGCGTCCAGTGTGCGGAAGGACGTGCCCCTGTAACACGTGTTTGGGTGGGGTGGTGTGGGTAGGGGCATGAAGACAGGTATGCATGCAACAAGACATACATATGACGGCGTTTGTGGAGACTGTGCGCATGGATTGGTATGTGAACGCAGATATGAAGCATCCAGGCATGCCCAGGACTCTGAAGGGAGCGGATGACCACACCATACGCACTGACAGATACGGTAGGCAGTCAGGAGGAGCAGCATGCATCCTGGTGCACTGTAAATGTGCGCGTTTGCATGCATTTCGCAGCGTGCACCACATCCAATAGCCGTGCTTGTGCTGTCATGGCTCACTTGAAGAACATTGGCACGATCTCTGCCAGTGGGAAGGTGAGGTTCAGCCATGTGTCCCGCGCCACTGCCGCAAATGGAACCTGTGCGTTGAGCATGTGCCAGTGCTCAATTCAGCACTTCGCGGCTGTAGCAGCATGGCCTCCATGCATGGTGTGTCGACGCCATCACACATGCAAAACTGTCAGGCACGTCGTCGAAAGCATGCGGCCGGCAGCCATTCACATCGTCCCCAATGGCCTCGCTCAGTCAGCCCATATAACTAACCTACCTGACAGTGCAACGGTGTAACTTTGGCATCTGAAAAGGAGGATGAGAAGATCAGACGCCGCTTTGTGCCAGTGCTGTCGGACAATGTCAGCTCGACAGTGAAAGGCTGGCCCTGTGCATGCCGTTGACGCACAGTCGACAAGGTGTCTCATATGTCAATGCCAACACAACTAGCTTTTCTAAGCCAGCACCCATGCATGCTGCAAAGAGACCGCACGTCACAGAACTTGCATGCTGCACAGTGCATGGCATGCATGACACTGCCGTGCAAGCACATGTACACAACCCTGCATTGCAAGAGCTACAATCCTGCGCACCTGTAGCAGCGACACCTGAAGCACAAGGTAAGGCTGCACAAGCCCCAGCACTGCCTTCTCATCTTTAGGTATCTGCAGTTTCACCGTCCCCGCGGTGCTGCTATAGACAGAACCCTTGACCAACTTGTCATATGTCTTCTGTAGGTTCTTCTGTGGCGCTTTCCACTGACCAAGTGGGTTAGTGCCCGTCGAGCTCAGCAACTCCACAAACAGACCCCCTTGATAACCGTCAAAGACACCCGCCATGCGCGTTTTACGAGTGGCCCATCAGTCGTTGAACATATCATGGGGCGCGCGTAAGGCGACGCGCAGAGTTTGCTCGATATTAAAACGTTGATGAAACCTATATGTAGTTGATGCTGCACTCTTGATGCGTCACCCTGAAGAAGTTGGGACGCAGCTTGCTGCAAGCGTGATGAATAGACTGTCTATTTCTAGCAAACTAAATCAGGCTATCCATGACGGAAGGAATCATCCCTGCCACATGCAGTACGGGACAGAGTGATGCAAACTGAGGGTGCATGTTCTGCAGCCGTTGTGCGCACCAAATTGTAGCTGCAAAAATGCAATCTTGCCTCAGGAACGCGAGGGCTGGCACCAGCCATGTGGGTCGGCCTGCTGTTTCGCGGGCTCCTTGCGTGGTATGTAGAAGCCATTGAATTGCAAGCTACCTGATGTATACATTGCACGCCTTGACGGAACCGTCATCCGCGACCAATCCTCAGGTTCGCCCTGCATCTTGGAGCCCCAAGGTTCAAGTCTGTGCAGCGCTGAAAGCGACGGATCTACCAGCGAATTTGCAAAAAATCGTGATGGCCTTCCAGATGGTGCCTGACCCCATGGCCCGCTACAAACAGCTGCTATTTTATGCCACAAAGCTTGAGAAGATGCCAGACGAGGACCACACGGCAGAGAACAAGGTCGAGGGATGCGTGTCGCAGGTACAACACATGGAGCATGGTGCACATGGAGAGAAATGCTGCACGTCCTATTGTCTGCTGCCCCATGCCATCATTCAATCTGCAACAGTTTCCAGACGGCCCCTTGGTACTCGAGCCGGCTGTCACCTCATTGGTGGCCGACAAAACTGGTGCACCAAGTGTTTGATCACTGTCTTGTCATTTGACATTCACACACATACACCATACACCATACTTGGCTCGCGTCTGAATGCACCAGGTGTGGGTCAAGCCTGAGCTGCGTGGAGATGGCAAGGTGTACTGGAAGGCTGACAGCGACAGCCAGCTCACCAAGGGCCTGGCAGCACTGCTGGTCACTGGCCTCAGTGGCTGCACGCCACAGGAGATCGTGACAGTGCAGGTGAGCCATGCATCATGATGTTAGCATGTGGATGGCGTGGCACGGTGCGCAGCAGCGCGCAGGTATGCAACTGGATGCGCGCCCGTACATCGCTTTATGGCATGGCATACGCATGGGCATACGCAGGCACAGACTTGAACAGTCTGCTTAATGAAAGATGCAGATGTATGCAGCCATGCAGCCATGCGGGTAGCGGTCACTGTGGCAACGTGATCACCTGCCCTTGCAGCCCGAGTTCATCGAGATGCTGGGCCTGAAGCAGAGCCTTACCCCCAGCCGCAACAATGGCTTCCTGAACATGCTGAAGCTCATGCAGCGCAAGACACTGGAGCTGGTTGCGGCACAGGTGCGTGAAGGGATTCACGTTGCCAAGGGGTGGGGGTGGGATGGCATGTGGGTTGTGGGTGGCTGGGTCAATGGCTAGGTGGGGGATCAGGTTGTTCGCACACAGGCATACCAGCATGGGTGAAACGTAAAAGGTTGCTGGGTGCGTCATTTTGTGGTGCCATTGAGGTGCATAAATGCACACCACAACGTAGCGCAAGCTGAAGCCAATCTGACTGTGCTCATTGGCTCCACATGTCCGCAGGCAAGCACCAGCCAGACAGCAGCTCCCAGCAACGGCAATGGCAGCAGCAGTGCGCAACCAGCAGCCACCACCAGCAGAACCCCCATTGCAGACGCCATGCGGAGCAAGATTACTGAAGCCCTGAAGCCGTCCAAGTAAGTGTTATTACCTCCCCAACAGCGAAACTCGGGTCAGCATACAAGGTCGTAGTCCCTACCTTCTGTTCAACTGCAATGTTTTGAACTCATGTGTGCATGCACATCTGTGCAGGCTTGTCATTGAGAACCAAAGCGCAGCACACGCATCGCACGAGGGGTCACACTTCAACGCCGGCAAGGCAGGACAGACGGGCGAGACACACTTCCGCATTGAAGTGGTGGCTGAGGCTTTTGAGGGCAAAACGCTGGTTGCACGGCAGCGCGCCATCTATGCAGTGAGTGTCAAGTGACTGTTCCTAGCACATGGTCGCAGTCCTCTTTCCAAGGAGCACATCAAGCACAGAGTCACACATGACCGTAATGCATACACCACTATCTGCATCTGCTGCAACAGCTGACATATAACGCACCCCCCTGTTTGTCCGAACCTGCACAGCTTCTCAAGGACGAGTTTGCGATGGGGCTGCATGCCCTGACCCTGGACACCAAGACCCCTGCAGAAGCTTCAGTGAACCAAACAGCATGATTTGTAGAATTCTAGTGGAGTTGGAGTGAACTGGGTGTAAAGAGATTGAAGAAGTGTGGCACATAATGTGGGGCTGTGAGCAAGTGAGAGGTGTTGAGCGTGTTTTGCTGCCAACGTTGCTCTCAAAGCTTCTGCTCATTTGCTCATGTTCGATAGCGCACAGGTATCATGTGATCGTGCAGTCAGCGTACTGGCCGGGGACCACCTCTATCATGTCTTGTGTAGGGGCTGAAGCAATCCTCTTCAGTGCCCTTGTTGCGCACGACACTGTTGAGGAGCATGTTGATGAGGTTGGTGGAGGACGATCTGGGCGCCCATAGTTTTCAATGCAGCCGCACATGATGTTGATCTATTGCTCGCACCTTACAAAAGGAACCTTCTTGCAAGGCCGAACCTGAGGGCATCTATGCAACAACACACCACTCTCTGCAGATCAAGTTGGAATTGCCGTGTTGCATCACCCAAATCATCGTCACCGATGGCCGTGAGAAAGCAGATGGGGCCGCAGCATCATCACTGCGCGTGTTTGCCCGCGACCTGAACAGCACAGCAGCCAGGTTTGCACCTTTATGTAGCAATCCGCTCACATGCGGGCCTGGGAGTTCAGCGACCTATCAAACAGAGGCAAGTGGTGCATGCTGCATGTAACCCATGCAGCGCATGTACGCATGTGCCATGAACAACATCGCAGCTGCATGCCGCTGATGTTGTGAAACCTTCAGCCAGCAACACGACGTGCTGCAACCGCAGGTGGTGCTGTCAGACCATGTCGTGCTGCGCGGCAGGTACACCTCACTGCAAATCACGCTCCTGGGCTACCCAGACCACGATGGCGCAGACGCCACTGCGCAGCACGCAGCCCAGCCAGCAGTGGATATGGACGGCCAACCATTGGCAGATCCTATGCCAGGGGTGCAGATCAGAGGGGTCCAGCTGCAGGATCTGGAGGCACTGGCCAACAACATCAACATCCAACCTGCACCCTCCATGCCAAGTGGTGCTCCGCTGCCCATGGCAACCATGCCTCCCATGTACGTCCATGCCATCTCAACTGCCCTGGACTACTTTGGACAGGTGCGAGAATGCGCCCCAACTACGACATGAACACCTGTACATGTTACAGCATCTGGGACCTAATGGTCTGATGTATGGCTTGATTTGTGGCTGACGTGTTGCTGTTACTCGCCTGCATCCACACCAAACACCTGTCGCTGATGCTGTCGTGCCATGCCTCATTTCAGGTGCTCCGCTCGCGCAGTAACATTGAGCGCAACCCGCCACAGGGGCGGCTGCACATGCTCTTGGTTGCCGCCAACGCAGTCTGCTCAGCAATGCAGGGGAAAGGACGTGCGCTCGCTGTGGCTTTGGCAGATGCGGCTGGCCGGCCAGCCGACCCTAACAATGCATGGCTCCAGCCGGCCGTTGACATGGCAGTATCATGGTGCGGCCTGGCTGCGTCAAAGGTGTCATACCTGCCGGGAGAGCTTGCAGTTGGGACAGCTGGCGTCGCGGCAGCACTGCTGCTGTGCTCGACGCCACTGACATGTTCCGCTTTCATCGCGGGCGGTGGTATGCATGTCATCTCAGGTGCGGCTGGGGCCGGGGCTGGGGTTGGTGCCGGTGCAGGCGCCTCTGCAGCCCCCGTAGCTTGCAAAACAAACCGCATTCATGAGCCTCGCCACTACAGCCGCTCAGGTGCCCATGATGCTGTGGACGATGCCGATGCCCACACTGGGGCTTTTGTCCTGCTTGCAGAGCTGCTGCACGTGGAGGAGGACCTGCCTGCGGACATCGTGCGGCTGCTGGCGTGCCTGTGCGAGCTGCTGACTGTGACAGCTGGTGCTGCAGGGTGTGACATGCTGTTGGGATGGTGGGTGCCGCCACCCCCGCTGCTGCGGCGGCCGCCTCCCCCTCCCCCGCCTCCCAGGCCTGAACCCACACAGCAGGCAAGGGATGGTGCAGATGTCAAATCAGAGTCGCCTGTTGTAAAGGCAGAGGATGCAACAGAGGCTGGCATGCGGCAAGCCCAACCTGCAGTTGTCAAGGAGGAGGAGGCAGGCAGGGTAGAGGTGCCCGCATCCAGCTTGGATGCTGCTGGTGGGCATGCGGCCGGCAATGGTGGTGCTGAAGGTGGCTCAGAGCCTGGTGCTGGTGTGGGTGTGGATGAAAACATGACTGAGCTGGGCCAGGATCAGGGTGGCGACTATGATGGAGATGCGCAAATGGCAGCAGCTAGCCATGAGGAGGACGCTGCAGCATATCATGAAGACACTTTCCAGCAAGGAGATGAAGAGGCTGCGTACGACGAGGCGCAAGGCGACGAGCAAGCGGCACATGCACACACTGACCAGCAGCATCAGCAAGTGGAGCAGGATGCTGGGACACGAGAACCTCTGATCACAGGTGGGGTGCAGGGCAGGCGCCCCTGCTGTTGCGCGGTTGGCGCTCCATGCTGGTGGATGCAGGTGGATGCAGCCACCAGCTGCTGGTGCTGGTCAGTCTGTGCTGGGGAGGATAGGCTGTGCCATGTGGCTGGTTCGCTGCACCGTGGTTGGGAAGGTGGCAAAGGCAGGCAACAACTAGTCAGGTACTGCTTCCGCACAGATGCTGATTTCATACAGCTACGTGCTCCTGGGTACGACAAAGGCATGAGAATGGCCAAGAGGGCATGCGATCATTGCAGGCACACACACTATTTGCATCATGATTGCTGTCATGCGAGGATTGCTTGGATCATATGTTGGCCGGTTGGAGACGTGATAATGCATCGCTGTGGCACTCTTTATGTCTGCCGATCACACCCGGCCGTGCATTATTGCTTGTCTGTGTTCTTGGATGCGCTGAAGGAAGTGCAGGAGGGGGTGATTGCACCCACCATTTTGTTTCATGCACATCTGACAGTCGGCATTGGGATGTGCAAGAGATGTGGCATTGGCCCCTCGCAGTTTCCATCGCGCATTAGTTGCCAGCGAAAGCACGTCCACTTGGGATGTTGCCCACTGTATGCCTTCTGCTGGCTTGAGTGCATCCATGGTCTCAGTTTGCAGGTGCCTGCAGTGTTCGTGTTAAGTTGCTGTTGGATATGCAGTGGCTGCCGTTGCTGCGCTTGCTGTGCTGTGTTGTGCTGTGCACCGTTGCCTGACCTCTACGTCACACCCAAATGCAGATCCGGACCACCCACTGTATGGCATGGACCAAGACAGCTATGCGGATGAAGAGGCGAATGAAGATGGCCAGCCTGCTCAAGATCCCGAGCCTGATCAGGACCCGCAGCCAGACCAGGCAACTCCTCCACCTCAGGAGCCAAGTCAGAAGGCCGATGATTCAGCAGCCAAGCGTCCAGCACCTGAGCCGCGTGCTGCAGAGGGGGATGACAGCAGGGCAGGTACTCCGGCAGCCAAAACCAGCAGCAAGGTCAAGCCAGAGCCAGGCAGTGCAGGGCGAGGCACCAGGGAACGGGGCCGCAAACGCTCGCGGTCAAGATCCCGGTCACGCTCAAGCTCACGGTCCAGATCACGGTCACGTGGCAAACGGAGATCTCGATCAAGGTGAAGCAGCAGCTTTCTGTTCACACATACCATTTTTCAGCTGCCCTGACGTGCATGTGCTGAGAGCGGCAGTAACAGGCTGTCGAATCCCATCCCTCAATTCAGGCTAGCGGCCTTACCTGGAGCCTTCTGTACTTGACTTACACTGTAGTACTTCGTGAAATGCAACTGCAGGTCACGCTCCAGGTCACGGTCGCGATCAAGGTCACGCCGTGGGAAGCGTGAGCGCCGTGAGCGCAGCGACCGCAAGGACAAGGACAGGGAGCGGAGGCGTGAGAAGGATGAGGAGGAGCGGGAGGAGAAGGACGACAGCAAGCTGGCCAGCAGGCGTGGCTCCCTGCAGCCGCCACCTGTCGAAGGCCAGATGCGCGTGCCGCCCTTGCGTTCCAGCTACCCTAAGCTGGTGCAGTTGCTGGCATCGCGTGCGCGGCCCGAGCCTGTCGGCGCCATGCTTGCGCGCGTGCTGCGCCGGTTGCATGCGTACGACCTGATGGCGCGGCTGCAGCGCAGCAGTGAGCAGCTGGTCAAGGCGGTGGACAAGGGCTTGGCCAAGAGTGAGGAGCAGGGACGGGCAGGTCTCAGTACGTCTGTGGGCACAGATGCAATCCGGTACCTGCGTGAGGCAGCAGGCCAGCTGGCAGAGCTTTCTGACCTGATGCTGCTGCCGTCGCACTTGGAAGGCTGCGCGGCTCTGGCCCCGTCCCCCTTTGCCAACTCTGAGCTTGCAAAGCTGCTGCCAGAGACCCCCAGCCTTGATGCTGCAGTGGTGGCACTGCTTGCCCCCCGCGGCTTCTTTGCGCTGCTGCCGCCCCTAGTGGCAGCAGGGTATGCAGCCATCGCAGTGATGAGGCACAAGGTCGCGCATCACAAGAGCTCAGATTCAGGCGGCGCCTCCTCCCAGAAGCTGCCCACGCCACAGCAGCAGCTGAACCAGCTGGTGCAGGTACAGGGCCAGATGGTGGCTGCCCTGCGTGCAGTCAGCACTGGCCTGTTGTCCAGCCCACTGGGACTGCAGGCCTTGCAGGCCCATAAGGCAGATGTGGCTGCGCTGCTGTATGCGCTGGACCCAGAGGGAATTCTGCAGGATCCGGGGCTTGCACCCTCCCCATCAGCCCTGTTTTCTGGGGGTGCTGCTCGCCTCGCAGCCGTTGCAGCAGCTGCAGCAGCCACCAGCAAGCCAGGAACTGCACCTGATTCGAAGCTGCCCTCGATGGCTGCACAGACAGGGCTCCATGGAAAGCCAGCAGCTGAGCTGGCAGGGATCCTGCGGCACGCGTTGGCAGCAGCTGCAGCAGTGGCTGTGCTGGAAGGTGGCCCAGCCCCTGGATCTGCAGAGTCGCAGGCGGCAGTGCACTCGCTCGTTGCTGCTGTCACAGCACCCACAGGGCTCGATGCTGCACGGATCGTGGCCCTGCGTGCACTGACGGCATCGCGTGGTGCGATCCCTGCACTGCTGCGGCTCATGCGGGAGCGGGCCAAGGTGCACAGGGCAGCTGCTGGAGATGAGGGGGCCAACATGGTGTTGGGGCACAGCAACAGCCGGCAAGGGTTTCAGTCACACGGGGCCCTGGATGATCTGGACCTGGATGCAGACTATGGGTTTGGGGGCCTCTCAGCTGCATCTGGACGCAGGTATGCCCCTGAGGCGCTCTATGCCAGCACAGTGGTGCTGGAGCTGGTGCGAGAGCTGAGCCCCGAAGTCCTTGGGGGCTGGGCACCAGCTGCTGCAGCCATCGCAGATGCCTGCCGCGTGGAGATGGAGGGGCTGGTGGCGGCAGGCTCTGGGGGCGTGTTGGTGGCTGCAGGCAGCAGTGACGACCGCGCGCGGCAAGCGCTGCGTGAGCTGCAGGGGCGGGCAGAGGTGCTTGTGTTGGTGCAGGATCGTGGCGTGTATGCGCTGCTGGAGGTGTTGGACACCAACCTGCCACGAGTGGTGCCACGAGGCTCGGAGCATGCAGCTGCAGCTTCTGCCGGCTTGTCCCATGTGCCCCCAGTAGTGGCCAAGGATTCCATTTCACAGGCCGCCTCTGCAGCGCTGGGGGCGGCTGTGGGGCGGGAGGATGTGGATGTGAGGGGCGTGATGGCGCTTGCACGTGCACCTGAGCGTGTGTCTGCGGTCACTGCATCGCTCACCCTTCTGGCGATGATGCTGCGAACGCTGGAGCCAGGCGCAGGGGGGGACGAGCCAGGCGCGAAAAAACCTGGTGAGCCAGGCAGCAGCGACAGCAAGGCAGCTGCTGCAGCGTCCTCATCAGGCCGCTTGCCAGAAGTGGCAGCTGAGGGAGTAGCTTCGGAGGAGGCCAAGGTCGCGGCGCGGCAGCAGCTGCTGATGCAGGTCTATGCTTCAGACGGGCTCGCGCTGCTGCAGCGCACGGTGTGCACGGCAGCTGCTGCGATGGCCGCCTGCGCAGCTGATGCGCGGTGGTCCGCCGCTGCAGGCGATGACCTTGACATTGCTGAGCGGTTACACAACAGCCGCAGTGTGACGTCCCTTGCTGTGGCCGCCGCACAAGCAGTTGCGGCGATGCTGGCTGCACTCCGCGCTGCCAACGTGCCCATCAACAACCCGGGCCTGCTGGACGGCCTGATCAAGCTGCACGCCCAGCTGTGCACAGCCCCTGACAGCCTGGCTGCCTGCCTAGGCAACGTGCAGGCCCCCACCGATGTCATCCGTGCGAGGCAGGCATTGGCCGGGGCGCTGGGCTGCTGGATCGAAGCCGGGTGGAAGCCGGGGGTGGTGCAGGCGGTGCTGGGGGCGGTCCACAAGCCGCATGGGCTGGATCTGGACCTGGATGCTGATGCCAAGCCTGGGGCGGCAGGTGGCGAGGCCGCTGCCGCTGCCTCGGCGCGCCTGAAGGCCGCATCCGCCGCCACGTCGCTGACGCCATCTGAGGTGTACCTGGCAGCGTGCTTGCTTGGGGACATCCTGCCGCCTGAGTGGCCGCCCCAGGCTGCGGCTTCAGGCCCTGCAGGGCAGGGGCCAGGGGCCAAGGGCGCGGGAGACGCAGCAGCTGCGGCACTGCCTTCCCCGGCCATGCCCGCGCGCCGTGCGGCACTGCACCCCGCCATCGTGGAGTGTGAGGGGCCGCTGCGGTCACTCATCGCGTTCACCGCGGCGTGCGAGTCCCGGCTGGTGCGGTGTGCAGTGGTGCGGCTGTGCGCGCGCGTCGCGGGCCTGGCGCCAAACCTGGGCACCTTTTGTGTACAGCCCCTGGTGGAGCCGCTGGCGGTACGTGGCTGTAGCAGCCATGTTTCATTCACTGCAGCAGCAATGCTTCATTGGCCTTGCGGCAACTGCCTTTGTCTGCCGCCTCCCTTGCTCTTTACCTCTCTTTGTTTCTCTTGATCCTCCATAGCTTCTGCTGCATTGCCCTTGCTTGTATGCTGCCCTGCCTTGTATGTTGCCCTCGCTTGTATGCTGCACCAAAGGACGTGCCTGACCTCAATGCTGGGGCCTGGGAGTTGGGCAGAAGCCTGCGACTGCCAGCGTTGTGATCTCTAACCCTGCTGCGGTCCCGGTTGCCTGCCCCTGTTGCAACGCAGAGTGCCGCCAAGTCGCAGGCCCCCAACGCACCGCCCATTGCGGAGGGTGTGCGGCGCGTGCTGGAGGTGGTGGTGCCTCTCAGTGCCAAGCCGGCGCTCAAGGCGGGCATGCTTGACCTGCGAACGGCAGCTGTGCTGGCACACATCATCCACCGAGTCATCAACAGGTGTGTGTTAGACGTGTGTACACTGTGTATAGGTGATGAGATCCATTGGTTTAATACTGCAAGTGTCACAATCTACCCCGTGTCGAAATTTACCCCGGCCCCTCATAGGGAAGGCGCTGCCATTGTTTCCCATGTCTGCATTGTGTTGCCTGGATGCATGCCCTGTGGACCGCGCCTCAACCGTGTGATTCACTGTGTGGAGTCATGTGCAGCAGCGCTGGCCATCTCATGGATGGTTTCTTGTCACAGCACATCGTGTCTGCTGTGGTGCTGTGCGGCTGTTTGTTCCTCATGCATGGGGCCGCGAGTGGGGACCAGGTGCTTCCCGTCCTTTTATGCGCACGTGCCCCGTGCCGCGCTGCCCCTCATGCATGCTGCCTGGCGTGTGACACATTGTGTGACACATGTGTGACACGTGCACAGGATGGCGGAGGAGGGACCTGAGGGCGCCGTGGTGCTGACCATGGCACTGGAGGGGCTGCTGGTGCTGCTGAACCCTGAGGTGGCCCTGAACGCGTCCGCACCTCGGGAGCGCCGCATCGCCGAGGACATTCCCTCACTCAGTGACTGCACCCAGATCGTCACGGCGCTGCTGGCCGCCCTACAGCACCTGGGCAGGGATGCCCACATGGTGCGCAGCCTGCTGGTCACCGCCCCCACGGGCTTGGCCACGCACGCCACGGGGCGGCAGGCGCTGAAGCAGGGCGTGATCAAGTGGCACTGGTCGTCCACGGGCGTCGCTGGCCAGGGCACCGTTTCGGCGGCTGCGAATGATGCCGAGCAGGTGCGGGCGTCGCTGGCTTGGGCCCGCAGCCGGTTGGGTGAGGTGGCAGAGCGCGCGACGATGCTGCAAGGCAGCGCAGCGTCAGGGCCCGAGGCCGCTGCCGCAGGGGGTGTGAACGGCGTGGCGGCTGTTGCGACAGACGTGGCCAAGATGCTGCAGAAGCTGGGTGAGACTCTGTCAGATGGAGACACCAGGGGGGCAGACGCGGCGGCAGGGGGCCCGCAGCCCGCCACGGCGCGCTTTGCTGCCGCC
>QAXD01000007.1:827725-889013 GCA_004335575.1 Haematococcus sp. NG2
CCGCCACGGCGCGCTTTGCTGCCGCCCTGGAGGCGGCCACGCAGGCGCCCGGCCCTGCCCCTGCAGCAGGGGCAGCGCCCGGGGCTGCGTCCTCATCTCAGCTGCCGCTCATTGCGTCAGACCCCACGTCCCTGTCCTTCTGGCGCTACGTCCGCGCGCGCGGCATGCGCACCAGCGTCGCCGTCTCCACCAAGAAGCTCATCAAGTGGGAGGTGGGCGGGTCGAGGGCAGGTGGGGAGGCAAAGGGCGGGGCAGACGCGGGGGCTGGGGCCCAGGGGGCGGGCCTCACCGCCGCCAAGCTGCTGCCAGAGGGGCTCACGCGCCACAAGCGCGCACGGCTCACCCGCTCTGCGGCAGCATCAGCTGCGGGCACTGTGCCCCTGCCCGGGAGGCCCGCCACGCCTGGGGCCAGGGCACGGAGCGAGGGGCCGGAGGGGCCGGACGCGCAAACCCGCCGCGACGCACGGGCGCGGGCAGCAACCGCCCGCCCTCCATGCACGTGGACGATTTCATGCGGCAGGAGAAGCAGGCGGGGGGCGCACGGCCGGGCACAGCGGGCCCTGCTGCAGCGGCGGCGACGGGTGCTGCGAGGCCACCAGCCGCTCCCGTGCCCCAGATGGGCATGGGGATGGGCATGGGGATGGGGATGGGCATGGCTGCTCCTATGGGTATGGCCCCAGGCATGATGGGTGGACCCCGGCCGGGGATGCCACCTGTGCCAGGCCCCCTGGCCACCCCAGTGCAGCCTGTGCGGCCCGTTCAGGCCCAGCCCGTTGACTCAGTCAATCTGTACGACGACCTCTTCACATCCCCGCCCGCGCGCCAGCCCAGCGCGGCCGCACCAGCCAACATGAACCCCCACACCGCGACGGGCGCGGTCGACGTGTTTGCGATCGCGCCCGTCGCGCCAGCGCATGCGCGCACAGAGCAGGGTGGCCCACAGCCGCCACAGCAGCAGTCACAGCGACGGCGCAAGAGCGGGGGCGCGGGCGGCGCAGGGGCGCATGGCAGCGGCCCCCAAGCCAGCGCTGGCGGTGCGTCAGCACACCAGCAGCTGCCAGGGCCTGCGGCAGCGTCAGTATCTGTGCCACCCCCAGCGCATGCACCTGCATCAGACCAAGCGCCAGCACAAATGCCTCCAGTGGCCCCAGCCCCTGGCCCAGCGGCGTATGAGGCTCCCTACGAAGGCCAGGCTGCAGACAACCTGTATGATGACATCTACGCAGACATGCAGCAGGGCCCTCCACCCCCAGCAGCGGCCCAGCAGGCACAAGTTCCACCCACAGCTGGCGGCCCCGTACCTTCCCACGCAGCAGCACCCGTGCCCGCTGAGGCCCTAGCAGCTGCTCAGCCACAGCAGCAGTCCCTGAACCTGGGGTCGCCCAGTGGCGCAGGGCTCGGCGGCTTCGCACCGGCGCAGCTGGCGCAGCTGATGGCTGACCCCATGAAGCTTCATGCACTGCTCAAGAGCAATCCATCCATTATCCAGCTGGTCCAGCCGTACCTACCACCTGGCTTCAAGCTAGGCTAGGGAGGGAGCGGAGTAACACTGGGTGAGGGTTTGAGGGCGGTGCACGCAGCACACGCAACAGTCCAACGTGTGGGAAGGGCGCAACAGATATGCAGCGTGAGCCCTGTATGAAGCTGTGGCTGAGCACGACTGTGGTGGCCAAAATCGGGTGGTCTCCCTGCTGGCATGTGCACCACACTGCAGCACAGCAGCAGCATACGTGGGGTGCACTGAGCAGCTGCGTCAGGCGCGCCGACATCTGTCACTGTGTCTGGACGCTGCGGGTGCTGGGTGTGCTGCACACTGCAGCCGCAGAAGCACTGCCGGAATGCCCTGGGGTCGTGCGCACTGCTCTGCTGCGCATGCCTGCGGCCTCAGTGGTTGTTCCAAGACAACGCTTGGTGCTGCCTCTTGGAGAGGAGGTGGCACTGGGGCTTTGGAATCGGACTGCTTGCCATGTGCGAATGGGGTTGATGCAAGCGCTGAAACTGTGCCAGAAGGCCATGCATATGAAGGGATGAAGAGCTGAGGCGCAGAATGCCAAACAGCTCATGGTTGATTTAGCTACTGTGCCCCTTATTGCTGCAGCCATATCCAATATGAGCATATGGGACACAAGGCACCCCTGAGGGCAGCTGTCCAGGGGTGTGGCTCATTGCAGCCTAGCAGGATCTGATCTCCTTTGGACTGTGGTGTGAGGCAAGGAGAGTTGTGACTGCATCGAGTATCTGTAAGATGACACACATGCACTTCACACCCTCCTGCTCCCCATGCCCCCTCCCAACTTGCATACCCCTTACACATGTCACTCAATCGCCCCATCAGGCCTAAATCTGTGCCCCTGGCCTGCGTACAGTCTTTGTCGTTGCTGTGTTGGTCACAAAAGAGGGCGAATTACCCAGGCATTGTGCGGCCCAAGGAGCATCGTGTCCGATCGGCCCTCTTGTGTCCAGGCTCTCTAAACCATTGTGCATTTCCAGGACAGCGTTGGCAGGTTTCAAAATGGTGTGCAGCAAGCGGCTGAGGGAGGGAGAGGGCACAGGTTCAGAGGGGGAAGAGCAGGAGGGATCAGAGGGGCAGGAGAAGTCAGAAGAGCTGCATGGATCAGAGGAGCAAGATGGATCAGAGGAGCAGGAGGGATCAGGGGGGCAAGAGGGACCAGAGGAGCAGGAGGAATCAGATGGGCATGAAGAGTCAGAAGAGCAGGAGGAATCAGAAGAGCAGGAGGGATCTGAAGAGGAGGAGTCAGAAGAGCAGGATGGATCAGAGGAGCAGGTCAGCAATGAGACAGGGCGCATCACCGTCACGTGCCAGGCATGCAAGAGGAAGATCGAGCCAGAGATTGGGTGGAACACCTCAACCATCTTCCCCTATCTGGACGAGATGGAAGGGGGGCTGCTTGCTCTGTGGTGTACCTGCCGCAAGCAAGAGGGCCGCTTGCCTGAGGGTGGGTGGGCAACGCTGCATACTCTTGGCCCAAATAATAACTTTGCTGTGATGTTTACTCGTGCATGCATGCGGCAGCTGGGCCTACTTGCCCTGCATGCTGCTGCTTTGGACACTTTAATGTTGTACATGCAGCAGCTGGGCCCAAATGCAGGCTGTCAGCTCCCATTGCCGTGCATGACCTTGTCTGCGCGTGCGCCCAAGTTCCAACTGCATGTGGCAGCTGCTCGCTGCATGACCTCACCTGATGATATCAGCGCTGTGAAGCCATGTTAGTGCCGCCTCCATGCTGCTGACACTGCCACACCACCTCCAGTTGTACACCATGCACCCATGGCCGCACCCGGTGCTGTACGTGCGCATGCATGCTGCTGCACAACACTGCTGTGACAGGCTGTGACGGGGCCGGTCGTGTGTGCTGTGACCCATGCTCCTGTACCTGCAGCCATCCAGTACCAAGGCTCCTGGATGGACCCAGAGGCCTTCCTCACAGTCCCCGGCCGGGGCAGCTGCATCACCAAAGCCCTCAGCCGGGACGATGCGCTGCGCGTGGCCCTGATACAGGACGAGGAAGATCCCACTAGTGGGCAGGCCCACATCCTGCCACCACGCCGCTGCCATGTGAGGGTGAAGCCACTCAAACTTGCGGGCATCATCCAGCTACTGCCAGTAGTGCGTAGTGTATGGTAATCACAACACGGCGTAGTTCTTTAAGCCGTTTCCTTGATGTACTCCCCAACCTGCACTAGCATGCATCACCTAGTATTGCTGCACTTGCACTCACATAGTCACGCCCAAGCTTGCTTCTGATGAATTGATCTGACAAGCGGTGAGCACCGCCCATCCGTCAATTCATTCCAAATTCCTGTTCGTCCATGTGTGCGGACTCTACATTGCTCGCAGACTCTACATCGTCCAGTTCCAGCTCTCACACTGCTCGCTGCTTGCACTCTCCACCTCAGGTCTCATACATCGCTTGGGAGGACGGCCATGCAGTTGGCTGGTACCTAATCAGGCCACGCTGCAAGCCAGGCCAGGCCCCAACCGAGCTGTTCCCCAGCATGCCTACCATTGGGGGTGTGATTGTGCGGCGCAAGTACAGGTGGGTGCTGCAAAGCACGGCACAGCACAGCATAACACGACACAGCATAACACAGCACAGCACAGCACGGCACAGCACAGCGTAGCACAGCTCAGCACGGCACACACTGCAGTGAATTTCCACCAGGGCTCGGTGGATGAACGGGGTTAGGTTTTTCAGCATGGCAGGCAGCAGCTCGCGGTGATCGTCAAGAACAGGATCAGGCGTTGGGGACTGCTGTGTTGCACTGCTTGCACATAAAGGGAGGTTGGGATGGAGGTTGGGATGGAGTGCTGTTTCCGGCAGCATGGCACCCTCATCAACTGATGTATGTCTGTGGCTGATGTCCACTTCTCCCTTTCCCTCCAGTTTACGAGCTTCATTCATTCCAACTTTGCTCGTTGCTGGCTGACTGCACAGGCGCCAAGGCGTGGGCTCCCGGCTGCTGCTGGATTTCTTGGGCGGCGGCGGTGGGGTGGCAGGTGCAGACCCCACCAGCCCTGTGGCCCTGGAGTGGCCGGTGTCAGCGGCCATGGTGGCATGCGTGAGGAAGACACTGAGTGCACAGCTGGCTGAGAGGCCGGAGGTGGGGCGCAGGAACGTGCGGCGGCTGCACGTCATGAACAGCGCAGATGACACAGCGCTGTTTGCGACGTTTTGCTTGAGGAAGTCGCTGCCACAAGCATGGCAGGCAGCACTAGAGGGGGAAGCCCAGGTTGAGGGCAAAGGTGTCCAGGATGCGTGAAGGCGGTGTGAGAAGGTGTGCTCATCAGCCCAGAAAGCTAAGCTCATAACGTCATAACACAGTCGCCCTTGTGCATGGACAGTTCCTGTTGCGCGGGGCTCTGTAGGTGCGCAGGATCAAGCATGCAAACAAATAGTGAGAACGTTGTCATGCTTCCCTAAAAGTTCCATCCGGTGTCCAGGAAATAGACTGTCATGGTCTTGGGGCCTGTTAGCTGCAGCTGACTACATACAGTTTGAGCAAGGGCGTTAGTTTGGGTGCTGCTGAACGCAAAGAGCAGTGGACATGGATGAGGTCTGAGAGCATGGGACTGCATGGCGTGGGTTGCATGGCATGGCGCTGTAATGCAAGCCTGATGCAAGCTGGCCTCAGCTCATGATGGCCCACACCTCAGCGCTTGTTATTACTACGGTATTCTTAGTAATATCTCAGCGCTTCACATTGAAACCACAAAGTATAAGACGCGTCGCCTGTCTGCTTGGTACAGGCTCGCCTGCTTGCTTTTAACTCGTGGCCAGTGGGCTGCGCAGTACTGATGCAGCATGCAGACCTCACACCTCACACTCACAGCACTCATCACACCTGACTTGTGTGACCCATCCCCATGAAGTGCTCAGGCTTCACACGCACTGCAACACAGTTCCCAACTCAGGTGTTGGGGGATTGTGGAGTGAAAAAAACCGCACAGATCGCTCATGGCGTTGATGTTTGGCAGGCAGTTATGGCATGGTAATGATGGTGATGAGGAGGACGAGGAGGAGGAAGACTGGGTAGAGGATGGGGAGGAGGACGAGAGTGAGGGATCAGAGCAACCACAGGAGGAGGAGGAGGAGGAGGAGGAGGGGGGGGCCGCTGGTGGTGTCCGAGTGCAGTGCAAGAGTTGTGGGAAACGGCTGAAACCCCGCCTGGGTTACAACACGAACCCCTTGTGGCCGTACAATGACTGTGGGGATGACGATGTGCTGCACATGCTGTGGTGCATCTGCCGTGAAAAACGAGGGCGCATGCCTGAAGGTGAGCTGTGCATGCACTGCATGGGACTATCAGCATGGTTTCGTGGAGCACCATGCATGCACTTGGCATCATGAGAGCATCATGGTGCATGCGCACTGCAGCATCCATGCTGCCATCACGCCAGCGTGGGTTGCAGCCCTGCAGGGATTCTGAACATGAGAGGCATGCCTAATGGCATCATTACTGCTGTCATACGCTGCCATGCCCACCGTCATGTGCGTCACATGTGCATGCATGGGGCTGGCTTACTGTGTAAAACCACCACCAACAAAACGATGCATGGCACACCTGGTTCGATGCCCTTTAGTGGTCTTGATGATGCGTCAAGATGCGCCACTCACTCACTTGCTGCCTCTGCAGCCGTCCTGTATAACGGTGAATGGCTGGACCCAGAGGACTTCCTAACAGAGCCACACAGAGGCACAGGCATCTTCACTGCTGAGGAGGTGGATGACGCGCTGCGCGCCGCCCTGATCAGAACCACCCAGATGGAGCACTTGGAAATCTTCACGCCTAACAGCGCTCACGTACGTCAAGTGGCTGCGTGTGCATGCCGCGCATGAGGCTGCCTGCCGCCTGCGTCTGCAGGGAGCAGTACATTGGTGCAGGCAGAACAGCAGGCCGTCACATCGGGGACCATCTTGGTCCCTGTGGTGGTGGGCATGCATCACCCCGCTGCCGCATGCCTGCGCTGGGCGTCATACGGAATGGTGTCACTCGGGTTGCCTCAATTGTGCCCCGGGACAGACGAGCACATTGGTATGTGCGTACCGCAGGTGACACGTATCATGTGGCAGGACGGGAAAGCTGTTGGGTGGTACACGGCAAAGCCGCGCTGCCCACCCAATGAGGAACCCGACTTCATGTATCCTAGTTTGGCTACCCTGGGGTCCATTCTGGTGCGGAAGGAGTTCAGGTGGGTGAAATGAAGATACATGGTACAGTATGCTGATTGAACACAACAGCTGCTGCCGCATGTTTGCAAGCAGCCAGCATCATGCAGCCGGTTTCACTTGGGCTGTTCTGCAGCCTGCTTCAGTCAGGCCCAGATGCAGGCACAATGCATCTTGCAAGGACAGGACTGACCTGCGCCCAAAGTTCTGATTCACACCACCATGCCGTCCGTACATTGGCACGTCATTACAGTTGGCCTCGAAACATCTGTGAAACGCCGTGTTGTTATTATTTAAGTTGGCCTCGTACCGCTGCTGCAGGCGCCTGGGCGTGGGCACCGAGCTGCTGCTGGATTTCTTGGGCGGCGGCGGTGGGGTGGCAGGTGCAGACCCCACCAGCCCTGTGGCCCTGGAGTGGCCGGTGTCAGCGGCCATGGTGGCATGCGTGAGGAAGACACTGAGTGCACAGCTGGCTGAGAGGCCGGAGGTGGGGCGCAGGAACGTGCGGCGGCTGCACGTCATGCATGGCGCAGCAGATGCGGAGCTGTTTGCGACCATGTGCTTGAAGAGGCCGCTGCCCCCGCTGTGGCAGCAGGCTCTGGAGGGGCTGCCATCAGAGCCACCTCGGCTGGTTGATTCAGATTGATGTTCGCTGGATGCACACTGCTCTGTGTATATATATGGCTCTTGCGGCCCTGCTGTCGCTTTAGTCGCCCATCTTGCGGCCTGCCTGTCGCTATTATGGCACTAGTCACGACTGGCGACGGCGAGTAGTGCAGGGACATGAGTGCTGCGCATTGTTGAAGTCAACAGCAACTGAAAGCTCATGGCTGTGCAAGGAACCACGCATGTGCTGTATGCAGTGATAGCAACCTGGTGATGATTTTTTTGTTACTTTGTTTTGCATGTGAAGCCAACCCAGCGCAGGGGATCACTCCGCATGCACAGCACGCAAACCGCGAGCACGCATCCTGCACACGTGCACACTTCACTCGTTTGTCTTGTGCTCGCAAGACAGTGTCTGGCTGCTTCGCAGCGCTCTGCTTCACACAGCATGCACTGCACAGGCCGCACACACAGTGCCCCCTCAGCATGATGAACAGTCAGCACACTGCTTGCCAGCTGCACCCCTGCTGCACCCATCCAGGCACTGTGAGGGGGTAGCCTAATACCGCTGCGGTGGTGCAATAGCAACCCTGCCATCACACAATGAAACCATGAGTGTTTCAGAAGCCCCCACAACCCCTGCATCCCAGGCCGCGTGAGCCTGCACTGCACAGGCACGCTGCAATCATAATTCCTATCTTGCAGCACAGCCATGCCGGAGCAGGCGCATCGCTGCCCACATTCATTGGGACAGCCAGTGCATCAGATGCAACCCATGCGTGCTCCCAGCAGCTTCAGCACCGCGGGCCCAGCCGCCGTGCGTGGGCCTTGCCTTCCCTGTGTGGGGTGGCAGCCACCTCCGCTTTGCACAGGCGCAGTGCAGGCAGGCCTGGTTGAGCACAAAGGCTCAGAGCTCGTTTAGAGCTCGTCCTTCTCGTTGCTGTCCTTGGCCTCCGACACGTCCTCAGAGGACTCGGCGTCAGAGGAGCCAGACTTCTTGGGCAGCGTGTAGGGGATCTTGGCGTGCTGCTTCAGGAACTTGGTGAAGCCCTTGACGGAGCGGTCGCCGGAGTCGTAGGGGATGGGCTTGGCGCCCTTCTCAGCGGGCACGAAGAAGATGGTGGGGTAGCCCTTCACCTCCAGCTCGGGGTGCTCGTTCTCAGTGCCGTCCATCTTGGCAATCACAATGGAGTCCACCTGCAGGGGGGGCAAAAGTGCACCCAGCATGGTGAAGCAGCAGGGCATCTGGTGCACTGCGGCACGGAGTTATGCAACTCTGTGAACCAACGCAGCACACCCTCCCACGTTTTTGTGGCGCGGGGCACAGCCCCCGAGGCGCAGCGCATCGCTGCATCGCCCGCCCCCTTTCACACACACACACACACATATAAACACACCCCTCTCCCCACACCCCACACGCACACCTTCTTGAAGCGCTTGGCCAGCTTCTTGTACACGGGCTCCAGCGCCTTGCAGTGGCCGCACCAGGGCGCGTACACCTCCAGCAGCACGTCCTTGGTCTCATCAAACACGATGGAGTCCACGGTCTTGCCCACCACCACAGTGACGTCAGCTGTTGGGGTCAGGGGTGGGTGATGGTAGGTGAGCATGGAGCTTAGATCAATTCAGGGTTGGCCCTCGAGAGGTTGGCATGCGAAACTCACACCACTCACACCACAACATGCCCTTTGTTCCGAGCCAGGTCAAGCCACGCCGGCCCACCACGCACCGTCCTTGTTGTTCTCGGGGATGGGAGCGGACTTGTACTCGGCTTGCGCGGTGCCGTCGATGACAGACTCAGCGAACGCGGCCACGTTCTTCTCGTTGAACACCTCAGACAGCTTGTACTTCTTGTTCTTCTCCATGTAGAAGCCCAGCAGCTGTGGAACAGAAGGCAAGGGTGGTGCATAAGTGTTAGTGGTCACAAACCCCAAGCGCTTGTAACTGCAAGGCAGACAGCTGGCAGCATGCAGCTGTGCTGCTCCCCACATACATGTGATTAATAGCACTGCCTGCAACCCTGAACCCTGCCACAGTCACGCACCACAGGGGCCTTGGCATCCTTCAGGCCAAAGAAGTTGGTCACGGGCTCGTGAGAGGCGCCCTCGTTGTTCACAGTCACAAACACGAGCTTGCCCTTGAACTTCTTGGCCGCGGCCTTGTAAGCGTCATACACCTGTGTGCAGCGCGGCGTGCCAGCACGATCAGGAGCAGATCAGCGCTATGGATTCGATTGTTCCAGATTGCTGCTTGGCTGCAGGGGCCACGCATGCAATAACACGGACACACAAAACACACCACCACAGGCACCAACACTGGTGTGGTTTGACCATAGAGGCAGTGTGTCACGACTCATGAGCATGCATTCTGATCCCATCAAGCACCAGCCGCAACAGCTCGCCTCCTGTCTTGCAGTGCCCCACCTTGTTGCCAGCCTCCAGCTGGGAAGCAGTGGCCCACAGGATCAGCTGCTTCTTGATGCCGGAGTTGAAGATCTTGTCCGAGTTGTCCTGGTTGAACTCGATGGTCAGGGGCAGCTTCTCAGCACCCACAAACTCAGCCAGGTCATCCGCGTTGATGGCCTTCTCATAGTTGACCACCTCACGGGGCTCACCTGTCACCAGCCAAGCAACACACGCACAGCATGAGTGCAGCCACATGCAATGCTGTGGGCCGTGCGTTCTCCTGTGGAAATTTTGACCACCTGACGACCTTTGACCACCTAGAACAACTGACGACAACGCCAAGAGGCGTGCTGACAGTGTCAATGTCACCTCCCAAACGTTTCTCCTGCACCCTGGATAACAGCTCCATCACAGCATGATTCAAATCACACTTGTGCCAGACACCACCCTAAGCCAAACCGCGCGCTGTGCAATGGCTCACACACCCTTGTGGTTCTTGATGGCCACGACGCCGGGCTTCTTCAGGCCAGCGGCCTTGCCCACGGCATCAGAGTCGGTCTCAACGAAGACCACGTCCTCGGTCTTGGCAGCAAACTTCTTGAAGGTGTCGTAGTCATCACCCTGTGGACATAAGCGGGGGGTACAGGGCTTTGTGCAATGGTCAGGAAAGGTCGGTGCTGTGGCAACATGCACAGAGACCCACAGGCGCATGACACAGAACACAAACTGCTTGTGTGCCCAATGCAGCATGTGCCCATAGTGCCAGCATCACCACTCATCACGCGCACATCTACACCCTCTGAACCGTGATCGTGAGCACCAGCTGTGGCATGACGGGGGCGCTGGCATGTGGCAACGACAAGCCCAACTGGCGCCAGCACCACCCACCGACAGCTTCTTGAAGTAGCCCAGGACGATAACAGCGTTCTCCTTCTCCACCTCCGCCAGCTTGTCAGCAGAGTCAACCACAATGGTGGCTGGGCCAGTCTTCTTCTTGATCCAGTTCACAATGCCATCACTGCGCATGGAGCATGAGTGTACAGCCTGTTGACAGCTGCCGACGAATCCTGCTGCTGCCGCACCAGCACTGCATGGCCAGCAGTCGTGCACGCCGCTGGCACGCCTCCCAATTAGTACCCGACAGCAGCAGCTGAGCAGCCACACAAGGTGCACCGCACTGCCCATTCAAATCTGGAACGCAGGTATGTGCCAGCCGCATAGCATGCCCAGCATGCAAGAGCTGTATGCTGCGCATGGTTCTCATGCAAGCTGATTACTCACGCCTCGCGGGGCCCGTTGTAGTCGGAAGCCAGCTCGCCGTCAATGAACCACTTCAGGGTAGGGTAGCCCTGCACGTTGAACTTCTTGGCCAGCTCGCCATCGACAGTCGCATCGATCTGGGATCACGATGACAACCACCAGGGTGAGCCTCGGTAACTAAGCATTCACGCCTGAAAGCATGCACGGCGCGATCCAGCTGCGATCCACCCCAGTTTAGAGCTCGCACACACCTTGGCCAGCACCACATCAGCCTCCTTGTAAGACTTCAGGGCGGTAGCAGCCTTGGCGTAGTGGGGGGCGAGGTTCTGCGGGTGCAAGACGGGGCAACCGAAGTGGCCTTGATATCAGCGGCCTTCCCCATGCAGCATGCAAGATCGCATCAGATCATTTCAGGTGCAGTAACCCCCCACATACCTTGCAGTGGCCGCACCAGGGGGCTGTCCAACGTGACGCCAGGAGCACGTGCAGCGCAGCACACCAACAAGCTCGTCAGTTACACCGACCCACAAGGAACGCATGGGCACAACATACACCCCCCAGGTCCAGCACATGCAGCCCACGCCTCACCGTAAAACTCGGCCTGCGGAGACAGGAGCGACGAGGGTAGATCAGCTTTTGTACCGAGGATGCCAACACGCAACAGGTTGTCCCACATTAGATCACAATCGTGCACCCACCAGGACATATTTGTGCTTGGCGATCGTCTCGTCGAAGTTCTTCTCGGTCAGCACCAGCACATCCTTCTCGCTGTCGTCGCCAGCGGGCGCCTGCAGCCAGCAATGATCTGGAGGGTCAGGAGCAGGCTGTTGTGCTGTACCTGTTTAAGCAAACTACACACCGCATCGTCGTCATCATCATCCTCGTAGCTGTCATCGCTCCGCACGAAGGGCGCAGAGATAACCAGCACGCCCAACAGCATGGCGAGGATCGTGGACTTCTTCATTTTGACTACCGTCTTGAAGCAGCTTCAAAACGGAATGGGGGAAGGAGGGGAAGGAACGGGCCACATGCCCCCACTGTGTGAGCAATGTGTTTTGGTACTGCTCCCCCATAGCTTCGCCATCATCCTCAGCCATGCTGCGCGTAGCTGCTAAGCGCGGGCTGGGCCTCGCGTCCCAGCTCGTGGTGCAGGGTGAGCACGGACAGGGCGGATTTGATATGTCCACGTTGCTTGATACGTTTGCCATCAGCTATTTTGATGCTCATCCTGCGTGATCCTTCCCCCTGGATGCAGGCACTCGCAATGCAAGCACTGTCTCTGCGACAGAAGGTGGGATTTAAGGCAGAGCTTCTTTATGGACTAGGTGTCGACACGCAGCTGGGCTTGATGGATGAAGAATTCTGTCATGCATGATGCATGGCACTCATGGGTTTGGGCTGGGACACGCATCAAAGCCCGCGATGTCGCAAAATATGCTTTTAAGCTACCACGAAGCACGTATGCATGCTTTGAATGGGCTTCAACACTCACGTCTGTGATCCCTGCGCAGGCAGCTCCATCGCAAAGCTCGTCAGCGCCGTGAAGGCAAGCAACTCATCAACCTTCGCGTCTGGGGGCCTGGCTTCCCTGAAGTCCACCATCACGCCAGCATACCCTAAGCCTAGCGAGGCCGGGTGGTCAATTCAGTACAAGGCATTCTTGGCCGCTGTCGCTGCGTGGTTCTACTATCGTGCCGACACGCAGGCGCGCAGCCATGACTGGATTGTGGACCTGTCTCTGGACGTGCTGCAGTCCGCATGGCTGATCTCCTTCGCCTCCTTCCTGCCCTTCCGTGGCGTGTTCATGGCCCTGCGTGGCCTGGCACCAGCAGGAGCCACCCCTCTGGCAGCCCTGCGCCCCGCTGCAGTGCTGAAGTAAGCCGGGAGGTGCATTGGCGCAGCAGCCGCGCACCTACATGGCGGGCGCCCCGTCGGCGTTCTCTCGTCATCACAGATGTGTCGGCAGTGCAGCACGCCGGCCCTTGCAGCGCGCAGCGGGCAGCACTGGATGGCGCATAGCAGCATATGGGGGCGCACACCACGCACAGCTTGACCATGCAGCGGGCTCATTAGTTAGAAAGGGTGGGTCGGCGGGGGTGGGTCATGAACCTGCCGCAGAGCACTAGGCACCTTGCAGCAGGGCACTAGGCCGCACACGCGATGCGCGCCAGTGCAGCACCTGTTGGCAGTTAGCTTGCTGGCGTGTGGGGCTCCCTGTTCCGTGTGTTGGGGGAGCATCACTGCCTTGTATTCAATACGTGCCCAGGCATGGGCCTATCAGCTTGTAATCATGAACCGATGCTGAATGGGCTTGCAGACAGGTCAGAATGGCAAGCATCCGTACAGGCAGCGCATGTGTGCAGAATCACCTATGATACACACGTTACAGCGGACTATGCAAGTTCAGCAGCCATCTCGCAGCCCTCCCCACCATCAGGCTGCAAATCCAAGCACGCAGTCCTGTCATTAGCTGCCAGTTCCCTGAACACTCCATACAGTACCACTGCACAGTCCGACATCACATTCAAATCACATGCTTATAAGCCATGAGGTTGCAGCAGAGTGCCAGAACCTTAGTGTACACACAATGCTGTCGTGCAGCAGCCTGCACCAGCTACCCCCTCAACGTGAATGTGTACAGGACCCTGTCGGACCACCATCATAACTCCATCTTCAGGGCTCGACCACAAACTAGTGGTGCATACACGTTGTTTGCTATGCCTACTGATAGCTCGTCATTAGAATCGTGCTGATACTCACAAAACCACTTCTGACTATCTGCTACACACGCTTTCTCCACACATTGCCTACTCAAGATCCGCCTTGCATGTTGCATGCCCAGCCATACTGAATGCCACCCAAGGGATCCACCCCTAACCTATCATGTTTGAGCACACCACCGACTGTGATCAGGCCCGCGCTGCTTGCACAAGACCACCTGCTGGATGCAGGTCTCACAGCATGGAGTCCTCGTAGCAGTCCTCATGCGCCATGATGTCCAGCCGCCCCTGCCAGCTCTTCTCCGGGGAAAAGAACGCGAGGTTGGAGATGTGGGAGGTGTACAGGCACGCGTACCGCTCAATCTGCACAGTACAGCCAGCAGTACAGCCAGCAGTACAGCCGTGACCAGCCATGTCGATGCGGCTGCCTTGCTCCAGTGGCATGTGAGCAGTGTGGTGTAGCATGTGCTTCGGGCACAGACAAACTCTTTACAAACTCAGGGCAACTTCGGAGGAGCCGCGCACCTGGTGGGCGAACCGCGAGTTCTGGTAGCCCGTCTTGAGGATCTGGCCCCAGATGGGGTGGTGCGCATGGTGGTGCTCCGCCAGCTGCGCGCTGTGCCGCGCCTTGAGCGACTCGCGCGCCGTGCGCAGGTTGGCCACCATCTCGGCGTTCTTCGCATACGCCTGCGCGCACCCCATGTGCACATGGCGCGCGCACAGCACAGCACATGTGTCAAATTGCAGCATCGCGGGTTTAACCGCGCAAAGCCATGTCAAGACGACGGTGGCGCACGCACAGCACCACTGGTCTCACAGCAGCAGCTTCGCCTCACAGCAGCATGCGCCTGGCGACAAAAGCTATGGAAAATATCAAGCAACGCACATTGAGGACTGAGGGTGGCGCCTGTAACAGTACCAGGCACATGCCATGCGTGCCATGCTGGCACGTGCCTTAGCCTGTTTCCATCCACACTGCACAGCGATACGTACCCTGGACACTAACCCCGCCCCTGTCCACATCCCTGCCCCTGTCAACATTTTATGTTTCAGAGGGAATTAAGGCAACCCCTTGAAACCCTGGACCGGGTCACCGCCCCGGCCGCATCTCAGCTCCCCACAAACATGTGTGGCAGCCAACACAATATGAGTTCAGTGCACAACAATACACATGAGCTCTGCAGTGTGTAGACTGTGTATGCCTCCTGCAGTGAACACATCATCACATGGAACCGAGATTACTGAATGGTGTGCGCACCTCAGTGCCGGGCTGCAGCGAGCCGTGCTTCAACCCCCACTCAAAGCGCTGGATCTCGTCGTCTAGCTGGTCCCGTTGCTGCCGCAGCAGCCGCAACTCGTGCTGCACTCCCTGCGGTCGAGAGCACGTCATGATAGGTGCATGAGCTCACATACACAAGCACATTGTGCAAATGTATATACTGAGATTAATATACAGTGTGAGGCGTCGAAGTACTGCATGCAACCCAGGAACAGAGGCGTGGTAACAAAAATTGCATGACAGCACGCGCTCTGACACCTGCGACTGGCAGGGTTTGCATCCGCCACGTGGCAGCTGCCGCCCTGTATGCTGGCGCAAGCAGCCGCAGCAGACCGCTACCCATCCCCAACAAAGCAGTACACAACAAACGTGCATCAGAGCGGTATACCACCACCCCTGCCTGTTCATGGGAAGGGTACATCCATCCCAGATCACGCACTTTGGTCTTTTCTTGCATCGCCAGCTCCACCTCAAGCTCAGGCACCACCAGCATGGTGCGCCACCCGGTCGCCTTCTTGGCCTGCACACGCGAGCGTTGCCAAACATATGAGCGCTTGATACATGATATCTTGATACGATATGACCCTGCTCTGTGGTACACCGCTGTTTTGTGTTTTCTGGAACGGGCTCCACCGCATCAAGACGGAGATGTGGCCGCCATTATGTTATGTCACAGTGCCCTGTTCCCACACCCACCTTGACAATGTCACCATAGATGTGGTCGCCCACGTACAGCACCTGGTCACCCGATGTCACTCCAAGCATCCGGTGCAGGTCACGGTAGGAGCCACCTTGGAACACGTTGGGCCGCCCAGGGGCTGCGGTCCCATTGCTCCCCCCTGGCAGGCCAGCATCCAGCAGTGTACATGCACCATCGTGTACATGCATCATCATCTTTGCTTCTTCAATATGCACTTTATGCACTGTGCACAGCGTGCAGCAGTGGGCTACGGTGCCGCAGGCGTTTCAGCTGTAAGTATGACATGTTGTGTATCAGATATGATATGTTGTCTCCAAGTAAGCCCCAGGCAAGTATGTTGTCTCCAAGCATGCTGCATTCAAGCACTGGCAGCTGAGAGGGGTGTTGCATAGCCGGGCGCTCAAGGGGCAGTGCACGCTCAAGTGCGAGCACCCGCACACAGGCAAGTGCGGGGCGTGGAAGGAACAGAATACCGCAGGAGGCCGGACACCGGAGCATGCCCTCCAGCACAGTGCGGTTCCACCCCTCCACAAAGATAAGCCTACCTCTGACACAGCACAGACCGCAGCCCACCCCAGACCCCGCGCACCTGCTGCCACCATGCCACTCACACCAGGTGGCACCACCTCAGGCACTGCCAAGTCTGCTTCATCCACTGGCAGGATGGGGGCACCATTGTCTGTGTTGGACAGGAGGCCTGTGACGTGTATGGGCGAGGCAGATGCAGTTGTGCGATGGACCAACTGTGGCTGCACAGACTGCCACAAGGTATGTTGACTATGTTCTATAGGGTGGGTAAAATCTCCCAGTTGTATCTATGTACGTGTGCGAGGTATGTATGTATGTATGCATATGGAATGGGGTGGGAGGTGGGCGGGCGGACGTGCGCAGGAGTAGCGGCAGAGCTCTCAGCTGAGTGCCAGCTGGAGTCAATTGCCTCTACTCTCAGGCCTACTAGCTGCCACAGCACTGCAAGCAAGCTAAGCACTACAAGTAAGCTGATGTTCAGCGCTGGCCCAGCCCAGTTGTTGCCGGTCCTGGGAAGCTCACCCCCAGTATGCACCCTGGGCTGGGGTCAGACGCCCATACACGCTAAAGCATCCGACATGTTGGGAGAGCGCTCACGCACCCGTCTTCGTGTCTACGCTGAACAGCTGGCCGCGCTCTGAGAAGAAGGCTGGCTTGCCGCACCCCACCATCACCACGTCAAAGAAGCGCAGCCACTCGGTCGTCTTTGCGGCACCGCTGCGAGAAAGAGGCATGGAAATGAGGGATGTGCGACGCGTGATGCTTTGCGCTAGGCCAGGCAGTCAGGGCCGGTGATGCTAGAGCGGGGCCCAAACTGGCAACATGACATCAGATCAGGAGATCATACATAGCAGGCTGGCAGGGCGGATGAGGTGTGGTAAGACTACCACAGCACTTGCCAGCAGCCGCCCCAAACTACAGCACTGCGTCCTCGGCTAACCCTCCTGCCAACGTTTTGCTGGTGCTGTTCCCACGCTGCACATCGCTGCCGGGGCCCTTATCCACCTCCACTCCAGCCCATAGCTTTGTGTGCTGCTCTCCTCCCGGCTGCCTCCTCCAATCCCTCCCCACCCCACTTGAACACCGCCTCCCCATCCGTCCCAGCCCTGGCCCCTCCTTCCCCAAACGCCCCGCTCACGTCTTGCCAGCCAGCAGATAGTTCATGACCACGTTGGTGTAGTCCCACAGCGAGTTCGTGGCCAGGAAAAGGCGGCGGCCGGATGCAGCCAACGACTCCAGCACCTTCAGCAGCAGCGGGTCCTGTGGTTGTGGGTGCATTCCCCAGCAGTGCATCTCAGCCCCTGGTTTGTCAAGGGCACTGGGGAGGGGGGAACTATCATGGCAGCACACATGGGCAGTGAGCGGCATCAAGATTGGAGGCGCTTATATCACATGCAATGTTGGGGTAGTGCACCCGCAGTTGGCATACAGCGCAAGCAACAGATGGACACAGCATCACACCATGTAGCGAACAACCAAGTGTTGTGACGTTACCTCAAGTAGTATACCCTATGTAGCATGATGTATGCTGCATATCATATGTGTAGCGTGCCGCATGTTGTGTGCCGCATGCAGCGTACCGCACGCAGTGTACTTTATGCAGCGTACCGCATGTACCGCATGTACCGCACACACCTGATGGATGTACTTCTCAGGGTTCGCAGCCACCGCCTTTTTGAGCGAGCCATCTCGGTGGCACATGTCCACAGCCGTGCGCAGGTCCTGGGTGGAGGGCAGGATTATGCATGCCCTGGTTGGGTTACTCCCTGGTTGCGTGCTGGTCTTACTCTCGTTGCCGTTTGCAACTCTTGCTGGGTGCGACTTGCTGGAAGTGAGGCGTTTGTGCATGTGCGGCACAAGCATGTGTGCAGGGCAGGTTCTGGGCAGGTGAACGCTGCTGAGCGAGGCTGGA
This sequence comes from Haematococcus sp. NG2, assembly GCA_004335575.1. Lineage (NCBI taxonomy): Eukaryota > Viridiplantae > Chlorophyta > Chlorophyceae > Chlamydomonadales > Haematococcaceae > Haematococcus > Haematococcus sp. NG2. The sequence continues at coordinate 845,825 of QAXD01000007.1, forward strand.
GTCTGCTGAGTCATGCAATGCCTGGCGTATGAAGCACATGGTGTGAGGCATGCCCGCATGTGGAGGCATGCACGCCTGCATGCATTGCACGCGTGCCCACAGCATGTTCTTCGTCGCTGTCACGCGTCATCAGCAGCTTGCGCCGTTCCGGAGTTCCCAACCAGGACGTGCAAGTGCCATTTCGCAAGGAAGCACAAACCAAGCATGTCACGGTGTTCACACCACGCACCTTGTACAGCTGCGAGTACGTCTTGTGCTGCAGCGCCTGCCCTTGCTGCGAGTCTTTTAGCTCCACCAGCTGCACATGTGCAAGTTGTGGCAGAACAGGGACTCAACACAAGGCATGATGCATGCAGGCAGTCCTGACGTAACATGGGCAGGCACGGGCTGCGCATGCTAGTAAAACAAACAGTAAACTGTGACGGTGCTGCTCAATCCAGGGCCAACATGTGTCCTTAGTCACAGCCTCATGCAAGCTGGTGTGCATGCCCCGCATGCAAGCTAGCCGCGTGTATCGCCCCACCTGCATGTACAGGTACGCCTCCGCGAGAGAGAACAGAGTGTCCACAAGTGCATAACCATCATCATCGAAGTTGAGGCTCTGCAAGGACAAACATAAGACATCGAGCTTGGTGGCTTCAGGGGGTGTAGGAACAGGTTGCATTCTTTGTATCCTACTGCAGCTCCATTTTACCCACAGCTAAAACTGCACTGCCTAGATGCAGTGCCTCTACAACTGTGATGTCCAAGGGCGTGACATGTGCTATTCCGTGTTGCTGACTCTCATCGCAGCTCAAATACTTCCAAGCCCATGATCCTGAACAGGACACCACAGGCTGCGGCATGTCAGACTTACTGCCCCATTGTACTGCCTCCCCACCCACCTGGTAGTTGGCATTGTACTGCGACTTGCGCTCATCCGCGCTCAGAGGACTAAACCCGTGATACGCAAGCTTGACATACTTGTGGCGGTCCACTTTGAGGATGTTGCCACGCGCCTGGGGTGTGATTGTGGTCATGTGGAACAGAGCAGCATAATGTGAGCAGACCAGAACAGCGAGGTGTTGAGTGGAGCAGAACAAGAAGTCGCAAGGCACAGAGCAACGAGCTGCGGGAAGAAACGGAACAGAAGCTCACACCGTCTCACATGTGCTACATATTCTTCACATCACCCCTGTGCCTCCAACCCCTGAACTGCCAGCCCCACCAAATTGTGCACGCAGCGTGCACGCAGCAGCTGCAGCATCATGCCTTCCCACCATGCGCACCCTCAAAAGATCCCTGCTGCAGGTCAGGAAGGACGATCTACCCTGAACAACCAACCGCACGCACCTTATCAATGATCAGCCCCTTCATCATGTAGTCCCAGGAAAAGGTGAAGCTGCGCAGGATGTCTGGGTACCCAAAGCACCGAACCAGCTTGTCCACCTATGTGCACAGTGAAAGGGATGAGCTACAGAGTCTAGGTGTCCAGGGTCCAGGGTTAAGGAGATGAGTTTAAGAGTGAGGGGGCTTGAAGGAGATTTGCAAGCCCCCGGCAGCAGGCAACACAACACTCGGATGGGAGTGAAATGGGTGTCCGGGCTCCCCAATGCCCCCAGCATGCTGGGTCCGCGGTGCTTTGATGTGCAGGTGTGGCTGGTAGTGGCTGCCTGCCACTGACAATAGAAGCAACTGGCCCTGCAGTGCCCAGTCCTCCAGGCCCACACCCAGCACTCCATATGCCTCCCAAGCAAGGTGAGTGCACGCACTGTGCGCCTGCACCGGTGGCCTTGGTTGCTCCATCATACTCACAACTCAGCTGTCTCCGTTGTCCAGGTGTGATGCAGCTGGGCACGAATTGCCCGCTGCAGGAACCAGAGCTGGGGAAAGACCACACCAGGATCGGGGAAAGCACACACACACACACCCGATGCCCCCACCAGTCTTGTCGAGCCCCCCTGAGGCTGACTCACCGTCTCGCGGTGTGCGAGTGCCTCAAATGTCTCTGGCCGGTACTGCGCTAGCGTGTAGTCCATGTCAAAGCCCACCGCCTTGATGTGCTTCATGTTCAGCGCTCGGTTGCAGAAGATACGGCGTTGGGGCTGCACTACGGAAGGCAGTACAGAGGACGTCCAAAGCGGGTGGTCCCCGGGCTTTGGGGGTGGTGCACTCCCATACCCCTGTGCGTGTGAGGATGTGGTCAGGGTTTTGGGGGTAGGGTTTGAGGGTAAGGGTTTGCGGGTGAGGGTTTGAGGGTTAGGGGTTGGGGGCGTTGGAAGGGGGGTTGGGTGTTCAAGGGATTGGGGTCTACACAATGGGCAATGGACGGGCACAGAGGGATCAGGGGCTGCATTTAAAATCCATACACCGCGCGTAATTGTGGTGGCAGCTCAGCAGCAGGACATGTGGATCTGAGTGTGGTGTAGGGGTGTAAGTGAACGTGCATTGCAGTGCTCAGCTGGCAGCGTGCAGCTGACACCAGTGAAAGGGTCACAGTCCAACCGCCTGCGCAATGCCAGCTCCACTCACCCTGTTCTGCACTGGAGCCCCCGTCACAAACACCGGTGCGTTTGTGTGGTTGCTGCTGCTGAGGCCATTGGCTGCGGCAGCGGTGGCGGAGGCACCGTTGCCTGCAGCTGAGTGTGCCGCTGCTGCTGCTGCTGGCTCTGTAGTGCTGCTGCTGCAGTGAGCTACATGCAGATGACCGAGCAGCCTGCAGGCACGGCAGGCGTGGGTGCTCATCCAACTTTTGTTTAACCTGGTGTCAGCACATGCAGCCATGCCAGCTGATGCTTGATGTGCCCAGCTGTTGCTTGATCTTGTGCCCATCAAGCTGTGCCCAGCTGTTGCTTGATGTGCACAAGATCACGCAACAGCTGGCATGGTTTGCACATGTTCCCCATGCATATATGCCCATGCACATACCAACTCGATTAAAGTCGCATACAAGGCGGTATCCATCCTTTGCGCACGCATCTGCGCACCTGGCGCATGGCAGCGGCCCTTGCGAGGTGACCCTTTTCACCAGTCGTGTGAACAAAACCCGCGAGCCCTGTTGGGCCATCTGCGCCTTCGAGCCAGAGCTATATGCCTTGTGAAACCTGTCCTTCCCTATCATCCCAAACAGAACAACCCTACGAACACACAGACTATGCGACAGCGTTGATTAATTCGTTTGCAACTTCCAAGACTCGTGGTTAATCCCTGGTGCCTAGCTCGTGCTGAGCCCCAGGGATCCCAAGAACTGGATGAAACTGGGCCTTCGTGGCTCGTCTTGCGAAAACTGACAGAGGCTCGGCACGCGCGACGAACGCGAACCAAGCAGAGCCCAAGCAAATCCAAGAGTGGGTCGAGTGACTGAGTTTGCTCTGGGTTCTGAGTGTTGGTCTGACTGCCTTCGGGGTTTGTGCTCCTGATGTTTGACAATCAGACACATGCTTGCACAAAGCATGCTGTACAATGACGAGCAGGTCTGCACAACTGCAGTGAAGGAGGTGGGAGGAGCGCACGATCGGGTCTTCAATCACAGCGTTACAATGTTGCATGCGCGCTGCAATCACTGACATTGACTGACTGATGTGTGTGCTCCGAAGGGACACAGTCCCATGCAGTGCACACCAGAAGAAATAGCCACAGCCTGTGTTCAAATGGAACATGGGCACTTGGCCAACTGACTGAAAGTCTCTCTTGCTTGATGCCGTGCCGGCCACCACGAGTGCGGCATGCGCAGCACTTGGCATCGCCCCCAGATGCCCCCCATCCCCCCTCATCCTGCAGACCACCCGCCACTATGGCAACTCGATGCAGCTGCGCACGGGCGGTGCACACACGTCTGTCACCCACTGCTTTGCTCACGCCACAAAGGTCCAGGCCCTGGGTCGCCGCACCACCCCCTCAGCACCCACACGCACGTGCGCGGGAGGAAAATAGGAGGGCACAAACAGCATCCCGACGGCCGTGTTCCCTGCATGCCCCGTTCCTGCTGCCGCCATGCACTGCGCACTCAGCCACAGCGAGCAGGGCCGCAAGCCCATGGGCCAGCAGAGCTGCCTGCGTCACCACACCACACCTCACTCAAGTGCAAACCACACGGAGGGAGCAGCTCGTGGGCTGTGTGCCACACGGCCCGTCCCACACAACCGCTCAGGAGCTTAGAGCTCGTCGTGGCCACCCACATCCTCATCCTCATCCGAGCTGCCCGCGCCTGCGCCGCCCGTCTGCTGGTAGATGGAGGAGATGATGGGGTTGCACACATCCTCCACCTCCTTCAGCCTGTGCGCGCGAGTGGGTTAGGGTTGAGGGTTTTAGGGCTTGGGGTTCAGCACATGTAATAGGGTTTGGGTTAGGGAACAAGCAACCAGCAACTGCACCCCACATCCACCAGGCACGTGGTCAATACACCCACATCCTGCGCAGACTGTACGCACAGTGCATGCCGAACCCACAACACTCAATTCTTTTCCAGTTCAATCTGCCGCTGCTGGGCTTGGGCACCACACACCAGCACGCCCCTCCCCACACCGCACTGCCCCACAACTCACTTGTCCTTGTACTCATCAGCGTCGGCATCCGTGTTCTCCTCCAGCCACTCCTGGGCCTCCTTGATGGCGGACATCACCTTGTCCTTGTCGTCCTCGCTGATCTTGTCCTTCAGCTTGTCCTCCACCGTGCTCTTCATGTTGTACACGTACGTCTCCAGCTGGTTGCGCGCGTCGATCTTGGCCTTGACCTTCTTGTCCTGCTCCGCAAACTCCTCCGCCTCCTTCACCATGCGCTCAATCTCCTCCTGGCTCAGGCGGCCCTTCTCGGCCGTGATCGTGATCTTCTCCTTCTTGCCCGTGCCCTTGTCCTCGGCGGCCACGTTGAGGATGCCGTTGGCGTCCACCTCGAAGGTCACCTCGATCTGGGGCGTGCCGCGGGGCGCGGGGGGGATGCCGCTGCGGGCAGCAACACGTGAGGCGCGTAAGCAACATTCAACCGCGGTCAGGTGTCCGAGAAACCACTGAGGCACAGGAAGGGGGAGCGCCTCGCCGCTGGGCCCCATCATGAAGGCAGGGGGGTGGCTGGTGCAGGGCATACCGTGCGCGCGCACACAAACATACGCGCACCCCACGGCCAGCTTGGCCAGCAGAGGAAAAAGAATGACAGACACCTCCATCCTCATGCACCAGCAGGCCCACTCACGTGAGGTCGAACTGGCCCAGCTTGTGGTTGTCCTTGGTCATGGCGCGCTCGCCCTCAAACACCTGGATGGACACAGTGGTCTGCTGGTCCTGGTAGGTGGTGAAGGTCTGGGACTTCTTGGTGGGGATCACGGTGTTGCGGGGGATGAGCTTGGTCATCACGCCACCCACGGTCTCAATGCCCAGGGACAGGGGGGCCACATCCAGCAGCAGGATGTCCTTCACCTCGTCACCACCTGTTGCACGTTGAGCAGTGCAGCACCAACCAGCATTTGCAGATGAGCGCTGTCCTGATGCACATGGTTTTGTCAAGACCAGCACTGCGCCGTCCACAGCTCTTAACACACCCGGAACTACACATACACGACACAACCCCAAGCTCCACACAGGCACAGCACCCACCCTCGCCGCCCAGGATGCCGCCCTGCACTGCCGCGCCGTACGCCACGGCCTCGTCGGGGTTGATGCCCTTGTTGGGCTCCTTGCCGTCGAAGAACTCCTTCAGCAGCTCCTGCACCTTGGGGATGCGGGTGGAGCCGCCCACCAGCACGATCTCGTCCAGGTCGGACTTCTTCATGTTGGCGTCCTCCAGCGCGCGCTTCACGGGGCCCATGGTCTTCTTGAACAGGTCCATGTTCAGCTCCTCAAAGCGGGCGCGGGTGAGGGGCTCGGACAGGTCGATGCCGTCGTACAGGGCCTCAATCTCCACACGCACCTGGTGCTGGCTGGACAGCGCACGCTTGGCGCGCTCGGCCTCGCGGCGCAGCTTCTGCAGCGCGCGCGCGTCGCCCGTGATGTCCTTCTTGTACTTCTTCTTGATCAGCTTGATGAAGTACTCCATCACGCGCTGGTCAAAGTCCTCACCTGGGGTGCAGGGGGAGCACCAGCGAGGCAATTGGTTCAGGGCTGGGTCGGGGCCATGCGCTGCAGCATCCACTGCCTGTTGACCTTGGCCTGCTGCAAGCTGTCAACTGATAGCCTGATGTGTCCACAGAGCGTGTTCAGCAGCAGCTGCCTGCTGGGTGGTGATCAACCCCACAACAGCCCCCACCCCACCGCTGGGTTACACAGCAACAGCACGATGCCCCAATGTCTTCACGAACAGCACACTCACCGCCCAGATGAGTGTCGCCATTCGTGGACACCACCTCGAACACGCCGTTGTCGATGGTCAGGATGGACACATCGAAGGTGCCGCCGCCCAGGTCAAACACCAGGATGTTCTTCTCGCCGCCCTTCTTGTCCAGGCCGTATGCGATGGCAGCGGCAGTGGGCTCGTTGATGATGCGCGCCACGTTCAGGCCGGAGATGGTACCTGGCATGTGTGCCAAAGGAACAGGGGTTGAGAAGGCGCGTGGAGGCGATGTGTGCGTGGCCGAGGTTGACAGCATACAGAGACTGTCCTAATGCCATCATTAAGGGGTATGCTCATCTAGCAACACGCATGTTCCTTGGCAAGGTTACAATCATGCCATGCATCAGGGCTTCACTGAACCAAGCTGAGTCGACAGAGCATGCATCCAGCCAGCCGAGGCTGTGCAGGTACAGCACACGCACCAGCGTCCTTGGTGGCCTGGCGCTGAGCATCGTTGAAGTACGCAGGCACGGTGACCACCGCGTGCTTCACGGTCTTGCCCAGGTATGCCTCAGCGGTCTCCTTCATCTTGGTCAGGATCATGGCGGAGATCTCCTCAGGGGAGAACACCTGTGTGGCACGTAATGAGGCAGGCACGTGCTTTGGAGCTTGCTCTGCACGCTGCTGTAAGCCCCTTGTGAGTACGGGTACACATGGCACAACAGCAGACGGCGTCACCTAAGCCCAATTCCGTGCCTTGCTTCACGAGCCTAGCAGCACTATGCGCACCTTGGTCTCGCCGTTGACCTCCACAGACACGTAGGGCTTGCCCTGCTTGTCCACAATGTCATAGGACACCAGCTTGGCATCACGCTGCACCTCCTTGTCCATGAACCTGCAGTGCACGTGGTGGTGGGGGGTGTGAGCCTTGTGTATCATCCCAGTAGCACTGTGAAGCACTGAGTAGCACTGTGGCAGCAGCTGCAGAACAGAACAGTCCACACGCACTTGCGGCCGATCAGGCGCTTGACATCATAGATGGTGCGCTTGGGGTTCACAGTTGCCTGGTTCTTGGCGGCGTCACCAATCAGGCGCTCGCTGTCAGTGAAAGCCACGTAGGAGGGGGTGATGCGGTTGCCCTGGTCGTTGGCAATGATCTCCACGCGACCATTCTTGTACACACCCACACATGAGTACGTGGTGCCCAGGTCTGCAGAGGAGCACGTGTGGGAGAAGCAGGTCAGTGCATCAGGGGGGACGAGCAGGCGTGCTGTGCATGCTTGCGCATGGGAGTAGCAGATCAAGGATGGAGGATATGGACCACCCGAGGTCGGCAGGCAACAAGCGTGTGCCCAACTGCGTGGGAGGTGCTGCTTGGTATCGACAGATGCGCCGCACAGATCGAGGTTCGATCCAAGACATGTGGGCGAGGCACGCAGAAGTGCCGGATCATGCAGGCGCGGAGTCCATGTGACCCACAAGCACCTCCGGTGCCAGTCCTGCGGCTCGTGACCGACTCCCCAACTAGCGTGTCTCAGATCATGCGTGCTTGCAACGTACCAATGCCAATGACGGTGCCCAGCTTCTCCTCCTCCGCTGCAGCGAAGACCATGAAGTGTGCGGCGCAGGCCAGCGCCGCTGCAAGGTGGAAACAAAACGGGCAGGTACACCATGTGAGCTGAGACCGAAGCTGGAGGGGCCCAACCTGTTTGCAGGGCTGGTGGAGGACGCAGGCCTGCTACCTACCGAACAGCAGCACGGCACGGTTCGCCCTCATCCTGGCTGGGTGGGTTGAGATTGCTCTAGAAGTTCTGTGGTGCTCCGGGTCCCTGAATGCTTGAACCGAGAATGCACCAGCCGGGAGGTGCTGACCCACAACTTCTCGAACACAGAGACGGTTCTGTCTCAAATTTTTGCTTCTCACTTTTTGTTTGTGAGGGGACACGAGCTGTTCAGATCACCTTCCTGTCCGAGAAGCCTGCCCGATCAAGGGGTGATTGGCACCCGCTGAACCTGCCCATAGGCGTCTGCAGGCAGATCTAGTACTCGAATCAGATCACCTAAAATGCGTTTGTGCCACAAAGTGGCGCTGCTTGCGGCCCTGGCGCTGCTGGTGATGCCAGGTGGGATGCAATACAGCGTGTGGCAGCCCGCCAAGGCACACACCTGTACCGAACTTAACTCCACCGAACCTTCTGCTTCCGCAGCATGCCGGGCCAGCGAGACCGTCGACATGTCAGCTGCACCCAAGGTGGATCCTGGCGTCGTAGGATCTGCCACAGGCACCGATCCCACGTCGCTTGCCAGGTGGGCTGTCTTTGAGACGGTTAGGCATCCATGTGCACCCCATGCATGCCCCATGCACACACTGCCACATGGAAACATGCAGTACTCGCAACATGACGACGGTTCTTGCAGGGAGTCCGTCAGCATGTCAGGCCGCGTCCGGGCAGGAGCGGAGAAGTTCACGTTCCAGGCTGAAGTTAACCGCCTGATGGACATCATCATTCACTCCCTGTACTCAAACAAGGACATCTTCCTGCGCGAGCTCATCTCCAACGCGTCCGACGCGCTGGACAAGATCCGCTTCCTGAGCCTCACGGACAAGAGCGTGCTGGGCGAGGGCGACACGGCGAAGCTGGAGATTCAGATCAGCCTGGACAAGGAGAACAAGATCCTGCAAATCCGCGACCGTGGCATTGGCATGACCAAGGATGACCTGATTAAGAACCTGGGCACCATTGCCAAGTCCGGCACCTCAGGTGTGTGGCAGTGTGGGGCTGTGGGGACGGGCAGGTCGGGCTTGCGTGCTGGCTGTTGTGGTTGTTGGTATGGGTGGTGCAGTCACATCACTTTGCAGACCTCCCCCATGGTGTTCAGCCTGTCAGGTGTAGCCAGCCCTGATGGTGGCAGCATTGGGTGTAGCCAGCCCTGCTGATAGCGCCCCCGTGCTGGGCGCCCCCGTGCTGGGCCTTACACTACTGGCGTGCTGTATTGCCGCGCAGCCTTCCTGGAGCAGATGCAGAAGGGCGGTGACATGAACCTGATCGGCCAGTTTGGCGTGGGCTTCTACTCCGTGTACCTGGTGGCTGACTGGGTGGAGGTGGTGTCGAAGCACAACGATGACAAGCAGTAAGTGCTGGGTTGACAGAGCATACAGATGACGTCTGCATTCCTGAAGTGTAGCTTGGCAGGCGTGCTTGACAGGCCACTTAACACTGCAGCTGCTGCTGTTCCCTGCCCGGACCATCTCCCCACTTAACAGCGATGCCATGGCCAGTGCAGCTGGCTTCATGACCTCGGCTGTGCACCTGGTGGGGCTTCATGCTGACGCCATGTGTGCGCACGTCCCACTTGTGCACCCACCAACAGGTACGTGTGGTCATCCGGTGCTGATGGCGGTTTCTCCATCGCCGAGGACACCGACGGCGAGCAGCTGGGCCGAGGCACCCTCATCCGCCTGCACCTGAAGCCCGAGGCACTCGAGTACGCTGAGGTGCGCAATAGCGCACGGCAAACACTGCCTGTCTCGGCAACAGCTGTGTGCAGAGGGAGACGTGTAGCAGTGGAGCAGTGGTGTCATCAGCATATGCACAGTGCTGCAGCCCGGGCTTCTGCACAGGTTGGGACAGCTGTGGCAGGCAGGATCGTGCTGGTCTGAGTGCCATGCAGCTGCATTGCACCCTCGGGCCGCAGTGCCGCAGGGCGTGCACGCTGGCCTCAGTGCTGCTGCTGCACACACTGTATCACGCATTTGGGCTCACCACATGCCTGTGATGCATGCATTTGGCATGCATCTCTCATGAACACACCACATGTTTACCCTTCGGCATGCGTGTTTGGACTGCTTACCCTTACAGGAGACCAAGCTGCGTGAGCTGGTGTCCAGGTACTCGGAGTTCATCAACTTCCCCATCTACATGCTGACCGAGAAGGAGGTGGAGGTGCCTGTGGAAGAGGAGGAGGCCAAGGAGGAGGAGAAGAAGGAGGAGGCTGCTGGTGGGTGCATGGCAGCTTAAAGAGGGGAGGAGGGGGGGGGGTTATGGCAGCTGTGGGGGATGCTGCAGCCAGCATCATGGCGTGGCGCTTGTGTTTTGCCTGCCAGAAATCCCCATCTGATGTGCATGAATCTCCAGAATCTGACGTGTGCCGTGGGTGCAATGGTGCGCTGGTAGAGGACAAGAAGGAGGACGAGGAGGGCGTCGATGACGATGAGGAGGAGGAGGAGGAGGACGATAAGGATGAGAAGAGTGAGTCCAAGGGCATTGCAGTCAGCACACGACCATATGATCTGACGTGAGCCTGCTCAACCTCGAAGCTTAGTCCTGTAGTACATCCTCAGTTCAACCAGGCATGTTCGCGAGCATGCTGCGGGTTGCAAAGTTGTGACTTCAATGCCATGGACATGACACGTGCGTGCACCCCATGCAGCTGAGGAGACGAAGAAGACGCGCAAGGAGAAGCGCAAGGAGTGGGACCTGCTGAACGACTCCAAGGCAATCTGGCTGCGCAAGCCCTCCGATGTCAGCACTGAGGAGTACCAGAAGTTCTTCAAGGCAGTGTCCAAGGAGTACCAGGACCCTCTGGGCTGGGTGCACTTCAAGGCTGAGGGCGATGTGGAGTTCAAGTGAGTGCCATTGGCTGGAGCCGTGGTGATGGGGATGGTAGCATGCATGATGGTGGTGATGGCGGTAATAAATGGTCAATTCAGGCTGCCGAGGGCATGCTGCACGCTGTTCACGCAGCCAGGCACTTCATAGCGAGACAAGGGTGTGCTGCTGTGCGCGTGTGTGCATCTGTACAGCCAGCAGCTGCTGCAGCTGGGCTGACGAATGGGAGCCCGCAGCAACATGGTGCCCTTTCCTCTTGCCCACGCAGGGCTGTTCTCTTTGTGCCCAAGACGTCGCCCTATGAGTTCTACGACAAGTACTACGAGAAGGGCTCTAAGGGCGCGCTGAAGGTGTGTGTGCAGCTGTGCATCGCTTGACGCGTGCATCCGTTCTGTGGGCTTTCCAGTGTATGTTGTTGTATCCTGAGCAGGCTGGTTGATTGCCTGTACTACTTGTACAAGCCCCGCAGCACACCAGCACCTGAAGCACTGCGCTCTGACCCTGCGCTGCTGTCCTGCTGCTGCATCACCGTCGTACCGCCCCTGTGCTGCGCTGCACTGCACTGCAGCTGTACGTGCGCCGCGTGTTCATCACCGACGATGCCGAGGAGCTGCTGCCCCGCTGGCTGGGCTTCCTGCGCGGCATCGTGGACTCTGACACCCTGCCGCTGAACGTGTCGCGCGAGATGATGCAGCAGCACGCAGCCCTGAAGACCATCAAGAAGAAGCTCGTGCGCAAGGTGAGCGAAAGCATGGGAGGGGAGGCAGAAGATGCACAGGCTGATGCAGGATTCGTGCAGCACTGCCTGTATCGCACATGCATGTGTGTGGTGCACGCTGACAACTTGCTGTGCCTCAGCGTGTGTGGCTCGCTACGCGTCAGGCTCCCAAACCATGCTGGTATGCACTCGTGTTGCCACACAGATCCTGGACCTCATCAAGAAGTGGGCTGACGATGAGGCCAAGTGCCGCGAGAACGAGGAGAAGAAGGCCAAGGGCGAGGAGGGCGGTGAGTGTGGTGTCAGGGGTTGGATATCGGATGGGGAAGGTGCCCTGCCTGAGCCATGCCAGCCCACTGCCGACCCGCACTGCCATGTTTGCCAAGTGGAACTGTAAGACATGAGGGCAGGGGTTGGGACGGAGGCAGGGCAGTTGGGTGAGATCGGAAGGCTGAAGCTAGGAACTGTGGAGGGCACAGTGCTGCTCCACATGCGCATACTCCATGCATCGGTTGCTGCTCCGGACACTAGGCAGAGCCTTCTGTCGGGCAGGCGAAAGAAACATTGCTCCTGCCCTGGTCCTGCTGGATGCACACGTGCATGTGAGTGCGCTGCATGTGTCCGCCTGCCCTGCACCCTGCGAACAGATGCCGACGCGCCCACCGGTGAGGCATGCGAGCTGTACGGCAAGTTCTGGGAGCAGTACGGCCGCGCCATGAAGCTGGGCATCATTGAGGACTGTGAGTGCCCATCCTGGTCACGTGTGCCGTTCTGGGGGTGTTGTGGGGATGCTGGTGGTGCACGTGCAGGGTGGGCTTGCTCCACTGCCCGGCGTGCTTGCCTGTGCTGGCCAGCAGTTGTAGTAGTGCAAAGGTGTTGCTGTTGTTGTGGCTGTGCTTGCTGTTGCTGTTGTTGTTCTTGTTGTTCTTGCTGTTCTTGTTGTTGTTGCGACAGAAAGCCAAAAGCGCCAGCCCAAGCCCTGTTGGCATGTGAGCACGTTCAGCTCACATGTCCGCTCAGTAGTTTGAGGTGCTGTGTGGGCTGCTCGAAACTATGTGCGCCACTGACTCTGCGCCCCCGCAGCCACCAACCGCGGTCGCCTGGCCAAGCTCATGCGCTTCTACACCTCCAAGTCCGAGGACAAGCTCACCAGCCTGGATGAGTACATTGCACGCATGAAGGACGGCCAGAAGGACATCTACTTCCTGACTGGTGGGTGCCCGCTTGTGCCACCATCTGCCGATCTCGCGTGTCTGTCTGGTGGTGGTTGCGGAGGTGGATGTTCGTTTTGTTATCGACCTGGAGCTTGTCTCCGGTGCATGCCGCCGTGGTGGGGCTTCAGTTCCCAACCCGCAGTTTCGCACAGCCAAGCTCTGTGATTCATGCATGAATGTCGGACTGAATCCGGGCCGGACATGCTGCAGCACAGCCAGCTTGCCAAGCTTCTGCTCCTGCACTTTGCCACATTGTCTTGCTGCCGCATTTTCTCGCTGCAGGCTCCTCCAAGGCCGAGATCGCCAAGTCAGCATTCGTGGAGCAGCTGCTGCGCAAGGACTACGAGGTCATCTACTTCACCGACGTGCTGGACGAGTGCGTGTTGCTCTTTTTTGTGAAGGGGGTTCTGGTGGGGTGGGGAGGGGGGCGGATAGTTTTCCTTTTTGGGTGGGGGCAGGGGGCCATGACAGGTTCATCTGGACGTGGTTGCCAGGGGGGCAGAGTACCATGGGCCTTTTACTGAACAGTTCACGCACCCCAGCAGCAGGCTGGTCGCTGAGCTGGGGGTGCTGGTTCCGCTGGTGGGATCAACTGAGCTGGTTGAGTTGCGCTGTGCTCCGAACCTACGCGGGGTGTTAGCCACAACCATTTGTGTGTAGCGGCATTGACCATTGTGTTGTTGCTGCCGCCCCCTTGGCTCCGCACCCCAGGTATGTCATGCAGCACATGATCGACTATGAGGACCGCAAGTTTGCCAACGCTGCCAAGGAGGACCTGAAGCTGACGGACAAGGATGAGAAGGAGAAGAAGCGTGACAAGGTGGGTGTGCAGTCGGGGGCTGCTGGAGTTGTGGATCTCATGCCCTGGCACAGCGTGGTTTGCTGGTGGGCCGTGCACACAGCAGCGGTTCATGCAGGCGCATTTGGCAGCTGGCAGGACTGTAGCAGGATTTATTATAAAGTGATTGCCTTCATGCCACCACAGGAGCTGAAGGAGGAGTTCAAGGACCTGACCAAGTGGTGGAAGAAGCTGCTGGGTGACCAGGTGCGGCTGTGCGTGCAGAAAAATGGGTGCAAAAGTACCGTACGTCTTGACGGGGACGTGCGTTTTTGTGTGGCCAGCCTTGCTGGGGGTGTGAACGTTCTTGGAGCATGCCAGACCGCCTCACAGACCAGCTGCACACTGCTGTACGCGACGGAGTGCAAAGCGGCACTTGGGCAACACGCGTGGACTTGTAGTGCCGACCCGTGCCCATCTGTTTGCCTGCCGATCGTAACGTCTCCAGATATGGATTTACATTGTGCCATAAGATTTACCCCATCTCCATGAACACATGTTGAAACTGCCGTTCGTGCCCGACCTCTCGATTAGGATTTAGGGTTCAGGGTTTAAGTCCACACGCACCTCTCCCTGCCCCCAGGTGACCAATGTCAAGGTGTCCACCCGCCTGGCCACCACCCCCTGCGTTGTGGTGGCCGGCAAGTACGGCCACTCGGCCAACATGGAGCGCATCATGCGCGCACAGGTGCGTCGGCGCTGTACTGCCTGGTGGCATGTGCTGCGCAGCTGCCACATATGCACTTTGCGGCACATGACGCTGCTGTGATCTCTCTGGGCCGGTGTTTTTGCTGCGTCTAGGAGCTTGTTGTAGCTCGTCGGGGTGCTTCCCCAAGTGTGCATGCAGCTGACGTGCTGTGCCCGGCCACGTGTGCACGACAGGCATTCCAGGACCCCAACAGGGCAGCTGGCCAGCGCAGCCAGAAGGTGCTGGAGATCAACCCACGGTGCGTATGCAGTGGGGCTGTGCGGCATGATAGGGTTGCACGGGTCAGTAGAGCAGCTGCTGTGTGGCGATGCGCGGGCCATGACGTCTGTTACAGTGAGCTGGACACAGATTGCTTGTTTGGGGTTTAGGTTTTTGAGGCTTAGGGCACCCCACTGGCGCACGTATCTCATGCACATTCATGTAGCCAGGTCTGCACCCGTGCCGTGCGCATGTTGATCACCGGCCATCACTCCCTCACTGTGCATGGCTCCTTGCTCGTGGACGCCTTCTTGTCTTGCAATGCACATGCCTTACCCCGTGTGCGGTGGTGTCCGTGCATGGGTAAACTGCTGTCGTGAACAGACACCTCATTATTTGCGCGCCTGCCCCTCCCCTGCAGCCACCCGCTCATCCGTGGCCTCAAGGACAAGGTGGCAGCACTTGGTGAGGAGAGTGAGGAGGTGACCACCCTGGCACGGCTGCTTTACGAGGCCTCCGTGCTGGAGTCCGGCTTCCTGCTGGAGGATGCCAAGTCCTTCACGGCGCGCGTGCAGGTGGGGCCAGATACTGGGTCTTCTTGGGGTGGGCGGTTGCGTGAACGGGGAAGGGTGGTAAGGAGAGGGTGGAAGGATGGCAGTAGGCATGGTCTCGGCTGGCAGTTGCTTAAGGAGAGGGTGGAAGGATGGCACTTGACATGGTCTCGGCTGGCAGTTGCTCAAGCTTACGCTGGGCCCCACGCCCCCGCTCGCCCCCGGGCCTCCCCATTGGCAATGCGAGATGTGATGTGTTGCTGCTGCGCTGGCGGTGGTCCTGCAGGGCCTGGTGCGCGACTCCCTGGGCGTGGCCAAGGACGCTGAGGTGGAGTGGGAGGGGCCTGAGAAGGAGGAGGAGGATGAGAAGAGTGAGGAGCAGGCCGAGGAGGAGGCTTCTGATGCCAAGGCCGAAGCGCACGATGAGCTGTAAACCACCCAGCGCTGGTCTGGGCCCAGATCAGTGGGGTGGTGTGATCGGGGCAGTCGTTGCACTGTGACCGGAATGCACACAGCAAGTAGGCAGTTAAGGGGTGGTGGCACACAGCGGTGCTGTGCAGCTGTCGTAGGGGTGTGGGGCGCAGCGCCTGCACTTCCTTTGGCTGCCACCATGAGCATATGCCGGGTGCCCACAGCAGACGTGCTGTGCTCCCGGCATATGCAAAGGGGGCATTTGCTAGGGAGGCGAAGGGTCAGTCCTGTGATCTGAGCTGTTCTTAGCTGGATGGCAGCAGTTTTGGGTGGCGGGTTTGTGCAGGATGGCGGGCTCGTCAGGGAGCTGGTTGGTGCATGCCGCAGTTTCTGTAGTGCTGCTGCACAGCGGGGTGTGCCACGCAGTTTTGGTGTTTGCTTGTGGCCCTTCAGCTGTGAGCTGTGCAGGTCTGAGGCTTGTGCCGGTGCCAACTCTTGGCCCTTCTTACTTCAGGGAGTATTGTCTGAGAGGCTGTGTGGGTGGAAGAATGAGAATGAGAGTGCCCATCAGTGATCTCCATTCATGTGTTTGCGCTGCTTGCAGCGCTGTAACAAGCAAAGGCAATGTCTGCGTGGTCCATCATAGTCTTGAGGGGGGTGATGGGTCGCCATGCCATTCTAGCCTCCTTACACTTTGGGTGCATGCTTTCCATACAGCTTTCCATACATGCTTTCCCTGAAGGCACAGAATGCGCGTCTGCCCAGTTGCACAGTCCTTTGCCCGGGCAAACCGCAGCAGCCAGCAGCATGTGCAGTCCCTAGGTCTTCCTGCCTTGGCCAGCCCCTGGTTAGAAAACTACGGCATCCAGCCAGGCAGGGTCATGCGCTGTTGTGCTGCGCAGCTGTTACCGTATGTCAGACATGCGCACAAGGTGCTGTCAGAAAGGCGCATCCACTCCAGTCAGACAGGCACCCGCGGCCCTGGGTTGTGCAGGAAGTCATGCAGCACCTTGGCGTTGCGCGCCTGCGCCGGCCCACCCATGGCGGTTTCAATATCCGCCAGGCCCATGCCTGCCAGCTGCTCGAGGCTCCCGGCATTGTTGACAATGTTCCTGCGTGTGGTGGTGGTGCAAGGAAGGTGCAGCTCAGCTGAGAGCCGACCCACACCCCTCACATGCTCAAGCACACGCCCACAGCATCAACTGTGTTGGGGCACTGGGCATGCGCGCACAGGTCCAGCAACATCCATGGGCAGTCATTGAATAGGCGGCGGATGCATGCAAGGTAAGACTCCAGATCAGGGCCCACGTGGCATGCATGCACGAGCATGACATGCTTGGATCGTGCAGGTCGGAAGTCCTGGAGCCCACATGTAGTTGGAGTCGTTGACGCCCGGCAGCCGCCGCAGCACCTCCACAGCAGATGTGTTGAGAATGGGCTGTGTGGGTGCAAGAGCCGCACCCGCCGCCATACCTGCACCACCAGCAGCAGGGGCAGGCATCAGGAGCAGCGATGAGGAGCAGCGAGCTGGGAGGCTGATTCATGGGGCGCTGGATCTCAGCATCCCCACAGCATGCGACTTCCACAACCCCACAACTAAGACAGCAGGGTACCTGAAGCAAGTGGTGGGATTGCTGCTGCACATGCATGCCACGGCCTGCATGATTGTTCGTGCATGCAGGGCCACGCACACCTATTGTAGCGCCCGGCACGCCAACAGCTGCAGCTGCCACAGGGTCTGGCTCATCCATGTTGGCTTTCAGTGCCGCAAAGATGTCCGCAGTGGCGTGCAGGCTGCCAGGACACAAGGCAGCACAGTGGGCATGATCGCAGATCCGCGTGTTCTCACGAATGCCATGCTGTGCGCTGCTTGGTTGGCCCATGCTGAGGCCCACAAGGGTTGCAGCAACTCGCACGTGCAGGGTCAGCACCATTGCATGAGGAGCAGCTGCTGCTGGGTTGCATGCATGCACATGTGTACACCTCCCCCGGCTCTACATCCCACATACCTTCTTGACCATACCAGCCGCAGGCGCGGGAAGTGGAGGCACAGCAGTGTGAGCTTGGACCCAATGGCACGGCCGTCAATGTCATCCCCTAGCTCGCTCACAGGCTGCAGCCCAAACGCCTTGTCACCGTCAAACTCAATGAGCAGGACAGCGGTACGGTAATGCTTGCACATGGCCTCCGCCTGCGAGGATAGGGAAGGGGGAGCAAGGCGGAGCGTTATCATAAAGTGAATGCCACACAGATGCACACCAGAATTGGAGAATATGAGAATTGGAGGTGAGGCTGAATGTTCATACTACGGTATTCAAAACAAGACCTTTCACACTGTTTGGGTGAGTTTTTGGATGGCTGCCGCGGGTGTGGTGGGCTGCATGATCATCCGCATGTAAAGCAGCTGCACAATTTTCAGAGCAGCTGCATGATCATCCCCCATGTGCGCACCTGGGAGTACAGGCGGCCTGACGCCAGTGATTGAGTGAGATCTGGGATGGCCTTGCGCTCCACTACACACGTGGGGCTCAGCACATAGTCCCCCACCTGAGCATTTAAGGTTTAGGGTTTAGGGTTTCAGGGTTTAGGGTTTAAAGGTTTAGGGTTTTAGGGTTTAGGTTTTAGGGTTCAGGTAATGATTTGTCCACATGCACATCAGCTGTAAGAACTCATGCCCAGCGAGCGCATGGCATCCATGCGGTTGCGCGAGGTCAAGATGGGTGGCGGTGGGTTGAGGAGGGGTTGGGGTTGCTGTGTTGATGTGTGCTGGTCACAGCCTCTGCCAGCGCACCGAATGCCTGCCACCCCTGCTTTGCTTTTCCAAGCAAGCACATCCATGCTATGGCCGTGTGTGTCCCACCACAAGCAAGGCAGTCACACATCAACAAGTGATCGCCGCATGCAAGGTCGAGCCACTTCAGGACATGCATGACATACAGCCAGTTGTGCACAGCTGTGTGTACGAACCCTAAAAGTTGCATGCCAAGCGCACACACCTCCAAAGTGACTGGCACCAGCTCAAAGCCCTGCTGGTGCAGAGCCGCTGGCAGCGAGCTCATGAACTCGCGCATGTCGACCACGATACGCTTGGGTGTGGCTGCTGGCGCCTTGCCGCGGCCGCCAGCACGCGTCAGCGCGTTCTGCATGCAACAACACATAACGACACGCATGCAACAACTCGCACGCACGCAACACACACAAGCAGCAACACGCACGGAGCAAGGCAGCACGCACAGCAACTAGCACACGCACAGAGTGAGGGTTGCGCGCAGGTGGCCATGTCAGCAAGTAAGATGCAGCAGGCTCGTGTGCATGCATGGAGCAGTCCCGGCTGAAACATACTCATGCTTCTAGGCGCTCAACGCTTTTGTCCGGTGCACCCAAGCCACTGATGCACGCTGTATACGTGCATTGCACAAGCTTGCGCACAGCGCAGCAAGCAGGCCGCGCCGCCCGATCCTAAACCCTGGAACCAAAACCCGAATGCCCAGACCCCAAGCAAGACCCTAAGTTGCGCGTGAAATGCTGAAGGTGACACCCACTTGTTGGTACACGTCCAGCCATGCGTCTGCATTCACAGCCTCGGGGCCCCGTAGCACAAGCTGGTTGGGAGGGGGCCGGCCCATGTCTTGTGGGATCACGATGTGCTGCTTGAACTCAATGAGGGATGAGAACGTGGACGTCTGTGAGGGAGGGCATGTGGCGTGGCAACCTCTCAGGCTGTGCTCTGCCCTGGTGCAGCTGCTGCAGAGAACGCGGTTTAGGCAGGGCTAAGAACGAACAGGAACGGCTGAAAACAAACAGGAACAATGGACACCTGCCACACCCGACAGCTGTCACCTGGGCACCTTGGCCCACACGAGCATGAGGCTGCTGCACAAGGCTGCTGTACAAGAGCTAGGCTAGGGGAGGGTGAAGAAGAACATCAGTTCCCAGTATGTAACAGGTAACGTGCAACAGAAGCTGCATCACTGCACCACATTTGCTGACTGCACCACCACTCACCTCTCGCTCCACGGAGGATGCAAACACAGCCCGCTCCAGGCTGTCCCCATACGTGAGGTGGTGCACGCGCAGCATGGAGGGCAGCGGCCTGGCTGCTGCTGCTGCTGCTGCTGCTGCTCCTGCACCTGCTTCAAATGCTGCTCCTGCTCCTGCTCCCACTGATGTTCCGCCTGCTGCTCCTGCTGCTCCATCCGGGGGAGGGTGTGCTTGGGCAGCAGCTGCTGTAGCTGCAGCCGCCTGCACCTCAGCCCAGTACACCTCCACCTGTAAACCACGCAATTGCAGCTTGCTTGCCGTTTGACACGACACATGGAGAGCAGCGTCAAAACGCTGGGCGGCCGTGCTAGGGCCGCTGCATTGAGCGCTAGGACGCATAAAGCAAGCTGCTCAACCATGTCCTTGTCATTCATATGCCGCCGCTCAACACCATGCTGGTCAATCACGCCTGATTTTGGACAAAATTACTGAACAAAATTACTAAAAATCGAACAGTGATTGTCCAAAACCAGGCGCGGTTGACCAGCCCCCAGCCGCACCACCACCCCAACCCCTGGACCCGCACCTCACCTGCCGCAGGAACGTGAGGTCCGGGTCATACATAACGATGGCTGTGGGCCTCAAGCTCCACAGCACACCACCTTGATGCGCGTCCAACGCATGGAAGTGGACGCCCGCAAGTAACGGGCTTGCAGCAGCTGAGAAGGTGATGGTGTCTGGGGCAGAGGCTGCGAGCCGTGCAGGGTCAGGGCCAGCACTACCTGCTCGTTCACCAGCTGGTGGGTCGTGTGGGCCGGGTGCGTTTGGCCCAGCCTCACTGTCGACTGTCATGGCAAGGGCAGCTGCAGCTGCTGCGGTGGTTCGTGGGTCGTGCATCACAGCCCTGCCTTCCCCGCCCTCCTCGCCCACTTCTGCCCCACCACCCTCACCATCATCGTCGCGCCCGGCGGGATGGGCTGCACGCCGTTTGCCCCCACGGCCAGCAGCGGACGTGCCGTCCCTCGGTCCACCCCTAGCAGCACCCGCGCCTCTGCGCTTGCGTGGCACCCCACCACCTGCTGCCCTGGCTCCGCCCCCCTCCCCCTCCTGCCCCGCCCCTTCGTCCTGTGCGCCCCCTGCTGCACCTGCAGCAGCCACAGGCAACGGCCCCAGGTCGCCTTTGGAGGGGTCCACCCCGCCAGTCCTGCTCGCCTTTGCGGTCGTGCGCCCCTTGGCCTTCCCGCCCTTCCCGCCCCGCCCAGCCGCAGCTGCTGCTGAGGCGCCCCGCAGCAGGGATGCTTGGGCCATGAGAGCCTGATGCTCCCCCGGCTTCATCACGGGCCCGGTCAGCGCAGTGACCTCCGTGAGGATGGGGTCTGGGCCGGTGGGCTGCCCTCGGCCGCTCCAGCGCCCACCCCTGTGCATCCACACATGACATGACGCACAACATGCAGGGGCACATCGCTTGTGCGACCAGCTTGACCAAGCAAAACATGCAGGGCCACATGGCTTGTGTGATCAGCTTGACCGAGAAAAGTGTAAATGCTCACTCCACTCGGTTCAATGATCGCAAGGCAGGCACGATGATACAACATCAAGCCCAAGCACACGCCATCCAACAACATTGTGACACCCACTCACTTGCCGCCACGCCGCCCGCCTCGTCGCCCGCCCTCCCCCGCCTCCCTGCCGCTGGTGCTTGCCTGTTTTGACTCCTGTAGCCTGAGTAGGTACGCCTCATACGCGGCACGCATGACCGCGTGCCCGCCCAGCCGCACCACCTGCTCCAGCTGCTTCACCATGTGCAGCTCGCGCACCACCACCAGCACGGGGCCTTCCCCAGCCGCACGCAAACGTGCCGCCTCCTGCTCATCCAGGGTGTGTATGGCTGTGGGCTGGTGCTGCCCCGGCTCTTCGTTCTGCCCAGGCCCTGGCTGCTGTGGAGGCGCCACAGAAGGTTGAGGCCCACCCTGCATGTGAGCCCCACCTTGCGCGGCTGTGTGGTCCGCCCTCTCCCCCTCCTCATCATCACTCACGAGGTCCACTGTTTCTGGGCCAGCAGGGGGCGGGGCAGAGGGCGCAACACCTCCGCTGTGTCGGCCACGCACCTCACGGGGGCTCACGCCTGCACGTGCACCCCCACGGGCCACCTCCCCCATGATCTGCACCTCATCCCCAACGCCACCATCAGCACCGGCTGCTGCTGCCCCGCCTGCCCTGCCGGCCCCCTTGTGCCCCCCAGGGGCGCCCAACCCAGTGCCGGCCCCCTCTGCGCCTGCTCCAGTGTTCGTGTCTGCATCTGGGTGCAGCGGGTGGGGTGCCCCCGCGCGTGCCGTGCGCAGGCGGGCCCGCTCCCTGTGCACCTCCTCCAGCACCTCCACAAGCAGGCTCCACTTGGGTGGCTGCTCCAGCACAGGCGCCACCTCAGCGTATCCCTGGGCCCTGTCCCCTCCACCTCCTGCTGCTGGGGCGGCTGCTCCAGCCCCTGGGTCTCCCCCCGGGTGCAGCACCGCCTCATCCGGCTCTGAAGCAGGCGCCTTGCGCTTGCGGCTGCCCTTGGTCCCAGTCACGTGTGCCGCCTGGGATGCAGCACCACCCCGGGCGCCACTCGCCGCCTGCTTGCCCGCAGCCCCAGCGCCTGCCCTGGGCTGTGTGCCCTGGCTGCCCGCTGGGCGGTACAGGTACACACGGCGCCGCGCCTGTACATGTGTGTGTCAGACCAGTCAGGCCAGTCAGTCAGACCAGTCAGACCGGCACACAGCTGTCCTAGCGTCACCCTGTCTGCTTGGGGCGTGCACCCTCGCGCGTGGGGCCGCGATCGGTGCAGATACGTCGCAGGTTCCATCATTCGATGCCATCAGTTGTTGGTCGCAGTTAAAATCAAAAGCTGGTTCAATGCGGATTCCCCGGGCCCACCAGCAGCCAGCACCAGGGCCCCAGCACAGGTAGACTGCTGCCAAGTCGACTGCCAGGCACTGACGTTGGAACTGGGGTGTTTTGAGCTGCTTGAACGCCCCATGGCAGCACCCGCTCACACAGCACCTTGCCCCCACCCCAACCGCCGCACCTGATCAAAGATGACGTGGGCTGCGTCGTGGAACATCCACACGCTGCGCGACCCCTCGCTCTGGCGCAGGCCCTCCAGGAAGGCGAGGAACGTGACGGCGTCGTAGCGCAGCAGGTACGACGCGAGCTCCCGCAACGTACGCAGGTCGCGCACCACCTGGCGCAGGTGTTCATGCAGTGAGCGATATGTTCACTCAGTGAGCGAGCGGTGCGATGGTGCGATGATGCCATGGAATGAGGATGCCACGTGCGTATGCCATCATACCATGGTGGTCGTCGGATGGTGGTCCGGTGTTGGTGTTCATGTTATTTTAACGGGTGGTTGTAAGATGGATGTGAATCAGACAGCTCGTCATGGTCCGATCCATTCCATCTTAAAACCACCAATCAATGGTGCGATGTTGGTGCAATGCTGGTGAAACGATAGTCCATGGTGTGCACAGCTTTAGTGAGCACAGCGTGGGCCTGTGAGCCTTCTCGGCTGCCACGCATACAGTCATCATAGTGTGACTGTACAAGCCTCACATAGACAGTACCCCAGGTGCCAACCGTGCAGCGTCCTGCACCTGACAAACAAACCAGCTGCATCACCAATGCTGTCCCAAGGGGCATGCACCTGCCCTGCCCTCCCACAGGGGAAACCGCGGGGGGAAACCCCGCGGGGGGGAAACCGCGGGGGAAAACCGCGGGGGAAAACCGCAGGCAACCGACCGCACCTGCCGCGTCTTCCAGCCCACGCTGTGCCACACGGGCTCCAACTGCCGCCGCACCGCCTCATCAAACGCACGGTGCAGGCCGGCCGCAATGTTCAGGTCCGAGCTGTGGTCAGGGTGGAGGGCTCAAAGTTTAGGGTTTAGCGTTCAAGGTTTGGAATGCAGGATTCAGGGTTCAAGGTAAGGGCACAAGGGTTAGAGAGCGTTTGGTTGATGTGCGCACGACCGACAGAGGCAGCCGTTCAAGGTGCTGGGCACCATCGACCATGTGACTTGTGCGTTACTGTCATGGGGAGGCACTGCACGCAGACATGGCAGCCGTGCCTCTGACTTGTCAATCTGACGTACCGTCACTGAACAGTGAACACTGACTGAGGCCTTGGACTGAGGCCTGGAAGGGTTCCCCCAACCTGAACCTCTCACCACCCACCCCAACCCAGGCATGGCAGCTGACACTCACGCACCAGTCCACTTTGTTGGTGCGCCGCAGCTCTTTGAGCAGCGCATCAATGATCTCAGTGATCGCGGCCTGCAGGCAGACCAAAAACCACCAGGCTTGCACCAACTTGCAGGCGATGACAAGCAAGCCGTTGCTGCACTTGTAAGGCTAAGCCCATGGCTGCAATGACGCATCAAGGTTTAGGAAGGTAGCCAGGACTTGATACTTAGGGTTCAAGGAAATGTGGCTGGGCAGCTGTCAGTTGGCACACATGAGAGCATACAGGAATCCAGAGCATCACACCCCCACCTGGATATGTAACATGGGGGTGGTCAACTCCTGCTGCCACTCCACCACCTGTGCCCACAGGGGATGTGAGGGTACCAACGCATGAGCTTCAAGCACACCTTCCCTGACCAGATCAGCCCCTGCAAGGGCAAGCTCAGACCCGGTTCCGAGGGCCTCAAGGCGGTCAACACAAAGGGCATCAGGTTGCTAGGGCATCGGTGGCCCTGAGCACCCGTACCTCTGGCGGGCATGCCCCAAGTGCCGCCTGCACATCGTCTTGGAAGCGAGGCCACAGCCCCACCCGGCGCACGTGCAGCGCACGCATCACTTTCTCCACCTGCACAATGTGCATGCGACCTTTGACGCCAGTGCATCAGGAGGGTGCCTCAGACTGCTGAACCACGCCCTTGCAGGCGTTTCCAGGGAGGCTGGCATCAGACGCAAGCGCACATACTGGACATGCAAGGTACGGTTACACCAGCCTCCTGGCAATTCAAACAGACAAAACCCGCTGGAGCTCACATAATGGAAGCGGTAGCTATGAAAAGGGCTGGTGAAGGAAAGCATGGAGAGGAGGGTGGAGGAGTTTGAAGATGAGGGTAACCAGCAGTGACTGCAGAGACGGCAGCAACAGCGCGCAAGAGTACCCACTTTGTTGAAGCCAGACATGAAGGAGGTTGGCTGCTCACTCAAGGCACGCAGGAAGCCGGTCCGGTTGCCGGCGCGGTACAGCCGTACTGCAAAGCCCTCTCCACTCGTGTCGGTTACACGATGTGCGTTGATCACGATCATGCCTGTGTGGCCGGTCATGGGCCATCGGCATGGTATGCGTTTTGAGCACAAAGGCTCTCGTGCGGGGAATCGAGCCATGCAGCCACACATACAGGGGAGCTTGGCAGCACAGCATCTGATGATGGCTTCATGGGTAGTAGGCACAGAAAGGCTGCCACAAAGCAGCCATGGATGCGCCTGCCCTGCGGTTCTCCAAGCTTGCTGCAAACCCCACCCCGCAAGTTCTGATGCTTTACCCCAAACCAAAAGCTGCCCCTTCCCCCACCTGCAATCTGTGCGGGTGGCAGCCGCGATGTCAGCAGGTCAACCACAGCAATACGTGTGGTGACGAAGCATGCTGCACGCGAGCGGTACAGCTCAATCCGCTCCGCTGCAGGTACCTGCATGGCACGGCAGTTTTGACCAGCAAGATCAACACCACCATGAGTTTGGTGCTGGAGCATTAGCGCGCAGAGCATGTGTTAGCTGCATCAGTGGCCTCTCCTTTTCCACACGGTATGCTAAGGCTCCATACGATTCATCAAAGCACTGACATGAGCAACACCAGGCCCTTCACACGATGTTGCCTCCCATCTGTCATTCAGGTCAGGCATATGGGAGGCCCATATCAGAGGCTCGTCTCTAATCCCCTACCTCATTGGTCACATCTGCTGGTAGGGCGACTGTGGGGTCGTGCCGGGTGAGCTCAGCACACAGCAGGTCGCGCTGCCATGGGGTGCACCCCAAAATGAGCACCACACCCGGCTGCAGGGAAGATAAAACATGTTTCAAAGTGCACCTGTCTGCCTGCCAGCCTCACAGTGCCAGAAGGCGCAGGCGAGTGCACAGCATGCTCGCGAGCACTGCACAGGCCTCATGTTGCTGGAGCATGGCATGCCACGCATGAGGCCATGTTTGATGCAAGCCCAGCACATATGCATGCGTGGATAAAGCAGCAACAGCTGCTCACCTTTTGGTAATGGTGCAACCTGAGGAACACAGCTGCTATCCGCTGCCAGCCAAGCCCAGCTGCCAGAATGCACAGTGCATCCTCTTCTATCAGTTCACGCACGAGCGTTTGCTCGTAATGGAGCAGGTGTGCGGTGGACACCTGCCAACTTTGCTGCTGCTGTTGCTCCGCATTCTCAGCACGGGCAGCTGGCGCTGGAGCATTCGTGTCTGTTGCAGCCTCTGGGTGTTCTGGATCCATCTCTCATTATGCTTGTAAGTATTGTATCTCCGAGGACATTCATCAGATCTGGCCCAAGCACGCCAGGCCAAGCAAATATGAGGCGAGCTGCACCATACCTGATTATGAACGCGCATTATCGCGGCAGTAATCATGCCTGCCACTAAACCCTAATCCCTGGGCCCTTGGAATTGATGCACATGCGGAAGGTGCAAATGCAATACGTCATATACTGCATGGTTGGTTCAATGCCACCATCATTTCCAAAGTTGTGCTTGATTGGCTACTGCTGCACTGAGGTTTCTTCAAGTATCACAATCTATCTTTTGCACAGTAGTTAAAAGCAGTTTTCATGTTGATGACTATGCATACCTCCATGTACTAGGCCAGGTGACAGCTGCTGCAGGCTTACACAACCATCATGTTACATCATCCCTATTTCCTGATCAAATTGTACAGTCAACTTGCAGCTTGCACAGCAATCCATGCAGGGATGCACAGTGTCTGAGAGTTGTGTGTCTGGCTTGCCTGATCAGATCAGCGATCAAACTATGTGTATACTTCCCTAACAATGTCCCACACCACCCTGTATGCCAGCAAACAATAGCATACACCATACATTTCAACACCACTGCTCTCACACCACCGCTGCGCCTGAGACGAGTATAACAAAGAGAGCATACTCTTCAAACATTGGCAGGACCCAGCGGCCCCATGTACAGAGCAAAACCACTTGTGTTGCCAATGGCTGCCATACTTCACACTGCGCAGATGCATGCGCTGATTGCCCCTCATGCAAGAGAGCTGGAGCTACCAGAGGTGCCACGGCTGAACACGCTGCGCGCATCTTGGAAAGCCTGCAGTTATTGATGCAGCATAGCTGTCAGCCGTACAACATGCACAGAAGGTTGTGGGCGGTGCAAGCTCAGTTCCAGCGCAGTGCATGCACACACAGTCATAGCACATGCACAATGCTTGCCAGATGTTGCAGCTATCGTAAATTGTTGCCAAAACCAGCGCAACTGTCAGGCCAGTGGAACACACGTTGAGCACGCACCTCTGAGTCTCCAAATGCATCACTGCGGCCATCCGCATCCACTCCTCCTCCACTCACATTGCTCACACCCCGTCGAATACTGCCCTGTGAACTGCCTGTCCCACCCCTGCTGCTGGCAGTGGTGGGGGCAGTAGCAGAAGGGGCCGTAGCGGCAGGAGCTATCGGGGCAGAATCTCCAGCAGCTGCCACACCTGAGGGCCCACCTGCTGCTGCGTCACCACTCGTAGCGTCCACCCCGGCACCTGCATACCGGCAGTAGGGGCAGTACCAATGGCAGTGCTTGTTCCACGAGATGCTCTCAGGGAGGATAAGTAGCTGAAGAGGAGGCTGCCTGTGCCACTATCACCACCCACTCCGTCACCATTCATACTCCTTCTACCACCTGCCACCTGTTGCGCTGCACCCTTCCCTTCCATACCTGCGTCCCCTGCCTTGCCCTCCCCTCCATCCCTTACCTGCTGCTCCGCCTGCCGTGTGCCTGCGCGTGCTGCCGTCTGTCCTGCTGCCGCACCCTGCCCTGCCGTGAGGCCCTCTCCTACCTCCATCCCCTCCTGCACCCCACCAACAGCCTGGTCAAGCTCACCATAGGGCTCATTGTGCGACAGGCCCCGTGAACGAACACTGGCCAGACCATTGCCTAAACTGGCTTCGCGCTCAGGCATTTGGGATGACAGCTCTTGGGCTGCTGGCTCATCTGTGTGGCCTGTGGAGGGGAGGGGGACAGTTCCCTGAGCTGTCTCATGCCCATTCTCTGCCTCCTCCTCCCCCAAAGGTGCAAAGTCGGCAGGGCCTGCTTCAGTCCCACACATTCCCCTCTCAGTTCCCTCCGCTGCAGCTGGTACTGCACCAGCAGCAGCACCAGCGTTTGCCGCAGTTGTAGAGCTGCCTGCACCGCTGCTCTGAAGCTGGGCGTGCTCCGTTGTACTGCCCTGAGGCACTGCCGTACTGTCAGTTGCACTGCCATGCGTACCGCTTGGTACTGCACCACCCTCCACCTCAGCTCGCAGTGCTGCCATGAGCCCCGGCACTGCAGGCCCCTCCTCACTACCTCTCCTTCGGGGCAGCCCAGTGCTGGACCACTGCTGCAGCTGCTCATCATGGGGCCCCCCTGCACCTGCACCAGGGCCTCCAGGCACAGGCAAGCTGGCTGCACCTTCCGCACGGCTGTATGCGTGGGTCAGCAAGGGGGGCAAGCAGGGAGCAGCAGACACTGCCCCCGCATGAGGCGCAGCTGCAGCCTCAGCGACTGTCGCTGAGGCTGCCAGGAGCAGGTGTCGCATGGCCAGCAGGCACAGGTGTGCAGCCAGCGCATTGTCCTGTGCACAGGCAGGTGGCACAGGGGTGTGCAGGGTTTGGGGTTGACGGTGGTAGCATTGTGGGCACCCTTGCATCGGACATGCAGGCAACAAAGCCCGGTGCCTGGTGCAGCACAACAACTGGTACAGAAGGCATCTTGCATCGGCATATGCCAAGAAGCAGCGGGACTCCAAAACACATGGCATGCACATCAGGTCCAGAACCCACACACCTGTGGCTCATACTCTGCATGGTATGCCTTGATGGGCAGTATGCAGTTCAGGGGGATGCCCGACATGAGGGATGCCTGTGTGCACAGTGGAGTAGATGGGTGCTCAGGTAATCCAGTGGACATATCAGCCCAAGCACAAGGTGGAGCAGCTGCTTGCTTGCTGTCTCAGTGGCTGTGGCAGCAGCTGTGATTACTATGCCGTGGTAGTGTGAAGAAGGATGGTTGCAGTCCATGTGCACATTGCGCAGCTGCAGCAGTGCCCCGAGGCAGCACAGATAATGGATCAAAGCAGAGCAAGGGCAGGGAGTGAGAACAGATGAGGCCCTCACCCTGACGCGCGCCTGGGCCAGGGAGGTGCTTGCAAGGGATGCCCTCAGCTGCTGCACGGGGTCAGCTGCAGGGCAGACGTGCACAGAAAAAATGAGTGCAAGTATGCGCGAGAAATGGGCCCAGCATGCCAGCAACTTGGCTGGCTGCACACCATATGCACAGTACAAGGGGTTGTGACCTGGCAGTACACCCAGCAGTACACACGGCAGTACATCCAGCAGTACAGCACAGTGTTTTGCGGTACATTCAACGATCACCGGAACATGGTACAGGGTGCAGCAGCTGGACTTCTGTTGGTGCGCAGTTTCAAGCGGCATGTCTCACCAATGCCACCACCAGCCTCCAGCTGTGCCTGCAGCAGTTGCTCAGCCGCCTGCGCAGCAGTCATGCCTTGGGAGGGAGAGCCAAAGCGGCCGGTGCCCTCGCACAACGCCACTTCGTCTGAGCGGGTCAGCAGCAGCACGGCCCGGATGCCTGCACGCGCACCCCAACATATAGTGCAGCGCAGAGCAAAGTGTGAGGTACATTGCAACAACTGCACGCAGCCCCTGGGTGGACAGAGGCCGAGTGCAGGGCAGTTGTCACTCCACAGGCTACCATCCAGCGCAGCTAGCTGAGCACAGCCAGTACTATGCACTGCTTGCTGTAAAAATGGAATGCAGCACAGCCCAGCTGTGAAACGCCGTGTTAATAATAATATTAGCACAGCCCAGCTCACCGCGCTCCACACACTGCTCCCACACGCCCCGTGCCATGGCCATGTAGGCCGCATCCCCAGCAGCCCAGCAGGGCACACACAGTGCAAGTGCATGCACTCGGTCCTCTAGCCGTGGTGCAACATTGTAGCCGTACCTGTGAAGTACAGCACGAACAGCATGCAATACAGTTCTGCAGTACAACGGGATATGATGCAGCACGGCGCAGCACAGCGCAGAAAAGTAGAGCGGACCCCAACTGAAATGCGTGATGCAGATGGTGTCTTACATACTGCAGGGGGTCGCTTCAAGCATTACGTGAGCGGCTGCTGCAGTGTGCAAGGCGCAAGTGCGGCGCACCAGTCGCGCTGGCTGGGCGGCTTGCACACATCATAGTGTGACCCCATGTGACCGTCCAAAATAGGACCCAGCTCACCTGTGAGCAGTGAGGCATGTGTAACCCAATGGGCATGTGAGGCATCAGTTGACAAACATCAGTTGCAGCATCAATCCCGGTGCTAAGGTGGGCAGGAAGAGGCATTACTGAGTACTCATGGCAGGCTGCACTTGCGCACGCCATGCAAGCATTGTTTGACAGTTGATTCAGTTGGTTGATTCAGCTGATAACTGTGATACATTGTTGGTATGTTGTAATGGTTGATGGCGCACTTGGGGCATATGAGTTGCCCCAGGATGAGGCTCCGTCGCCACCGGTGCTTTGGCTGCTGCTGCCACCACGCGCGGATATGTTGGCAGTGATGCCGGCCTGAGTGGAGGGCTGGAATGCCGACGCTTGGTGGGCCCCAGAAACTGCAGCGGGTACTGTGCCAGCTGCACCACCTGTGCTGCCTCCTGCATTAGTTGCATCTGAGGCCCCAGCCGGACCGTTGCCACAGACAGCAGCTGTTGACGGGTCCACAACCCCCTGGTAGCACCAGCCCGGCGCGTCCCACAGGGAAAACCCCAACTGCCGGGGCGTACCGCTGCCGCCGCCACCTGTACTGCCGGGTGTGGACATGAAGGTGTGCTTGATTAGGCGCCGCGTCATGGGCGTTGTACCGCCGTGCAGTACGCCCACGTCCGCGCGGCGAGACATGAGACCCCGCAGTGCTGAGTCCAGGGTGTTGAGGAAGCTGGACTTGCCTGCGGGGAACAGCGCGAGCCATGGTGTGCTGGGGTCAAGGGGCTAGGTTGACGAAAGGTGTACAGGGTCTCGGGGTTTTCATTGCTAGGTGGAAGTGGGTGATATGTATGCAGCATCGTAGATCGTGCTGGAGGGTGGATCTGTGAAAGATCTGCAGGTATCAGATATAAGATACGTGCCCAAGTAAGCAAACAGCTGCATGAAACCTGCAAAGGTCTAGGTCGGCCATGCTACCCAGCTCCTGATGCCTGCCGCAATGCCTGCCCCCAACTCCCCACCTGAACCAATACCTCCCAGCAGCAAGATGTTGGCACAGGCCACTCCTGTGATGGAGTGACCTTCATGCGCCTGGCCGTGACCATAACTGCCGTGCTGGCCCCAACCTGTGGCAGGGCCTGCATGGCCCCACTCAGCACCAAATGCTGCTGAGGGGTCGTAGCACATCAACGCGTGACGCAGGAGTGCGGTGGCCTGTGCTTGAGAGCAGCAGGTGCAGGGGTGCCATCAGTAATAACCATCAATTATGCCATCCACAAGAGCCTCCCAAGATTGCAATCATGGTGCGGATGAAGTCAGTGCGGATAGCCCATACCAAAAACACTCACAGTTGAGCCCAAGAACCATGCAAGCCAGCCAGCTCATCCTCCGCCAACCAGCTGTATCAACTACACAGGTTGACAAGGCATACCTGTACACACATACCTTACACGTGAACATGTGCAGCAGCATGCAATGACCAGCATGATGGTCACATGCACTCACCTCCGCTTGGCAGTCTAGTGCCCTGCTCCACAGCTGGCCACCACTTCCACCGTTGCCTCCAGACACACTCACAGCCCCTGACCCCACCGCAGCCCCGTTTGTCCCTAAACCCAGGGCCACCTGCAGGCTATTTTGCTGATTTGATGTGTGTCCCAGGTCAGGGACATCAAACACCACGGCCCAAACCTCCAACACAGGCTGCCTGCTGGTTGGGGCCATCCCCACCTGCGGCTGCACAGCAGCAGGGCTGCCGACTCCCAGCTGGGCTGCGGCAGGGCTGCCAGAGCCGGCGCCAGCCACAGGAGCACCTGACAGGAAGGTGGAGGTGGTGTGGTGTGGTGCATCCGCAGCGGCTGGGCGCTGCCGGGGGTGGGATAGTTCTGGGGCGCCCTGGTGTGCGTGGGCATGGAAGGGTGGGTGGAGTTCGGGGGCCAGTGGGTGGTTGTTTGGGGCCCCCTTGGTGGGGCGGGGCGCGTTGAGAGCTGCTCTACTGAGGGGGGACACAGCTGCGGGCAGAGCAGTGGTGGTGGAGGGCCTGTGCTGTGCGGCTGCGACTGGTGTGGCAGCAGTTGAAGCTGAGGCTGTGGTCCCAGGCCCAGGCACCCGGGACGGCGATGCGGGCGGTGCAGGCACATCAGGGGTGTGGCTGAGCTTGGTGCGGCTGTGCTGTGCGGATGGGTAGCGGGGCACCGTGGACGCTGGCGGGTACACGGGGCGTGTGCGGGGCGGGGAGGGCTGCTTGCGGGGGGGCGTGGCTGAGGTTGGTGCTGCTGCCGCAGAGCCTGTACTGGAAGGGCTGAACAGGGGGGCCGAGGTAGCAGGTGTACCTCCTGCGTGACACAACCACACGAAACATTCCACGTGTGACATGCGTGTTCAAAAGCACAAGCAGACGGCATTCATGTGATGGGGATCAGGAGGCCTGTTCCTGCAGCTGGCCCTTCGTCCCACCTACACACACAACAAACTGACCTGCTGACAGGGCCCCGGGCCCCTTGTGAGGTGCAGTGAATGCTTCAGGCACTGGGCGGCCACCTATCATGCAGCACACCGCAAACTTGGGATGTTGGCATTGGAGGCACACAGCCAGCATGACTGCATGCGACTAGCCTGTCGTGCCTGATGCACGCATCAGCGCCCTGCATTACATGGCGCCTCTGAAGATGCTGTCCAGTGCAGCTCATATGGGAATGCAGCAGATGAGAAGGGGGCCAGGGCTGGGTAAAAGAACGCAAGGATACAGCTGGCACATCGCTCACCCTCCTCAGCGTATGAGCTCCAGGAGTGTGCCACATACTCTGCGTCCTGTGTGCTCATGGCAGCAAAGTCGGGGCCGGAGCCAAACGCAGGGCCGTAGTCGGGCGAGCAGTACAGCGCGTTTGCTGCGCGCTCGGGGCGCACTGGCCTGTCGGGCAGTCAGACAGCCAGGCGGTCAGGCACTCAGACATGCACAGCCAGGAACAGCAGGCGAGCAGCTGGTGCAAGGCACTGGCAAAGACGCTGCAGACACAAGCCTTGGCACTAGCCTGCAGCCTGAAGTGCAGATGCGGACAATGTTGGTACCAAACTATCCTGGTACACACCAGTAGCCAAAGTGTGGTCGTGCATCACCAGGTGCACGTGCCAGCTTGCAGATGAAAGCATGATCGTCCTGTGGCCAGATGGGACAAGAACATACAAAACTGCCTGTGTTGTAACAGGCAGACCAACCGTCCAGCTATCTTTCTGCTTATCTGTCTGTGTAGCGCCAGTAGTTTGGGGACTTGACATGCTGGCCCAGTTGTCAGGTTGCAGTAGCTCAGGGCCATAGCGATTGCAACGAATCACGCAACAGCCCACCGGCTGAATGTATACTTAGCTTACCCGCCGGTAGCCACCCTTGCTGTCCCAGCCCCTT
Source organism: Haematococcus sp. NG2 (assembly GCA_004335575.1). Lineage (NCBI taxonomy): Eukaryota > Viridiplantae > Chlorophyta > Chlorophyceae > Chlamydomonadales > Haematococcaceae > Haematococcus > Haematococcus sp. NG2. Next base: position 879,174 of record QAXD01000007.1, read on the forward strand.
GATGTGTAGCCGGCAACAACCTGCAGGCGCATCCGCATGGCAGTGATAGTCCGCTGGTGATGATGCTGTTCTCATGTTGGCACATGGTGGGATCTGCGTGGTTCTGGAGGACATGGCTCATGTGCACATATGGGGCGCAGGCAAGTGAGCTGAGCTGATACTAGTGTATGGTCAGCGGAGAGCAGCGTGCATTTGTGTGTGTGCGGCCTCGGTCGACATGCACCATGCACATCCCACCTGGCCCTGTGCATCTTGGTACACCACCACACACGGGCCCACACCATCACAGCGCGCGTGGAAGCTGCAAGTGCAGAAGGATTCAAGAACAAGTACTCCTTCCACATCGTGCACACTGCAAGATTCAGTTCTTGGGTACGCTGATGGGCCAGTACGACCCATGCATGAGCTCATCAGCCCTTACATGCGGCATGGGGCTGGTTGCTGCGCGCGCAATACTCTGCGCAATGGCTCCATGGCTCAAGCAGGCACATTGTGCCACACATGCTTGCTTGGTGGCAGGTTGCATGCACGCATTGTGATTGGGACATGCCACATCAGCACAGCACGCTGTATCGGCATGGGGCATGCCACACCACAGCAGTGCATGCAACATCATGTTGCCCGGTGGTGTGCAACTGTCATGGCACCTGTGCCCTCTATGCAGCTCAGTCACCTGCCAGGGCTCCAGCCATGCAGCTGTGAGGAGTAGACCATTTGGAAGCGCACAAAGTGAGACAGCACCTGTGCTGCAGCACTGGCAGGTTTGCCAGGTCCTGCACCCATCACCCCTGCGCCTGAACCACCACTGCTGCTGCTGGTGGCTAGTGCACGTGCCGCTGCAAAGTAGGCTTGGGGCACAGGTGTGAAGGCAGGTGCTCCAGACAAGTGCGCGGTTGTGAGGTCATCAGGTGAATGTGGCGCCGGGGCAGTGGTGGAGGCAGAGAATGGTGGTGCTCCGGCTACGTTGCCACCTGCACCTGATGGCCCCTGACCATGGGCCACTGCAGCAGCCACTGCCACAGGGATACTGCGTGCAAGCAGGTGCAGGAAGGCCGCTTGGTTGCTGGGGCCAAAGAGTGGCTGCGTTGGGGATGGGCTTGTGGGTGCCCCGTCTGGAAGGGGCTGCCTTGTGTAATGCTGCATGGTGGATGCCAGTGGTTTGCGACGTGTACTGGACTGCAACTTAGGAAGGCTATAGTAGTCAACTAAAAAATGGGGAGGCAGCGCTCACATGTGTGGCTGATCTGTGTGGATCTGGGCAAGCCACAACAAGGCTTGTTCACACACCGCGGTGTGGCTGGCACCTTAGCCACACTTAACAGGCGAAGCTCACTGGTAGGATGCGAAGCTTGCAGCTGACGTACAGCAGGGTGCCTGGCACATGCATTACAGGCTTGACTCAGAACCTCCATTATGCCATAGTAGCCATGCTTACCCACACCATGCTTAACACATTATGAACATTGTCACATGTCCATCCTGCTCCACAAGGAGACGCAACCTCAACTGCATGCACACAACCAATCCCTGCAGTCCTTACTAAGATACGAGTAGCGGCATTCACATACTTGCCCACGCATTTGGCCGCTGAGCCATCCCACGATTGTCAAGCTGTCACTGCAGACTGGTCCCGGTCCTACGCAATGGCCCGTGCACTCCGGGCCCTTCAACACCAGTGGTCAGCCAGCACACGATGGTAAGCAGCATCAGCACCCGCAGGCCCAATTCACCATGGTGAACCTGGTCATCCAACAACACACACGGTATGCGTCTTGAAGTCCCACACGTCATCAGACACAGCAACTTGCCGCCCTGCCAAGCCACGTACACCTGAAGTAACAAATCCCAGGTCCAGCTACCAAAGTACCCGTGCTGCAAATCAATGGAAGCTTCCAGTCTGGGCGCTTGGATGCACCCCCTTCACAGCTGAAGTAGAGGAAAATGCGGGGTGGCTGAGGCGCACCCATGCATGAAACATAGCGGACCTCAGTGGTCAAGCAAACACAGACATCATGCTTTGAAACCCACCCTGAAAGTTAGTAGTAACACGTGTAATACACCCAACACCCAGGCACGGCAGAACTCATGCCCTGGCATGGGCTGGTTGCCCATGCAGTCAGGGAGGCGAGCAGATGGCGAGTGCACAACTCCTGGCAACATGCAACCGAGGAAGCTCCTGACCTGAGAGCATCAAGATGCAACAGCCATGATGCTGCCTAAGATATCGCGCACCAGCACTCATGCTCTGTACCAACAGGCTGTGCAAGCACCTCAGCTGACCAGCCGCGCATTAGCCTGTTGTCCCCACCAGTTCACAGCATACTTGCCACAGCAGATCATAACATCGAGTACCAAATGCAATCATGATCGCGCGCAGTGTGCCAAGAGGCGCAGCTTGCAACCTGGCCTGCGACACACAATGGGTTGCATCGGCCCCCCAGTCTTATCACGACACCTGAAGAAGAGTTTGGGTTCCATCCTCAAAGAGCCAGATATCACAGCCTTGGCCTTAACAAGGTCAGGCATCTGCCAAGTGGCTTCCAGCACCTGAAGAGGACAGGTCACAACTTAAAGAGGACAGGTCACACAAAATAACACTAGGTGCTGACCCATGACTGAGCTTGTCTGCCAGCAAGGTGCTGGTTTGGTCAGCCCTAGCAGCACATCACAGCACAGGCGTTCTACATTTCTACAAACTCCGGCCTGGCCTGCTGAGAATCATGTCCTCGGCCCCACGCTCGTGGCTCCAGAGCATGACGGTGCAAACGACCAGGTGCACTTAGTGGTGCATGTGTGGCATGGCACACATCGCACGCTTGTCAGGCTCATGCCTGCGGTGGACCATCCCTTATGCGTGTGGCTTGCTGCCCCTGAGCAGGGCTGGCAGGTGACACTGCCTCGCCAGTACCACTGGACGGCACCCTCGCACCTGGAACACCTCCAGGGGTTTGGCTGGTCCCCACAGACCCTGGTGGCTGCAGGCTCTGCCCAGCACCCGCATGCTTCACCATTACCACCGCCGAAGTCAGCTTGGTGGTGAATGGGTCGCGCTGGTGCACGGGCATCGGGGCTGCCACCAACTGCATCGGCTGCTGCAGCAGCACCAGGTTGCCGTTCATGGTCACCAGCTGTGCTGGGCCGTGCGGGGGCAGCACCAGCGGCATGCCCTGCGGGGCGCCAGCTGCACGCTGCAGCGGGGCAGCAGAGGTGGGGGACATGAGGACAACACTGCCCACAGGGATTTGTGCGCCCAGCCCTTGGGTCTGCAGCCGGAGAGTGCCTGCAGGGCCGGGGTGCAGCGGCTGCAGGGGCATGGCGTACGCAGCAACAGACGGGTGCCCAACCCCTGCCCCCACCACAGGCGTCACGGGTACCCCTCCCGCAGGGAAAGGGACCCCAGCCCCGGTGCTGCGGCCGGAGCCGGCGGTGCTGGGGGTGCCCACGTGGGCTGCAAGTGCAGCCGGGGTGTGTGTTAGTGGGGACCCTGCAGGCTGCCCCAGCGCCAGGGCCGGGGGTGCTGCAAAGTGGGGGTGTGCGCGGGGAGTTGCCACTGCTTGGGGCTTGGGCTGGCCTGGCCTGGGGCCAGCCCCAGGTTCCCCAGGTAGCAGCATGGTATGTGCCTGCTGCACTGCACCCGGCACTACAGCCGGCACTACAACCGGGCCCTCTGCCAGTGGGGACGCGTCATGGCCGGTGATGGCTGCAGCAGCTGCCATCAGCAGCTCGTGGGCGGTGACGGTGGCTGCGCTGGTGGCAGCAGCGGCTGCGGCCTGCCCCACCCCGCTGCCCTCACCACTGCCGTGATTGCTGACCACTGCCAAGGTGTCCAGCAGCGCGCGTGCTGCACTGAGTTGGGCGCCCAGCACCTCTGCATCGGGCCTGGCCACGTGCGGTGGCATGCTGGAAGCATGTGCCTCTGCCTGGCTGGCTGCCTGCTGCTGGCTCTGCAGCCTCAGCCACTGAGCCACAAACTCGAGCTGCTGAGCCAGCTGCATGGTCTGGGCCCCAGCAGCGCCACCCTCGGCAGCTGGGCCAGTGCCAGGCACGCCTTCTGTCGCACGTAGTGCCTGCAACGCCGGGTAGTTGTGCAGGTCCAGATGGGACCACAGCGTGTCGTTTGCGGTGGTTGCCAGGTTCAGGGAGTTGGCGAGTAGCTGCATGTTGAGGTCATCATGCAGGTCCAGGTCCTCAGGCAACTGCAGCGCTGACCCCTCCCTCCCCGCTTCCGCTGGAAGCTGCTGCGTGGCCTGCAGCTGGTGCGTCAGCCAGGCCAGCACATCTGGCAGCGGCGACGTGGATGATGATGCCGGGGCAGGCACTGCCACCCCAGCAGCGTCCACATCGGCCCACGCACCTGCAGCAGCCAGGGCGGTCGCTGCCGTGCCCAGCTGCTGTTCTGGTGTGAGCGTCACCCCAGCCGGCTCCACCAGTGGTGCTGGCGCTGCCGAGAACTGTGGGGCGCTCGCTCTCAGCATGCTTTTCCCTGATGCCACCGCTGCACCGGATGAAGTTGCTTGCTTGGATGGCACAGAGGTCATTGTGTCGTCCTTATCATCCAGGCCAAGGTCAGTGGGCAGTGCCAGCTCTAGTTCAAGGGACGGAGCACCCGAGAAGTCTTCAGGTGTCCCGCCTTTGCCTGCTGCCTGCGTCCCCCACTCCACACCACCACCCAGCCGCTGCTGCTGCTGCTGGTCGTGATCAGGGATGCCTGGCGCAGAGGGCGCACCACGCCCCAGCATAGAAGCTGTACCAGAGCCGGATGCCGCACACAAGCCCAGGGGCTGATCATGTGACGCGCGCATGGTGCTGTGGCCTGACCCCTCAGTGTCATGCATGTGCATGCTGCTGAGATGGTCGGGCGCCGCCGCCGCAAGGATTGGTGGCAGGGCGCGGCGTGCAGGTGGCTGGCTCTGACCCTGGCCTTGCCCCTGCGGCTGCGCCGCTCCCGCAGTGGTGGCCAGGGGCGCAAAGGGCGCTGACATGTTCCACAGGCTGCGAATGGGGGACGCGATGCCGCCCGCCGAGCCTTGCCGCTGGTGATGCGCGGGCGTGTTGAAGGTGCCGCTGTTGGCGGTGGACATGCGTGTGGGTGTCTCTGGGCTGGCCCCGGGGGCTGCGTGCACGGGTGCTGGCCCAGCGCCGCATGACGACGCGGTGATGGATGCACGCGGCGTGTCGGGGCCGGGCGCGAGGTGCAGTGGTGGCTGGTGGTGGGGCGGGTGGCCGAAACCATGCACGCTGAGCTGCGCCAGGAGGTGCTTCGTGGAGGTGGACTGTGCGGCCTCCGGCCCCAGCCCACTGCTGTCAATGCTCAGCATGCTCTGGCTCAGCTGCTGGCTGGGGGCGCCCCCTGTGGCTGACAGGAAGGTGGAGGAAGCTGTGGGGGTGAGGGCTCCCCCTGGGGGCTCCAGCAGTTCCTCGTCGTCAGGACCCAGCCGGTCCATGTCCATGGGTGCAAGGTGTGAGGGGTGTGACGTCACCAACTTCTCACGTGCGCTCACAAAACTGCTGCCTGTCGCACTGCCTGCCTGCCCTGCAGGCAGTACAGGCATGATACCGCCCAGGTCACTTCGGGCACCAATGAGCAGCGGGACGAGTGAGGAGCCGTGAGAGCGCAGCCTCCCATGAGCAGGGCTGGCAGAGCCGCTGCCACTGCTCGTCCCCTTCTCCTCCGCCTCTTCCTTGATAACAGCTGCTGCATGCGCCTTGATGGCGGAAGCAGCAGACTGGCTATACGTTTTCTGCTGCTCCGTGTCTGGTTTGGGCGGGCCGCCATCAGACACACGTTGAGACGGAGGAGTGGGCGGCTTAGGATGCACCATCGCATAGAACGTGGGTGTGGGCGACACCTGCACACCACACAGCAACAGGCGCAAACACGGTTGGCAGCACGCATTCAGTGTATGACAGCCATTGCATGCCACGGGCAGGGCACAGGGCGTGCTGAAACTTCAGCTGGCCACGCCTTGTGCGTACACGCGCACATTATGCCTGTCAAGCCACATGTGCCATGAGTGGCTCTTTATGCAGCTGCAGCATGCAACCGTATGCGGCCGCATCAGCAATTGCATGCTTGCACTGCCCTGAACCCTCATCCACATGCGCACCTTGTTGGTCCTGAAGATCATGCGTCGCTCACCATCCTTGCTGCTGAACATGACACGAGGTGGCTTGGGCTCCCTGCACCACACGGCATGCACCAGCATGCATGATCACTGCCCCCACTGCTGGTGCAACACCGGGGCCAACACGCAGGGTGGAATGGACAATGATGTCAAGCAGACACTGCGTGTGCCCATCTCCACCAGCCTCAAGGGTTCCACACACGGTCAGCTGCATCACACACACTATAGGAAGTATGAACATCATATGAAGGAAGTATGAACATCATATGAAGTATGAACACTCACTTTGGTTCTGCGATGTGTGAGCGGAAGCTCCCAGAGCCACTCTTCTCCCGGATGGTGGCCAGCAGGGAGGTGCCAATTGAGGCAATGGGGTTGGTCTTCTTCTCCTTCTTTTTGGGTGCTGTCCCGCTGCTGCCGGAGGGCGACACGAGCGTGATGCTGCCGCTCGTGCTGCTCCTCGCGCCACCCTCCCAGGGCCCCTCGTGCTTGCCGGCTGGGGGCTGGTTGCCCGCAGGGCCGCCTGGTGCACTGCCTGGGCCCTTCGCAGACACCACAGGGGAAGTGCAGTGGCTGTTGAGCACCTCTGTGTGGGGGCTCAGCGTGCGGCTGACAGCGGGGAGGTCGGGGGCGCGCAGCGCAGACGGTGCTGCCACGTTGAGGTGCCCACCAGCTGGACAGGACTGCGAGAGTGCCCGGGATTCACTGGGGGAGCTCAACAGTTTGCTGAAGGGCGGGTGCATGGAGGACACGCTGTCTCCAGCGATGGGCAGGCCCAGCACATGCGCGTGGATGGGCGCCACCTGTTTGCTTGCTGGCTCACCCGACACATCCAGGCCCGCCACCACATCGGCACATCTTGTACTGCCCAGGCTGGCGCTGTATTGCAGTAGGTGATGCTCACTGGACACTCCCTCACTGCGCTGCGACTGTGATGTACTGAGCTGTTGGATCGGTTGCAGGCTGCTGCCTTGATGGGGGGTGGGCGGCATGATCGCCCCGCTCTGGGGTTCCTCCGCAGCGGCCGCCTCCATGCTATTGTGTGCCTTAAGCGCATGCAGTTCTGTGCCCTGCTTTGTGGCCAGAGTGCTGGTGGCCTGGTCTGCCGCTGCAGCGGGTGTGTCAACGACAAGCTCCAATGGTGCGATGCCCGCGTCCAGGGACACCATGTGCCGGTGCCTGGCTGCTGCTGGATCAGCAGGAGAGTCCACGCTTAAAGGCTGCATAGGAACTGCTGGCATAGAGCTCTGGGTTGGGGGGGCAGCATGCTGTAGGCTGGGCGTGGCGGCACGATCTGTGCGTGCAGCTGTGTACAGCGCATGCGGCGGAAGCAGCAAAAAGCTGTCTTGGCACTCTTCCTGTGCTCCACGCGATGGCGCGGTTTGTTTGGAAGCAGCAGCGGCAGTGCCTAGCTCGCTGATGCGCGGGCTGCGTGGGGTGCTCGGCGTCCCCGCATCAGTAGACATGTCATCGACGGGCTTGCTTAGATTTTTGCATGTGCCACCCTGTGCCGCGCCGCGCTTCTTAGACTTGCCTTTTCCTGGTGGGCTCGTCTTGTTGCTGCCTTGCACTGCACTTGACCTGGGGCTGGGCATAGGGCTGAGGTGCTGCGCCCCTTTTTCGTGCAAACGAGGTGCAGCATTGTTGTTGCCTGCCGCTGATGAGTGGCTGGGGTTCTTGACGGCCTGTTGTGTTGCCACTGACTCGGCAGCACTCCACTTGCGCGTCCACAGTGCAGCGCCACGCCAAAATATTACCGTGGCGAACACTAGCACAAACGCCGCTGCCACTGGCACCCAAGACATGTTGTGCCTTCCACACACCTAGCCTGCAATTGACAATCACAAGCGGAGCAACAGTGGCATTCAGCCTGGTAACTGCTCTCCTTCAGGGTGCGTTGTCGTGGTGCTCTGGGGTTTTCATTATCTGCCAGCCAAGGATCTGCCATAACTAAATCAGGAGCTTACTTGGCTTCATGATTGACGGAAGAAGCGCAACATTGGCAGCAGCAAGCGTTAACTAGCCCGACAAGGGCGTTTAACACATGATGGCATGTCCAGCATTGCTTTGAGCACACATGTATCAAGGAAACAGGCCCTGCTTCAAGATGGTGGAAATGTGAACAAAGGCTGAGAGTTTCCAAAATTGCGTTTGAACGTCAGTGATACCGCTGTACAAGTTTTGTTGTCATTGTAATTAGCCAGGGCTCGTGCTGCGAGGGTCCTGCTGTGCACACACGCACGCACAAGTCGCGTCGCAAGCATCCTTGCCATGTCAGAGCCAACTGCGGAAGATGTAGACATATCTAAACTGCTTCCGTCTGGTCCTAGGCGACGGGCCTCTCAGAGCGGTAGCAGCGATGAAGACGCTGAGTTCCACGACGCCCAGGACCAAACAGCCAGCTACGCGCCCTCAGAGGCGGGGGAGCCTGCAGATCATCGAGGTGAACTGGCAAGCTGTGGGCAGCCCTATTGGTGCTCTGTAGCAGCTGACAGTCTCAACAGCATTTTCTGCGCGTTTGCGTCTGCCACGATCACCCGGCCCCCTAAACCCTGCGTGTGCAGGCATTGACGAGGCCAAGGAGGAATTGAAACAGGACGCCCAGGAGGAGGAGGAAAAGAAGGAGGTGCAGCCCGTTGGGAAATGGGCTGATGACAAGGAGGCGAGCGAGGAAGAGGAGGACCCCGCACAGGACCAGGCTGAACGGGATGCTGATGCTGATGAGGGGGAGGATTCTGCAGGGGAGGCAGGAGATGAGGCAGACGAGCAGGAGCAGGGAGAGAAGCAGGCTGAGAAGCCGAAACCGCGGCAGGCGTTCGACGTGCCAGCAGCAGGGCATCCGGCATGGGGCCATGACGACCGCTTTGACGAGGCGGAAGCGAAGGCGCATGAGGCCAAGTGGGTCAGATCACCACGCGACATGCATGCATTTGGCATGTGGTTGCATGCAGAGCATGGCGATGGTTGCGGGCAGTGCAACACGGCTTGCACAGAGCATGATGTGCTGCGTGTGCTCTGACCGCTGGCTGTGCAGGCTGGAGCAATTGCGCAAGGAAGCCAAAGCGCGCGCAGACACGGATGGAAAGTGGACGGTGAGATGCGGCACTCTTGCTTGGCAAGTTTGCAGGTTCGCTGGTGTGCCATTGTACGGTAGGCTGTGGCACGCATCGATGTGGTAGTGCACCAGAACTGGTGTTGATCGCACCTGTGCTGTGCATGCTCCGCAGCATGACAAATTTCTGACCATGGATGACGAGGAGCCGGAGGTGAGGAACTGCTCAACAGCGTGTTTCTGTGGCGATTGCACGTGCACTTTGCTTGCTTGGATTTGTGCCTGCCGTGAACCTGCCAGGACGGTGCCTGCACCATGCATGTGGCGAGCAGACTCAGCACATGTTAGTATGGGTGATGCAGCACCACGCACCCGACAAGCCCATGCCGCGCGCGTGCAGGTTTATTACAGCGGGGGGCGCGGTCGGGGGCGCGGCCGGGGGAGAGGTCGGAGCGGTGGCAGGGGCAGGGGCAGGGGCAGGGCACACGGGGACAGCCGCGGGGAGGCATCAGGCGATGGTGACGACGCGCAGCCTGCAGCCCCGGCCGCCCATGCAGCAAAGACGTCCAGCCAGCCAACAGTACCCAAGGCAGAGGACTTCCCGCCCCTGCCAACTCACCCGCAGGCAGGGCGTGGGGGCCGGGGGCGTGGGGGTCGGGTATA